>CAUYUJ010004167.1:0-12500 GCA_963575745.1 Prorocentrum cordatum | reverse complement strand
TCTGGATGTGTGATAGGACGAAGCTGTTTGATGTATTCGTCCTGATCAAGAGTGACGCTCCCATCATCGGTCTTGTTATACCGAACGGCACAATTTGTGTATGTGTGCTTGTTCAGTTTGCACTTCCCAAACGTATCTTCAACACACCTGACATACTTGTCAATAGCCTCTTCCTTCCCAGTCATATTGATGTCATCAACGTGCTTGGCTGTCAAGAGGTTTGAGCTCATCTCGAACTCTTCGTCGTATGAAGTAGGCTGTAGCCCAAAGCTCCTAGTGATGGACCTGAGTTTCAGCGAGAATGCCCTGGGAGCATCCTTCGTGCCCGTCCCCGGTTTCAGACACCGGAGACAATGCTTAGATTCGTCATATGACTCAAAGCCTGGCAGTGTGCGAAGGACAGCTGCTGACCCAGGTGGTAGTGTGAAGCACACCACACGCTCTTTCTCGCCCGTTGCAGCGGCGAGCTCGCCATAGGTCAGTCCCTTCAAGAAAGCCATGTTGATGTCCAGGGAAGCGATGATCCAAGCTTTGTTGCATGCAGCAGAACTTGCGAGCAGTCTCTGGCTTGACCTCCTTGCCGCGCCAGAGAAGGTTTCGACATCAAAGGCTTCAAGGTCCATGAAGCCACGGAGTACCAAGCGTAACCTGATCGTCCTTTCCATTTCGCCCTTTTCGTTCTTGACAAACTTCTATTTGTATACGTAGCGTGAAGTCATGATGTTAGACGCTTTGCTCAAGTCAGTCATCTGGAAGCATTTGTTGTCAAGCCAAGTCTTCAATTCTGTGTAAAGGGCTTTGGAAACTTTGACCGGATTTGCTTGGATGTCGGCCTTCGTGAGTAGATCGTCTTCCTTGACGACCACGGCACGTTAGGAAGCAGCACTAACGTATACTCGCATAGTTGTGACGCTGCTGTCATCCAACAATCGGTGTTGCTGCTCGGACAGGACGACTTTGGACATGTCTGCAGTGAAGCAGAGCTCGATGTACTTCCCATGCTCATCGGAGTCCAGATCATATTTGCTATCCGGATCCGTGGAGCATAAAGGAACGTAGTAAGAAGTGTCCATGTCGTATCCTGGCGGGTGACCCCGCTCCGGCAAGTAGCCTTGCACATCTTCACAGGTCGTAGAGACTAACACACACTGTGTGTCTGTCATGTATGTGGGAACTGTATGCATGACTTCCTCTGTGTCAGCTTCAAGGAGTGTTCTGTCATCCATCAGTTCAGCATACCACGAATTCAAGACAAAGGCATCCAGATCTTCTTCTGTTTCCTCTAAGATGGTCGGGAGCCGACCATCGTTCTCCGCAGGAGGCTGCTCAGGAGCAGCTGCTGGAGGTGACTCGCTTGGTGGTGGACCATCAGCGAGTTCCTCAAACTTAGTGAGGTCTCGGTCAAATCCAGCAGGCGGCTTCCTAGATTTAAGACACTGGATGATGCGTGAGTGTGTAGATCCTGTGATGTCGTAGATGTTCAAGGCAGTACCACCAGCTTCGTAGTAATGAAAACCAGGGGTCACATCATTATCATAGTGCGCCAGTGTACAGCTGTCTGCATAGGGTGCAGCAGGCAGCTTCATTAGGCTCTTGGCAAGTCGTACAGCAACAACGTTTTCAATACGAAAGTAGTTGCGTATGAGGTACTGAAGAGCCAAGTGCACCTTAGGCGAAAGTCGGCTCGCAGCAGTCATCTGCAGCCGGCCCTGTTTCGCTGGTAGATATCCGAAAGTCATGGCGGGTTTCCCCGCTGGCAGACCGGCAATAAAGGCCAATACTGTCCGAAGGGCCGTATTGTCCGATCCTATTTCGCGGACCATAAGTGCTTCGATGTACAGTGTGTGTCGTGTGTCAGGATACTGTACTCGCACTTCGCGACTACCGACCTTCACGATGACCTGGCCTCGGTCAGGTTCGTTGCGGATGACCGGGTATGGACCACTCCATCCACCCCAGTCGTCTTTCGTGGTGGTCGGGCGATGATAGTCCACGAGATCTCCCTCTTTGTAATGAAATTCACCCGTAGCAGTAGTCTTCGTACGGAGAGCCCTGTTCGTCTTGGCAACCGCAGTGGCCTGCGTAATTGCCTCCAGACTAACCCTCCTGATTGTTTCCTCCCTTGAGTGATCTGATGATTCAGCGGACTGATCATGATCCAAGACAGGGAAATCGGGAAGCATAGCTGGTTGTCTGCCATACAGCGCATTGTACGGAGACACTTCATTGTAGAAGGTAAATGCGTTGCAGGCAAACAAGGCTTCATGTAAGAGACGAGTGAAATTGAGAGGAATATTTAATCTATTCAATTCTTCTCCCATCACGTGTAAGAGGTGTCGCAGGATGCCGTTCCTAGCTTCGATAGTTGTGGCGTGTTGGCCACGCGCTCGGATACGAAGCTCTGTTCCCTTAGCCTTAAGGATGGCCTTTGCTGCATCGTTATTCAGTGCTCCTTCCCCATCGGAGTATAAGATTTTAGCAGGGCCATGTTGCATCCAAGTTGTATGATAGGCATCGAGAACAGTATGCATGGTTTTATCAGGAATCTCTGTGCCAGCTGCCCAGCGAATACAACGGTCGATGATGTGAAAAACAATATGTTCCTGTTTGTAAAAGAAAAGATCACATTCGACGTCCTCGTTGAAACGTCCTGGCAGTGACACAGAAGGCATCACCGTGTTGCCTGGTTTGTCCCAGGCTCGACATTCTCTACACGAGTCGCAAATGCCTTTGATCAGACTCAAACGGGTTTCACCCAGACCAACCTTGGTTAGAATCATCCGCAATTTTGGCTCCTTGGCATGAAACCATCTCAAGTGGAGTTTGCGGAGTTCTCGCTGCACTACAGCTGGGTCAAAGCTGCGCAGGTTTTGGAGGCTGAGCTGAACGTCGAAGCGAGTCCAATCAGGGAGCCTTGGCCTTGGCCTCGGCTCTGCTTGAGGCTGCGGCGGTGGTGGAAGATCTCCTCCCTCCATGCGTCCGCGCCTTGCTGCAACTTGTGGCAGTCTACGGTGATCGTCAGAGCTGCCAGCGCCAGTGTTTCCACCATTAGCCCCTTCGGCTCTGGTGATGTCATGGCTGCTGGCGCCTGCGGTTGGATCGCCCTCACCAGGCCGTGGCGGCCTAGGCGCGCGTATGCGCGCTCTCGCGGCCGGCGCCGCTATTGCGGCTGGCGCCGCTTCTGCGGCTGGAGCCGCTTCCGCGGCTGGCGCCGCAGGAGCGGCTTGCCCCGCCGGGCGCGGCTGGCCAAAGTTATCTGGCAGCTTCCATTTTTCGGCGAATCTGCATTGGCCAGATATCTTGGCGTGGTGGGGATTGCTCTTCTGATATTCCTTCTTACAGCTTGGACAGTCCCAGTAGTACGGTTCAACATCATACCACCGACACATCTTCGGATCCCTGCTGTGCTTTGGTGATTGCTTGTAGTTGTTGTCCACACAGCCAGGGCACCCAAGACCGCCAGGTGGTGGTCGACAGATTTCTCCGTTTGGGTGTCTCCGGATTGTTGGGTCGTCCAAGTCGTAGCCAGCACTGTTTGTTACAAACGCATAGCTGCGTTCACGATTCGCGAATGGATCGCGACCGTAAGCAAACAGGTCTTTGGCGATTTGCACCGCATCAACGATCAGTGACTGCATTATGTAGGTATACTGTGCCGCCCTTGCTAGTTCTTTATTACAAGCATTGGCGTGCACATGATTACCTGACAACGCTTGCCTCTGAAAGGTGCCAACAACTCTTCTTTGTTTGCCATCATCTGTGTTGGCTTGCGGATGTATTGTCCAAATGAATCTTTGAGACCAGTCGTGCACTGATCAATAATCGTTTGGCAAGTGACCTTGAGTTGTGCCAGTTCCTTCCATGGCTGGATCTCATCCACCCACGTGCCCATTGGTTGTTCCCTAAGAAAGAAACGTCTTAGGTCGTCTTGTAATTGAGCGACTGTTCCACAGAACGTGATATGAGGCAGGTCCTCTTTGTGGTGTTTAAGCCACGTATCATGATTGACCTGTGCATTGAAATAGGAAGGAAGTCCAGTAGTTCTGCAGCTTGGCTGCAGAATCGTGATCTTAACAAAGCAAGTCTTGAGGTAGTGGAGGACTGCTCTTTGCACTTCCGAGTTTCCAAAGTCAACCATAGATATCTTGTCAAGGTTCCCGCCTGACGAGAGTCCCCTCTTGAAGGCTAATATGGATATACCACCCTTGCCCCCACATAATTCACGCATGTCCACTTGATTGTTTCTGCCGTAGCATAACGACTGGACCATCGAGAAGACATCAGCATGTGAGTCAGCGGGTTGCCCCGCCGGTAACATCATGAAGATGTCCTCTGATTCGCTGTCCGAGTCCGAGTCGTCAAGAGGAACGTCGTTGAAATATGTGGAGCAGTCAAACCCTTTGAGGTCCTCTCCACAGTCGTCGTTACCGTCTTCCACTTTCTTCGGGACTTTCTTCGGTTTGATGCCGGCCTCTTTGTCAGCTTTCTGCTTTTCTTTCTGTTTAATCCTGGCATCAGTGGGCAACGCAGTTTCCGCGGAGAGATCCGCTGCGGAGGAATCCACTGTTAAGTCAGGAAATGGCGGAATTTCAGGAAGGTTGTTGGTGGGTCGCGTTTGGCAACGCTCAATCGAAGGGGGAGGAGATCGATCGTCGTCGACGATCGTCACACGCTATGGGCGTGGCCTTCGCGACTCACCATTGCCATGAAGAACTGGAGCCGGAGGCTCCCAGTATACAAGAATTAACAAAAAGAGAGAAAAAAAAAAAAAACATACGTAAACCCCCACTCCAACTCCCTCCCAATCGAGACGACAACCCATAAGGGGGGGGTGGGGGGGGCCCCTCCCCCCCCCACCCCGCCCCCCCCTCTCTCCCCCTGATTTCTCAAGCCCACCGCCACCTCCCCCCAATTCCCCCCTCCCACCCCCCCCTCTCCCCTTTTCAACCCAAGACCCCCCCCACGCACCAACGTACCATTCCGCCCTTTCAGCCGCGAACCACCTCGTTTGTCACCCCCTTCAGGTAAAGGAGCTACCTACTTGTAACCCCTGTTAGCTGATCCTGTGATTCTGATAATCTAGACACGATCTTATTGTGTCCGCAGGTCGGTCGTGACTCTACGAACCACATGGTCCCATTGAGGGCCCTTTAGTGGACATTGGACGTAGTGTCTGACCTTTTTGTCAACGCGTGTACACACACTGAGGTGTACCGCACTCCGCTCATTCCTGATCATGTTGGCTTTATCGAGTTGATCAATGAAGCGTGCAATAATAATAGCCAAAGTTTTATACCGAAACTCGGCACGTTGCTGATCTTGGCCATACCAATCCAAATCATGCTCCTTGTGTGATCCACAAGTACATTTCCATAAGTTTATCGGTATATGAGGACAAGATGTAGCAACTTGTATATAAGAACCACTGGGATATTTACTGGATCGGTCTAACTTGATACCGAAATGACAGAGTCTCATTCGTATAATGCTTAGCTTCAAATCTTCGATAACATCTTTGATCGGACCCTGTTTCCAGAAATACCCGGGTGGCCCCAGGATAACAATCTGCATTCTCAGAGCACGCGCTTTGATCAGGAGATTTTGGATACGTTGATAGTGCGGTCCCGCCCTCTTTCCTGGAGTACGAACGTACCAATCAGAGGGTGTGGCCACCCACGACATATTGTAGTCTCCTGCCAACAAATTTCCCAAATACTGTGTTCCAGTTGAAGTCATTACCTCATTATGGGTAATCCGGTCGCATATATATCCACGGGTTCGGAGTTCAGCGCAAGCTGTGCGAATATCTTCGATGACAAGACATTTTTAATGATATTTTTCCTCTCGGGCCTCAGCGCGGCCAACGTATGTCGCGAGGAGGCCGGTATTCGGCTTCTCTTCGCAAGCGAGCGCCGCCGGCGCGCCCGCCTGCCCCCGTCAGCGGCGGTCGTGTGACCACGTTGCCGTCTGACTCGGTGGCATGCTGTTAGCGGATGGCTCCGCAGGAGTCGCTGGTGCGGCTACGCTCACGATCTCCACGCGGGTTGGCCCCGCAGAGTCCGACGAACCTCCGCCCGTGTAGCTTGGTGGTGGTGGCGGTGTCGCGGGTGGCCCCGCTTGGTTCTCAGGCGTCCATTTATTCGCCGCCTCCTGGACTGCCCAGAATATCTTAGACTTCAGGGCATCCTTCATATGTGGCCAGGTCCCTTCGGGACACTGTTGGCCCTCCCACCAGCTGTTCAGCGTCCTGTCCACGATCAAACGGGTCGTGTCTTCCAGGAGCTGCTTGTCGAGGTACGGCTCGACAATGTACGTATCGGTCGTGGCGGTCATGGACTGTCCCGTCGCGGGTTGCCCCGCTGTGGTTTCGGCGGGTGGCCCCGCACTTACTCCGGCGGGTGGCCCCGCACTTACTCCGGCGGGTGACCCCGCACTGACGGGGTCCTCTTCGTTCTCCGTCTCGGTGTAGCCATCTCGACTGCTGCGGATTGTGAAGGTGTTCGTGACCGTCTGGCTTTTAGCCCCGTCATACAAACCGCAGGGAATCGCGAGATGTCCCGAGGGAGTTTTCTTCGCCTTCAAGACCTTGGCGCCCCTTCCCAGCTTCAGGGTGTAGTCACCGCTGGGGAAGATAACCTTCTGGTAGCCTGGCTTCAGCACGATGATCGTGCCACGTGCTTCCATGGCTCCTAGGCCCCAGATGGCCGGGAGATTGGCACCCGAGCCTTCTGCGATGTTGGAGGCATACTCCTCGATACGGGGGCTTGCCTCATTGGCGTATTGTACCCCGATCTTGAAGTTGCCCATCTTCCGACATATCGCAGCGCCCTCACCGACACCATTGATGTAGAGGGTCTTGCTCAGGGTGCATATGGCAGGTCTGCGATTGTACCTGGCCATAATCTCCTGGAAGGTTCGCGCCGTATTGGCTCCAATGATGTTCACGTTGGACCCAATGTCTAGCATGAGCGAGATGCAGGGCATACCGTCTTCGTCAGGAAAGAATGTCCCATTTCGCGCTGCCAGAGCCATTGTACCATGGTCATTGGTGTGGTACGTGATCTGCGAACCGAGTGTACCTTTCAACAGGCGTTGTTCAAGCACCCATTGACTCATGGTTAACTCGGTGCACCACATCTGCTCATATTGGCGGCGCTCCTCCACGGTAATTGGTTCCTGTTCAAGAACCCAAGAATTCGCAGATAGTGTGGACATCCATTCACCTCCTGGCGGCAGCGTGTCCGTGTCGTCACGTGCATAGGTCAGCCCCTCTGTATCGATCATGAATGTGGTGTGGAACTGGGCTGCCTCCGCGCTCTCAGCGCTTGCCCGGCTCCTAGCGCTGACCGGGCTTGTCACACGTGAGGTCCTGGATGATCCAGTTGGCCTTCGAGTCCCGCCTCCGCTCCTGCCACTCCGCCTGATGTTGGCCTCCATTGCCCTCAGGAAACCTGGATTTGGAGGCCCATTTGCGGGTGGCCCCGCTTTGGCGGCGGGAGCCGCTTCAGCGGGTGGCCCCGCTGCTGGGGGCTCCTGTGCTCGAAGCGTAGGCAGGATTGGCATCTGGATGCCTTGCTCTGGCGCTGGCCAGGGGTATGCCTGTGCAGCTGGGGCACGTGCGGATGGCTCCGCCGATTGTGCGGCTCGAGCCTCTAGTGCCTCCACTGCTTCCCGTAGCCGGCGCATTTCCCGGGCATCTGCCACGTACCTTTCCTGCTGGCGCGCTTGTTCTGACTCAGCGTCGCGCTGTCCAGCATACGGGAAATGTGCTATAACTATGCCCGGCCCACGACATACAGCGCAGGGGGCCTCGTTCGGCGCACCTGGCCGCTGATTGCGGACGTGCTGCTGTGCAAAAAGATCCCAGCATATATCGTGGAAGAAGTGCCCACACGCCAGTCTCCACACTATTGTGCCCATCTCGTAGGTGTCCATACAGATTGGGCACTGTGTGAAGTTGTAGTCTGAAATGACTGGAGCAGGCACGTCTGGGCGAGTCCGAGCTTGGCGCTCGAAAGTGGTTTCGCCCTCCCGATATGGCGTCGGTGGCGGCCGTCTATCTGTCCGTTCAGCGGATGGCCCCGCGTCTGCGGGTGTCCCCGCTTGGGTCTCACGCTCGATCCTTCTCTGGATCGCGCGTTGTTGGCGCAGCCTGGCGTTGTCCCGAGCCTGCTGCCTAGATGCCAGTATCGCTTGCTGCGTGGTGTGCACGTCGCGGATGTAGTCTGGCATGCTGCCCATAGCGGCTGGCACCGCGAGACCAGCTGGCTGAACTACGGTCTCGGGGTCCGTCGGCGTGGGCATGTAGGCGTAGTGCGGCATAGACTGCGCATCGACCGCTCGTGTAAACTGCAAACGAAACATCACATTGGCAAGATTCCGAGTGTATTCGTTCGCAGGTGGCCCCGCAATCATAGGAGTGTTATTCATCTGCGCGTAGTACTCCGGGTACATCGGCGCGTCCAAGGCCTGTGCCTCTGCTGGTCCATGATTGTCCCATCCATATATTGGGTGTGATGCTATTCCTGGAATAAACACCTGTCGATATGGATTCGTGGGATCAGCATTTGGAGCATCTTCAGAAGTCAAGCTCCAGAGAGGCCGAAAGTCGCCATGATTCGTAACATCTATGTTGCGGTTCCGCAACAGGCTGGGCACTCTATCAGCTTGTTGCTGCAGAAAAGTAGCCTGTGCTCTAAAGTTGGCTGCCCGACGTTCGTAGTCTGAACCTTGCTGTCCGTCAGCGGGTGGCCCCGCATGTGCGGGTGGCTCCGCAGGCGTTCGCTCGGCGGGTGACCCCGCAGCCACTCCTCCTTCACTACCCCTCGGAGTGCCAAAGGGAGTGGTTGCTTGGAGTGCTGCCGCGAGTGCTGGATTTCCGCGAATCGCCTGGAGTCCTTGCCACAAGCTGTTCTCGCTCGTTTCAGACGGCGGAGTCCGGAACGGCGAGCCACCATCGGAGCCGCCCATAGGGGCAAACCTCGCACCTCCAGCCTGCTGCGGAGGGCGTTGTGGCTGTGGTCCTAGGACGCCTGGTGGCCCCGCAGGAGTGCGCAGGTTCCTCTGCTGTGCGTCTTGGATACCTGTATGCACTGCCCACGGGTCAGCACGATATAGCTGATCGGTCAGTCCAGAGACGTCGGCTGGTGACAAATAGCTGTTGAGGGCCTGGACCCATGTCTGCTGGTCCGGCCTCCAAGGAGATGCTACCGTTGCTACTGGTGTGACCACTTGTTGCCATGAACCGTCCGAGGTGTCTACCGCGGGTGTCCCCGCACCTGCGGGTGGCCCCGCTTCAGGCATGACCTCGTCCTCCTGGGCATTCATCATGAGGACTGTCTGTGTGTCGTGCGGTCGTGGAGCAACATCTTGCTCGGTCATGACCAAATTGAATGGACGACCGTCCGTCTTAGTCCAGCCCTTTAGGTACATGGCGTGATCTTCCTTTACACCCAGAGTTCTGTCACACATTTTAAGTGGCAGGTAGTCATCGGTGCGAATCCTGTCCGCGGGTTGGCCCCGCCTCCGCGACTTGTCATAAGCCAGCGGATTGCTCCAGGCTTCGCCGACCCGATATTTCGCAATGCTCACAATCTGGAGGATATGATCGGGCGGTATACGTCCGTCGTGGCCCCGTGTCATGACGATGTCATTTGCTGACCTCCATATGGAAAAGCCACTGGACATCATCTTGTTGATGCTGCAGAATATGAGCACCTCCGAGTCAGGACGGATGCCCGATTGAATCCTCGGGTCGCCCGGGAGGTAGGGGCAGCCGTGTACAACTTGGCGCCCCCCCTTCCTTTTAGGGTTGTCCTGTGCGAGGCATGAAAGGCCATTAGCAAGGATGTCCTTGACATACTCCCACTGTGTCCCGTGGATGAAATATACTGGGTCGTCTGGTTCTTTCATCCATGTTGTGATCGGCTTATTAAGCGACTCGGGACAGTGGATGCCTGGGCTGCTGTGGCCGTTCGTGGCTCTGATGAAGTACTGTGGCCTGCGTGCCGTTGGTCGAAACCTGGGAGGCAGCAGCATGCTGTCATCAACGCACTTCATCTGGAGCCTGCCCTTCTGCATGCCGTGATGGTCAATCATCTCACAGCAGTTTAGCAGCACCCAATACACGTATGACGTGTGGGGCCTGCCCTTGATCAGCACCTCGAGCATTTCACGATAGCCTTTCCACTGATCATTTTCAGTCCAGTTTGTCAGCAGATCGTCAACAACAACCCAGCCATCGTATGGATCGAAAGTGCTGATCTTTTCGAAGTGTCGGCTGAATCCGTCCTTCCAATATGGACTATGGCGTAGGGCTGTAGAGAACCATATTGACACATTGGTCATTTGCCCTTCGCGCGGCAAAGTCGGATCCATGCCGAACCTCTCCATGACCTTCAGGAGCTCTGCTTTATGCTGCGCAACGCGTAGTGGCGGCCTGTCTCGCAACATATTTCCCACGGTTTGTTGTTCACGGTCCCAGTCGTTGCGGCACTCGAAGTTACGACGATCAGGGCAATTAATGACCTCGTATCGGTCCGTATCGTCTCGAGTGACTCGTGGGTTTATGGTGCGCTTCGGGCCTTTGCCTTCAATGCCTTGCCAGTATTCCATGGCTCCCAGAGGGATGTTCCTAAGAACAGACATTACTGGCTGCCAGCGCGCGGGTGGCCCCGCCAATGCAGCTGGCGGCGCTTTAACGGGTGGCCCAGCAGAGCCTGCGGCTGACGAGGCAGCTCCAGCGGATGACTCCGCGCCAGGGTGCGGGTGACCTTGGTCGGCAACTGCATCATCGGCTAGTTTCTGTCGGTCGCCAAATTCTTTGAGGACTTTGAAGCGTTCTTCTCTTGAGAGAGTGCCTTCTGCGGGTGTCCCCGCTGCTGCAGCTGGCGCCGCTTTAGCGGGTGGCCCCGCAGAGCCCTTGTCCTCCTTCGCTTTGGCGGCTGCTTCTGCCCGCACCGACCTCATCCCAGCTTCGGGCTTCGGCTGTGCTTTCATTCGTGCCGAACCTGGTCGTGGTGCAAGGCGCGGCTGATGCAGAGTTGGAGCCCAGTCACCTCGGAAAGCTGCCTTAGGCTTGTCGCGAACTTCGTCCTTGACATCGCCTTGGGTCGCCGGTGGCATCGGGGTCGATGGTCCAGCAAAAGCCTTCCTCCTCTCCGTCACGGACAGACCGGGAGGATCCACCGGCTCAGGGTCGTCCGTCTTGGCGATCCCTCTGGCCTTCGCCCGCCCCTGTGTGCCTTCGGGGCTCTTGGACGGGTGCCTGTTTGCCGGAGTCGGTGAAGACGAGGAGTCGGCTTCAGGTCTTGGAGGTGGTCTGCTGCCCTTGCCCGGTTGTGGACCAGGAGGGTCTCTAGGAGGGCCTTCTGGCTGGCCATGATCATGGATGATCTGCCTCATCTGGTCGATGTCGGCAGTACCTTTTATGGCCAGCTTGTACTTGCCATTTTCATGGCGGCGAATTACCCTCGTGCAAAACCACTTCTGCGCCGAAGAGCTGCAGTACCAGCAGGCGCATCCATCAGGGAATGGATTCTCTGAGCCGTCTTCCGCCGCCCATTCTTCATTCAGTTCGGTGTGGTCTGTGCCGGCGGCGGACCCGGCAGCAGATGCAACAGCTATCCAATCGTCGTCCGCGGACCCAGCGGCTGGCGCCGCGTCTGCGGGTGACCCCGCTTCTTTGCTGGATTCTGCGGGTGACCCCGCCTCTTTAATGGATCCAGCGGGTGACCCCGCCTCTTTATGGAATCGGCGGTTCCATTCCTTAAGGCGATGGTCATTGGGAAGCTGTACCCAATTTTCCCTGACGATGTTGGCCACCTCTTCGGTCATAGGGACGCGATCGGCTTCGGTGATGCGCTTTCCTCCTCCAGGGACCTCCTTATTAGGATCGTGGACGTTGCCAGCGTCATCTCCATGAGACCAATTCCACGGGGTCTCACCGTGATGAGGACTCCTGGAGGGGCGGTCCATTGGACAACTGCGCATGTGACCTTTGAAGGGCTCGCACTGACATACTTGTTTTCTGTATGTCTTGCGATCGTTGCTGATCTCCTGTTTCTTAGCCCGTTTGTCCCAAGCCTCTGGCGTTTTGGTCTTGCCACCCTTGGTACGTATTATCATGCCAGTTTCGCCCCTTTTGGTGCAGTATTCCTTAGAATACCAGTGGCGGATCACGTCCATCGAGTAGCCGGGGTACCAATTGATGTACCACTCCGGCACGTACTGAGCGGATACACCAACGGAGTGCTCCGTACTGCACGGGTAGCCCGATGCATCATGTGTAGGGCGTCGGGGAGCTGAACAGCTCCTCCTGCGGGCTGGCCCCGCTGACGCACTACCACGTTCCATGGGCCTTTGATCGTCATGCTCTGAGTCTCGGGGAGGCGATGGTCGTCTGTCCCTCTTGGCATAGCGCATGTCCTCCGAGTCCTCTGAGCTGTCCTGGACCATGAATACGTGCTGATACGGGCATCGGAAGTACCCGATGTCGTTTA
>CAUYUJ010004166.1:57500-72495 GCA_963575745.1 Prorocentrum cordatum | reverse complement strand
TCGCCTCCTCCTCTTCCTCCCCCTCTTCCTCTCCTGTCCCCCTTCCTCCTCCTCCTCCTCCTCCTCCTCCTCCTCCTCCTCCGCTTCCTCGTCTTCGTCTTCGTCGTCGTCCTCCTCGTCCTCTTCTGGCCCCAAGGGCCCTGCAGGAGACGCAGATACGACAGACACGCCTGCAGCATCGAAAACTTCGACTCTGGGGGTGCGATGGCCAAGACGAAGCCAGGACGAGGATAACATCGGGTGAAGGTAATTAAATCGAGGATCCCAAAGAATCGAGGATGCCTCGGCGCCCGCGCTCTCAGGAGCGTCCCTGAACGCTCTGGAACGGCCGTGTCCCCGTCCCAGCCCCGCCCGACAGGCCGCGGCGCCGTGCCCGGGAGCTTAGATCGGCCCCGTCCTCCACGCCGGATCCGGCGTCCTCCCCAGCGCTTGGCTCGCTTCCTCCAGTTGGGGGGGCGCAAAAGTGGGGTGGGGGCAGAGGTGGGCTTAGAGGAAAATCGCCCGAAGCGGCCCTTGGAAGAAGAAAGCGTGAGCATCCAGCAAGGGTCGTTCCCGAACCCACCTTGGGGTACCACCCCCCTCTACGAAACTCCGATCCAGGAGACCCTCAGTGACGACCACGCGCACGTAACGGTGCGACCCCACCCCTCCACCCCTGCCCATTTCTCACGCTTGGGGGACGAGCTCAGCCAGCCAATAGTTGGAAGAAGAATGCGGCAGAGTCTTGCGCAACTTTTGGCTTCGTGGGGGGGGCGGCTGGGATGAAGAACTGATCGCAGGGAAGGTGTCGAGAGGTCTGGGGGCGACGTGCAGCCAAAATCAGCTATGAGGACGGAGTTTGAGGATGTAGGGCGCCTAGGAGGCGCCAAGCCAGGGGTGTCCTTGAAACCAAGGAGCAGAAGACATGCCAGGGATGCCCGGAACCGAGGTGCAAAAATCCCGAACCCCGTGCTCCAAAGACCCGTCCCTCGTGGCCGGGATCTCACCATTCGAAACAGGGGGGGGGGCGGGGGAACGGACCGATCGCACCAGTGGTCGTGACCGGGGCCTCGCTTTTGCGAGGCCAGAACTTAGACGCATCCACTGCGTGGGGAACCGACGCTCCAGGGTCTTCCCGCGCTCACAGGCTGGGCGAGTGTCTCTCGACCACCTGCGGACCCCCTCGGTCCTGCCTGGCACCACCAGGGCAGGGCGGGGCGGATGCTGTCCCCGGGGCAACCCAGGCACAGGACCCGGACCACGACTCCACCGGGCGCGGCCCGATGCTTCAGGGCATCCTGGGGGGCAGTGGATCTGGGTATCTTTGGGCCCCCCAGAGCTCGAATAGCTCCAGCCTCGCCGCCCTTCCGGGGTCCAGGAGGGTCGGTCCCCCAGAGGTGGACGTGTGCAAATCCCAGCCTCGGACGCTTCCTCTGCGAAGAGCAGGTTGCGCTTCGCCACAAAGTTCGTGTACACGGAGTCGCTCACGCCCTGGTCTGCAGACTCATCCGGCGGCATCACGGTCCTCAGCGGGCGCTGGCGCGCACGCGCCGCGTCCCGAAACAGATCCTGCCGGTCTCTCCCTGCGGGACCCGTGCCGAGAGAGAATGCCTCAGTACGGCCCGAAGCAAGCCCCAACACATCACAAGAGGCGGTCAAGACGCACAAAGATGCTCCCAGGAGGCCCATGCCAGAAACATTGAACGGCCCAACGTTTTTCAGCGTTTGGTGCTTGCCGTGCTCTTTCGACTCAAGAGTTCGCGACAAACCCAAGAGCCCCCCGCGACTGCCCCCAGAGCGACCCCCAAGACACCTGGAGACTTCCAAAGACTGGCCCACGGCAACACCAAGCGCAGCCCAAGAGCCCCTCAATACATCTGCCAAACAACTCAAGACAAGTCCGCGGCGGCCCAAGGTTATTCTAGACAGCCCTGGGACTCTCCTACAAGGCGCGAGGACCTCACGGTCACTGGGAATGACAAGCCAAACATCTCCGAGACTGGCCAAGACAACCCAAGGGCTGCCCAAGAGACCTCGGAGAGGCTCCCCAGCCCCAAAACGCCCCACGCTTGATCCTTCGGTACCTGGGGAAGGGAGAAATAATCGCACCAGCTCTTTGGGCGACAGGTGGTCTAACGAGATTCCTCTTCCCTCTTCCAAAGAACCCCTCTTCCCCTACGGGGAGGGGTTTACCCCTCCCCTTACCCCTCCCCTGGACTTTTTGGGAGGGCCACGCGAGGTGCCAGGGCGTCCAAAACGGCCTCGGCGAGGAGGCCAAAACCATTTGTTATACAAAAGGTTTTGGCTCCATTTTGGCCTTTTTTTTGGGGGGGGGGGGGGGGGCTGAACGTTATCCCACCAGCCCTCTGGGCACCCAAATCATTTGTTTTACTCAGGTTGAGGCCCCATTTTGGCCTCTTTGGGGGGGGGGCTGAACGTTATACCATCTCCTCCTTTGATCGATGGCCTTCAAGATGGCCCCAAGAGGCCTTCCAAGGCTCCCAAGAGGGCCCCAAGATAGCCCCAAGAGGGCCCCAAGACCCCTAAACGAGCCCCAGGAGAGCTCCAATACCCTCCCAAAAATCCCGAGGAGAGCTCCAAGAGGCGATGTTGAGGGCTCCTGCGAGGGGGCCGAAATCGAGGACCCCCCATCGTTTGATCGATGCTCTCCTACATGGCCCCAAGAGGCCTTCCAGGACACCAGCCGCAGCACCAGCAGAGGCAGCAACAACATCAGCAGCACCACCAGCAGCAGGAGCACCATGGATCACACTCTTTGGATCCCTCCACCTCCTCCCTTTCCTCCTTCTCTCCCCCTCGCCCCCACGCGGCCCCCAGGGATAGCCCGAAGAGGCCTTCCAAGGCCACCCCCTTGCTCCCAGAGATCTCTCGGTTCATCCTGGTTGCTCGCTTTGTTTCCCTAGATGTGCCCCTTCGTCCCTTTTCCCGTCAGCTCTCGTGGGCAAGGCTTCTGAATGGGCTGGTGGGGATACTTTTCCGTCGCGGCCGCAGGCGAACGCGCCAGCAGCGTCAGAGGTCGGGCGGGCTACGCGCGAGCTTAATTGCCTAGCGCACCGGGACCGACGGTCGAACCTAATCTGCCTAAGCTGCTGGGCTGCGCGAGGTGGTGCCAGGAAGCGGGGCAGGGCCCGAAACCTTGTCGGCGGGCGATGCAAACTGCCACCAGGACCAGGACCCGGGGGCAGTGCCGATGCACGAATTGAACCAAGGAGCTATACGCAGCCAAAATGGCGCGGCAAGGTCACAGACAGCGAAACTGACAAGTGACCGCAGAGGGCGAGGACTTGACGTAGGATAAACCACACGAGACATCCATGCACCCACCCCCTGAGGGAGGCATCTCGCTTGCAATGCGCTCCAGGAGGTAATGCTAACACCGATGGCCAGGAATACGTCACTGACCAAGAACCAGTACGAATGGCGCCACCGAGGTCGCACACTCATTCCTGAAAGAAAAGATCCGGGGCAATCCCCTCTCCGAGAACGAGAGGAAGAGCCAGCCAGGAAAACGATGGAAGGGATCGACACCGAAAACCTGGACGGATCGGCCACACGCCTGATGCTGCCAACCAGGAATACGATGGATAAGGTCGACATCGAACGCCTGTGCGGAATGGCAGCACGCATAGAACTGCCAAGTGAACAGCCGATAGCAGGGCTAAGCACCTCACCCAGGACAGCTGCATTAGCGTGGCAAGCGCCAGAAGCGAACTGGGAACGTCCGGCTGGCGAGGGGGGCGCCGAAGGGAGAAAGGGCCGGAGCGAAGCGTGGCAGTGCCGTCTTTGCGCGGGGGGCGGAGCAGCTCGGTGCGGGGCAACTGCCGACAGGCGCGGGGAGCGGAGGGCGCCGAGGCGCGGTGAAAACAATTACAGCAAGGCCAGCGGCTAAATAGAACAGGTGGACCGCGGCCCCAGCGGCAGTCCACGTGTCGGTATTGTCAGCAGGCAGCTGCCAGGGTCCCAAGGGCGGGGGGCAGCAAGTGCTGAAAGAGAGTGGAGGAGACCAGGAAAGCGGCTGAAGGCCGCGCGCTCTATGGTGACGCAGGAGGAAAAGAGGGAGGCAGAAAACGCTACCAGGAAGTGGCTGAAGGCCACTGGTTTGCCGAACAACAGATGGATCACCGCCATGTGCGGGAGCGCTTGTCGCCTCTGCCGTCGCCGTTGTGGTCGCCGCCCCGCTTGCCTCCTGTCTGCCAGTCGTTGGCGCCCCAGGAGTGTGTCCAGGACCAGCTGTCCCAGTCCCAGGATTGCTGTGAGCTGGACGCGCGGCCCTTTGGCTAGTGGCCGCCTTTGCCCTGACGCCCCATCCATTTTGCGCGCTCCTCGTCCCAGTCAACCCGCAGGTCGAGTTGCCGATCCAGTTCGTAGGCGTCGAATCCACAGCGTTTCCAGGCGTCCAGGAAGTTGCGGCAGGTGGCTTCGGGGTTAAGTGCAGGGTTGCCCTTCGGCATTCCTTTGGCTCCCGCAGGGTGCTTCCTGGTGTATGCGTGCCAAACGCCGTTGAACGCGCCTCCCAGGTCCTTCTGGAGTCGCGCGATCTTGGCTGCTGGTTTCTCGCCGAACCTGTCAAGGTCAACGTTGCTCATCACCTTTTTGTACATGCGGCCTCCGTCCACGGGGTCAACGAGATCGTCGAAGGCACGGCTGGCGGCCGTGCTGTGTCTCCTGTCCCCAGGGGTGTCGTATCGCGCGGGAGTTGTTGGCGTTCTGCCTCCACCAGGGGCGCCGTGTGTGGCCGCTGCTGTCCCGGGCCTGAACAGAGCCGTGTCCTGGCCAGTGGGGCGCGCCCTCGGCCAGCGCCTCGCTAGAGGGATCGGTTTTGTTCCCGCCCGCCGCAGCTTGCCCGAAGGGGCCCAGGGGGTCGTCGAGAGGGCTGTCGTCGGCCGCGTCGCCAGCTGTGTCGAACGAAGGTGGGAAGGAGCTGCCTTCCTGCTCGGCTGCACCTTTGGCGTCTTCGGCAAGCGGCGGCGAGGCCGCTGGTCGGGCCTCGTCGGTGCCGAAATCGACCTCATCGCTGTCGGCCTCACCGGTCGGCGATGGGTTCGTTGGAGAGTCCGCTGTCTCTTTACCAGGGAGGATCTCTGTCACGTCCTGCTCTGCCGCCTGAAGGGCGCGGTCCGCCTGCTGTGTGGGGGGTTCGGTTTCCTTGGGCTGGGCCGTGTCGTCGGGTTGGGCCTTGGGATCCGCAGTTGCCTCGGCCTCTGTTGTTGCTGTCTCCTCGGTCTTCGGCGCAAGCCAGGACCTCGTGGCCTCCCTTGGGGATGCTGAGTGTGCCTCGTCCAGGCCCACAGCAGGGGTGTCTTGTTTGCGAGCGCTCCGGGATCCAGGCTGGCCAAAAAGCTGGCCAGGACGGTGAGCTCGTGGCGAAATGGACTCGGGCCCTTGTCTGGCGCCAGGACCGTGCAGTGCGCCGCCCAGGCCTCCTTGTGCTTCGCACTGCTCGTCAGATGCCCGACCACTCTTGCTGCAGCCCATCTCTTGCCGTCCCACGGGACGCCCCCGGGACGACCATCTTGGCTGGTAGGGATATTTTTTTTCGGTCGCGGCCGCGAGCGAAGAGGCAGGCGGCGAAAGCAAAGTCCGGGGCGCGAGCGAGGCTAATTAGCTACAACAGGCACAGGCTGGCCGGCCCACTCACAAAGCAGCCGCGAAGCTGAAGGGGAGCTGACGGCTGAAGGCATCCTGAGAGCTCGAGCGCGTGCACAGGACAAAATGTCATGGAATTCGGTGCCTGCCATGGCACGACCCACACAGTATGAGACGTGAGCCAGGATAACCAAGTCCGTCGTTCTGAGTGGGGGCAAGCGGGAGGCCTGTGGAGTGAGTCGCCGGTGGGGCGCCAGGCTTCAAACGCCATTGACGACGTGAGCTAGCCAGGGGGGCTGAGCTGTCGCGAGCCGTGATGCAACGCAACTGGTGAAAGCTGATGGTGACTGGTAGGGATACGCGAAGCGTGAATAATAATCCCACCAGCCCTCTGGGCGTAGGTGGTCTAAGGAGTTTCCTCTTCCAGCCCCCTTCTTCACCTTCGTTGAAGGGTTTGTCATTGTCCCCTATTAGTCTACACCCCCTCCGCCAGGCGACCAGCAGCCAACCAAAAACAATGATGACCCCATGATGGCACCCCTCCACCATCCGTGTCACAAAAAAACGATACAAAGTACACTTTGGGGCAGAGTCTGGAGTCATGCTCGTCAGGCCCGCGGGCACTTTGAATTGTTTTTCGAAAGGGACGGGCGGCCGGGGTATCAGCATATTGCCTGCTGCGCGCAGGGCTACCATCCATGACAACAAACAGACCTCGCGGCTAAATTTGGATCGTGCGCGGCCACCCCGCGGTAACTATCAAGTGGTGGCGTATGGCCTGCTGTGCGCAGGCCCACCAGACACAATGATGGGCATTGGTTTTCGCGATGGGCAGTGGGGGCCGACATGTTTCCCGATGTGTGCTGTCACGTTCGCAGGCGCGCCTGACACACTCTGCACGTGCCCCGAACATGGCGCATCTGGCGCGGCTGGAATATGCGAAACACCTGGCGGACGCGGAGGCACGTGGCGCATCTGGCGCACCAGGCGTGCCTGGCACGCTCGGGCCCCAGGGGTGCCTCGCGCGCGTGGCGCGCCTGGCACGCGTGGCGCACCTCGCCCCAACGTCGCGCACATGGGCTCGATTTTGGTTCCCCGTAGCTGTCCATCCAAAGACGACCGCTGAACATGCTGAGGCTCGGGTGTTACTTATGTGTTGGGATGGCGGGTGGGAGTGAGCTGGACGGCTTGCTATCTAGGAGGGTGTCTTTGCTCACTGTTCCCTATTAATATACACCCCGTCCCCAACCCGGCCAGCAGCCACCCCGGAACATTGAGAACCCTATGAAAGCCCCCCCCACCATCGCTGTCAACAAATAATACAAAACGCACTCTGCTTCCACCTTTGGAGCATGCGCGGCCGCCCCGCGATCATCTTGTATCAACAGGAAGTTGGGGGGTGAGATCGCAGTGGAACGGAGACCCCCAACCTGGAAATCGTTTCGTGTCGTTTCGTTCGTGTCGTGCGTGCGGGCGAAGCGAAGCTGCGTGGGCGCGCGAGAGGAATGAACCCGCCGTTGCTAGGGCGAAGTCAAGACAAATGCTTCTCCCCCGCACGCCCGTCCGGCGGTGGCTCGCGGTGTCCCTCGGTGTCCCGTGGTGTCCGCCGTTGCTAGGGCGAAGTCAAGACAAATGATTCTCCCCCGCCCGCCCGTCCGGCGGTGGCTCGCGGTTTCCCGCGGTGTCCCGTGGTGTCCCATGGTGTCCCGTGGTGCCCGTTGAGTGAGATCGATAGTGATATCAATACTGAGATAGATGTGGTGCCCCTAGGTGTCCCGTGGTGTCCCAAAAAATGAGATCGATAGTGAGATCGACAAGTGTCCCGTGGTGTCCCGTGGTGTCTCGTTGAATGAGATCGATAATAAGATCGATGTGGTGTCCCGAGGTGTCCCGCGGTGTCCCGTGGTGTCCCGTTTAGTGAGATCGATAATGAGATCGATTGAGTCAGATGTTGGTTCCCCCCCTCTCCCCCCCCACATCTCCTTATCACCCAAAGGGTGGTCGTATAGGTATTTTACAGGGGCGGCTGGGGCGCCAGCATATCCCACCTGCCTTCTGGGCGCAGGTAGTCGACCGACTGGTTTGACACATCAGTGGCTGCTGCCTTTTCGCCTTATGGTTTCCGATGGGCTTTCGAAACCTCCACATGGCTCCAAGACTGGCCAAGAAAGCTCAAAACGGGGCCCCAAGAGGCTTCCAAACCGGCCCCAAGAACGCCCCAAGCTGGCGCCACGAGGGCGCCAAGAGGCGGTTTTGAGGACCCCAGAGGGGGAGGCCTCCAGGTGGATGGCCCAAGGGAGCTCCAAGCCGGGCCTACGAGGCCTCCAAGACGGCCCCAAGAGCGCCCCAAGGTGGCCCAAAGAGGGCCTCAAGAGGCTATTTTGAGGGCCCCTGAAGGGGGGAGCTAGCCCCATATATGATCCAGGGTCGAGGGCCCACGGGCCCCCCCCCCCCCCCCCCAGATGGTATGGTCCCAGGATTCCTCGGGCCCCCCCCCCCCCAGATGGTATGGTCCCAGAGACGACGACGACGACGACGACGACGACGGCGACGACGGCGACGACGACGACGACGACGACGACGACGACGACCACGACGACGACAACGACGGCTGCGGCGGCGACGACGCCGGCGGCGGCGGCGACGACGACGATGACGACGATGACGACGGCGACGACGACGACGACGACGACGACGACGATGACGACGACGACGACGACGAGACGACGACGAGGACGACGACGACGACGACGACGACGACGACGACGACCTCTGAACCACCACAGCACCACACCACATCCACAGGGGGGGGGGAGGGGGGCACCGCAGTGCAACACCACGCCACGCCCACCTCTGAACCACCACAGCACCACACCACATCCACAGGGGGGGGGGGGGGGGGGAACCGCAGCGCAGCACCACGCCACGCGCACAGGGGGGGGCGGGGGGGACCATCGCGCGGGGGTGGGGGCCCAATGGCATCAGCATTGGGGGGGGGGGGCCCAAACCCTGGACCATATATATAGAGGGGGCTGAGCGTCCCTCGTCGTGTGTTTGATCGATTGCCCCCAAGGCTATCCACGGCTCCCGCGAGGGCCCCAAGAGTGATGGCCCAAGAGACGACTAGAAACCCCGACAACGAGGCCGCATCGTCGAAATCCGACGGAAACTCTTACCAGCAAGCCGGAGGGTACTTTTTCGCCCAAGGGCCTCAGAGAGCCCAAGATGACCTCCAAGATGGCCCAAGATGCCTCAAGTCGGCCCCCAAAAAGCTCCAAGAGGCCCCAAGAACGCTCCAAGACGGCTCCAAGAAGCATCCGAGACCTCCAAAGAGGTCTCCAAGAAACCAGAATCCTTCCAACACCTGAGAAAAACATGTTTTCGCGTTCTCGCCTTTTCGCTTGCGATGGCCATCCGAGGCCTCAAGATGGCTCCAAGGTGGCCCAATAAGGACCCAGGAGAGACCCAGGAGAGCCCCAAGACGGCCCCAAGAGCGCTCCTAGGTCGCCCCAAGAGGTGACTTTTGGGGCTCCCAACGGGGGGGGGCGAATTAGGGAAGCCCTCTTCTTTGATCGATCTCCTCCAAGATTGCCCCAAGAGCGCTCGTAAGGCTCCCAAGAGCGCCCCACGATGGCTCCAAGAGGCGTCCAGACGGCCTCACGAGGCGCCCAAGATGTCTCCAAGAGGCTCCCAAGAGGCCCCCAAGAGGCTTCAAGATGATCCCCGAGGCACCCAAGATGCCCCCCAGACGTTCCAAGAGGCACTCAAACAACTCCCAAGAGACATCCGAGGAGGCTCTAGGCTCTTATCTGCGGTCTTTTTCTCCTCCTCCTCCTTTTCCTCTCCCTCGGCTTAAATATGCGCAAAGACGGCCCTGGGCTCGCCAAGATGCCCCTTCTCCTCCTCCTCCTCCTCCTCCTCCTCCTCCTTGTCGACTGTCTCTTCCTCCTTCCTCCTCTTCGCCCTCCTCCTCCTCCTCCTCATCCTTCTCCTCCGACATCCTCCTCCTCTTGGCGTATCAGACAGCTTCCCCCGCCCTTTGTTCTTCTGCAAGCTCCCCCACTTCCCTAATCACCTCCACTCCCCTGGGCATCGTTTCTGGAAACGTCAACAATATGCTGCGGCCTCATGGGGCCTCCGACAGTAGCCTGCCGCACACTACAACCTTCTCAACACTTCGAACAACATCGGCACATTGGATGCTCTGCTGGTGGTCCAGCTTTCCGCGAACATCTGGGTCATGTGGGATAGGGCATTGCATCTGCCCACTTGGCAGAACTGGTCCCAGTTCGAGAATACGTGTGACAATGGTAACTCACGTATTGTGTGTCGGCATCAGATTACGGGGTTTGTGATTACGACCTCCTGGATCGTTTGAAAGCTGCTTCCTGTTAGGTTGTGTGGTTGCATGCTGCTACACATGCATGCAAGGTTGAATAGACTTGCGTGTCCAAGAAGCCGTGCAATTGAACTAAACGATCGGCAATTGTTTGCGATTCCTCTAGGGATGCTTCAAACGCGTCTGAAGATGCCGTTTTGCTTCGCTGCCGAAAGCAACAAAGGATGGGCGGCGGGTGGATATGTAATGCGACCCGACGCCAATTTTCAAACAACACGTGATGACGTTTCGGTGGGCAGCACCCGCGTCGTGCCCTTAATGGCGAGTCACCCACGCATGCTGTGAGCTGCGTGGTCGCCATTGTATGATGGGCGTGCTGGCGAAGCTGGTTCTGGCTTTGCTGAGTCTTAGCGTGATATTGTGATGTCTTGGGCAAGACTACAACTTGCGTCTGGTAAGCTGCAGCGGTTGCCACGCCTGGTGCATCATGCTGGCAAGGTCGCCATTCGTAGATTGCATACCAACGCAACGTGTGGCCTGGCAAGGCTCGATTGTTTGCGCCGCAAGGTGAGCCGCGCAACATCACACGAGCAACGAACCCATGAATTCGGGACATGACACCACACATCATAATACCACACACCACCACACGGGACCTCGCTGGCACAAGATTCTGTGGAATGGGGAAGGGGCCAGAAAGCCGATCCCACCCTGGGTTCTGTAGGATGTTGATGATAAGGAACGCCTTGTACTCGAAGGGCGGTGACTTCGAACCGACATTCGATACAACGCACGCACACATTCAACTGTTGGGGTCGCGGTGCCACGTGGCTTCGAGCAGGCAAAGAGACGAGATAACTGGCAGAAGCATTCGCGGACCCGATGGCTGGCCTGCGCGAGCTCCCTTTACTCGTGTCGTGAGGAGCACTTCCAGCATTCGCTGTTCAGGGCAGGCCCAGGTGGAGTCATGACTGAGTGATGTCTTCCACTCGGGAGGATACATGTAGTCGTCTGAGTGCACGCGCTGGTATCGCGAATCGATTGGCAATCGTGACGCCACGTTGTCGCCATTCTACCATCATACGGTTCCCAGAATCATGGAGAGCCAGAAACCCCCACGACAACAACCTCTACGCTTCCGACCCCAGCGTGCAGGACATACAGCAGAAGCAAGAGAACCGTGCCCACACACCGATGCTGGCCAGGCCCACTTCCTGGGACAAGGATAGGTAAATGCGCCCTCCTTGCCTGGCCAGTGAGGCATGTACACCGATCCTAGGCCCAGGATGAGCGTGGCCAGAAAAGGTGTATGCGCATAGTTCCTGTCGCCCGATAAGATAAGAATATTGAGGTTGAACGCGGCCGCAGCTGCTGCGTCCAGAGGCGGATCGAACGTGACTGCTGCAGCAGGGGTCCAAGGGCGCTGCGTCGGCCATTTGGCCCTGTATAAAGGCTGGCTATCGCCGAACCCTGCAGCGCATGCTGCGTCAGTACGGGGTCAGAGGATCGCACCACTCCATTGGGCATGAGCGTCTCGCAATCCACAGTAACACTGCGACGCGGCTATGCCTTCTCCGCGGCGGCCACGGTCGGTCCCTAAAACTACTCGTCCTCTTCCCCTTTCACACGCCGGCCATCATCGTCGTACGCGCACTTGTGGCACCAGGCGTCAGCTGGCCAGTCAAAGCCGATGTCGCCGACGACGTTGTGCTCCTCGAAGAGGGCGAAGAGGAGGACGTAGTACGTCTGATCCGACCACCGGTTCAGGTAGATGCGCCCGTCCGCGTTGAATGCCTCTGCCAGCTTGCGGACCTTCTCGGACCTGAAGAAATCAAGATCCCCCATTCCTGGGGAGACCAAAAGGTACCTATACCGCTACTCCCCGGACCTCTCCCAGGGTGCGTTCTGATCAGAATTTCGAGGCGAATCCAGCTGTGGCGACGAGGGCCTCCGAGGAGGCCCCAAAAGGGGAAAACGGGCGGAGGGTAGAGGTATGGGTACCTTTCCCTCCTCTGACTGCCTACGTAGCCCACGTAGTTCACCCTCGCGCCGTGCTCGCGGAAGAAGATGGGATCCTTTGCGGTCAGGCCCTGCGTCTGCCGGTACTGGTCGAACCACTCGAACAGGCCATCTGAGCAATCCGAGTTCCCGATCCTCTTGCGTGTCTGCCACATGAACTTCCGGTTGGACTTCGCCATCATGCAGAACGGGTCTGCCTGGAGATCAGCGTTGAAATCGAAGTCCGCATCTATTCTCATGTAGTACCTGTACTTGTCCAGGGCAGGGAGCTCGTACATCGCCTTAGTGAAGAACTGGTTCATGTGCTTGTAGCTGGTGCTGACGGCTTTTGCACAGCCATTCATCTTGCTTTTCCAATCGTGGTCGTCGGCGATCACCTTTGGAAACTCGACGTTGAACGGTACGACCTCCCAGTTGTAATCCTTTCCGAGTTCAGAAAGCATTACGGCACTCACTTCCGCCGAGGTAGGCGAGTTCCCGAAGCTAGAACTGTCGTACTTGCGCAGAGCGTAGTCCGGGATGAAGACCTTCACGTCGTACGCCCAACGCTTGAGGACGTAGCTGCGCAAATGTGGCGCGCTCGACTTCAGCCTCTCAAGATCTGATGGCCGGGTCACTAAGTACGTGATGACCCCGTTCTCGAGACTGGTCTGGGCCTTGCACTGACTCGTCGCCTCGGCGACCCAGTACTTCTGGTTCGAGTCGGGCTTATGCTTCTCGGGGCCGCCTGCGCTGATCCTCTGTGGGATATCCTCTCCCGCGTGCTTGAAGTACCACGTGTCGAAGTCGTCATCCTCGTCTGCATCCCTGGCGCCAGCCATGAGGTCCTCCAGAGGAAGAAAGAGCGGCACAGAAAGGCCCCACCGTGCCAACGAGGCATGAGTTGGAGTGTTCTCGGGTTCCTTGTTCGATCCCCTGGAGCCTCTATCCTGAATTCTGAAGATTCTTTACGGGGCCCGGACCCAAAGATACCAAATCTCTCGGGGCTTGCCGCGGCTTGTCGCGTGACCTTTTCAGAGCCAAGGTCCTCAAGACGGGTTTAGAGGGCTCCAAGAGGCTCCCAAGATGGCTCCGAATCGCCGAACGATCGCTCCAAGATGCCCAAGATGACCGCAAGACGGCCGAAACATGGCCCAAGACGTCCCAAGAGGCATCCAAGAGCCTTCCAAAGCGGGTCTTGGGGCCGATCTCATTGATTTCCCGCAGGTTCTTCAATGTTTTTGTGGTTCTCCTCTTCTCGAGCTCCCGACGCTCCAAGACGTCCCAAGCGGCACCCACGACCGCCCCAAGACGGCCCCAGAGGCCCCCGAGAGGGCCCCAAGACGGCCCAAGAGGCGCCCAAGACGGTCCAAGAGGGCCCCAAGAGTGGGAACACGTACCGAAAATCAGAGCCTGCCGCCCTAAGATGCCGCAAGAGGCCCCCAAGATGCCACCGAAAGGCCTCCCACGACATCCCAGCGAACATCCTAGAGGCCTGTGACCCACAACCCAGGCACGGTGGCGGGATGGGCCGAAGGCCATTCGATAAACTTTCGAAGGCCCGCGCGGGTTTCAGGGAGCGTGGACACCCCCTCTCTTGGCGCGCAGGATGCGCCAGGGGCGGCGCCAGAGGCGCCGCCAGGGGGCCCAGCGCCGATCCAAGAAATCTGCGCGGGCCTCCGACGGTCATCGCATCGTGCTATCATGAGCGGTTCCCTGACACGGATACAAGGAACGGTCCGACAAGCAGAGCCTCTCCTGGGGCCAAGGTGGTCCTTGTTTCAGAACCTGGGCTATCGGCTTTTAACCGCGGGGCTATGCAGGTGGGCTTCTGAACCGCACACCAGCTTGGCCAAAGACCCCTTCCCCGAGCGAGTAGGTCGCTCAGGGATATAATCGAGACGCCTCAAAAACGTCGAACCACACTCCCGAACGAGGATCGCTCAGGGACGGGTACCGATGACACTCACCCTTCACGCACGGTCAAACCCGTGTATAGAAGAAGAAACAACGGCATAAACATAAACTTTTGGCGGTCCGCGCGGATTTCTTGGATCTGGAGTGAACCTCCCTCCCTGGCGCGCGGAGCGCGCAGGGTGCGGCGCCGGAGGCGCTGGCGGGGGGCCCAGCGCGGATCCAAGAAATCCGCGCGGAGCGCCAAAAGTTGATGCTGATGCCGTTTTTCCTTCTTCGACTTTAGGGGCCCTGGCCATCTAAGATTCGGTAGTCTGAGCTTCAGAAAGAGTCAGAAGAGCACGAAACATCGTCAACTGGGGACATGCCCGACTTAAGGCTGCCGACAGCGGCCAATGGTGGGCTGGCGGCCTCCTGCCGCAAACGGACAACGACCGCGGCGGCGCCGACAGCGAACCCTCTGATCAGAAATGAACAAAGCCTGCTGTTGAACTCCGTACCCGTTGCTTCTGTAGCCATTTCGATCGTCCCGAATCTAGCATTAGGTCGGGCCTGTCCCCCTAAAGGGGGTTTTGGGCGAAACATTAAAAATACTCAGAACAAAAGAATCAAAAATAGTCTATCATCGTCCCCATACTATTTTTTGACTATTTTTGAATATTCCTCCTGTAGAGGAACAGGCCCGAATTCATTTTAGGATCCGGTAGTCTAGAGACCTCCTAGATGGGGTCCGACTAGATGGGGTCGGAGGATCGCGCCGCATCGCCAATGCATCGCCGATGTAACGGCGATGCGACGGCGATGCACCGGCGACGTCGGCGGTGCGTTGGCGACGTCGGTGTGGAGAAACATGGGCTCCACATCGAGCCGCATCGTCGATGCATCGGCGATGCGGCGCGATCCTCTCCGACCCCATCTACTCGGACCCCATCTAGGAGGCCAAGGTAGTCTGGGCTGCAGTGGGGGCCAGACCACAAGAAACCTTCCACGAGAAACCCAACCCCGAGACCCTGGGACGTCCATTGATTTTCAGTGCGGGAACGTCACGCTTTCCATATCGACACCCACCCGAGAAACCCAGGGCACCCTGGAGGCAAGCAGCGTGCCTCTTGGCATGGGCCCCCGCTGTACCCGCCCAAGCCGCTTCTTCTCCTCCGC
>CAUYUJ010004166.1:30000-55000 GCA_963575745.1 Prorocentrum cordatum | reverse complement strand
CAGACGTCCGAAAAGCACCTGCGTTGACGTAAATTATCGGAAATCCCTGGCGGGGGGTCCAGGCCTTTTGCGAGTAGTTCCTTTGCGAGTCGTGGAACGCGCTCGTCGATAATAAAAAAGCAGGGCGGGAGGTTTCTGGGCCAATGTCGGCCTCGGGGGCCCTCGCCGGGCCTCGCCAGGCCGTCAAGCAACGACCCAAGACGAGAGACCGGCCCAGGACGCAAGGGTCTGGGCTTCCGGGGACGCCGCCCTGCAAAAATCAAGACGTGGTATGTCTGGGTCTGCGGTTGATATTGGGAGGCTGGAAACATCAAGGGCTGGAATCACTGCGGACAGATCGAAGGGTAGGAGCAGGGGACAAATCGCGCTCGCATGGGCCTGCAACGACGTAACACAGAGGGAGCCCATGCCCCGACAAACAAAAAACAAAGACTTTGTGGTAGCCCCGGAATCGCGCACTACCCCTTTGTTCAGTTTCGGCACGGCCCGGCGACAGAAATGCTGCCTGAAGTCCCGAGCATGCAGCACCACCGGGCCTGGCTCGCAAAAGTGTTTCCAGCCTCCCCGTAATCGGGGGCGCGCAAGCATGGATTAGTGATCCATGGATTTGGCGCGCGGTCGCCAAATCCATGGATCGGGGGAGGTGCCCTCCCAAAACTGCGGCCGGTGCCGCCTCGTTCGGCGGCGGAAATCCGCGATTTCCCACGGAAACGGGACCCGTCGCTAATCCACACCCCCTTGATCCATGTTTGCGATCGCCTGACGTAGGCGTGGGGGGGTCCTCCCCCGACGGGGGTCAGCGTCAACCCGTCCGCGCGTCGCGACGGGGGTCGGATTCGCTCCGGCGGCGCACCGCGGGGTGGGCGGGTGGGGTCATTCTGGCGCTGCAGCGTTGGCCCCCGCGACGGGGGTCGATCTGGGGCTGTCAGCGGTGGCGCCCCCTACACTCCTACTGCCAGACCGCAGAGTAGCATCAACGTTCGGAAGTCCGCATGGAATTCTTGGATCGGCACTGGGCGCCCCTGGTGGCACCTCTAGCGCCGCTCCTGGCGCGCTCCGCACGCCAGGGAGGGGGGGCCCGGCGCCGCTCCAAGGAATCCGCCTGAACATTCGAAATCTTATGCTGATGCCGTTTTCTCGTCTTTGAGATGAACGTGGATGGGTAACAGAAGAACCGATAAGGAAAGGCCGCGAGCCCAGATGGCGACGACTGGGGGGGGCTGACGACGAGGAGGAACAGGAGCAGGTCGCGCGGAAAGAGAGAGAGAGAGAGAGGCACAGGTGCGCACGAACACCTGTACGCATGCGCGTGCGAGGATGGGTGACGTGCACTCCTGGGCTCGCCTACCATGACTGTTACAGCGCTCGGCAGGTCGTGCCCGGTCCGAAAATCTCGGGCTGCTGCACACCGCGCATCTCCTGGACGTGGACCCCTCGAGCAGGAACCGCCCCCTCGGCCTCTCGGGAGCAGGCCGTGGAGCAGGCGAGAGCCGTCCAACCGCGACCTCGCGAGGCGATGGATCTGATGGAAACCACGACGACCTGGCACACGGAAGGCTCGTCTCGCATCGACCTGGGCGCTGGTTTCCGACACCGCGTGGATCGCTCAGCCTGGAAGAATAGCGGCTCTCCGATCGCGCAGATCGTTCGAGGTCGGCCGGTTCCGAGCGGAGGAGGAGGAGGAGGAGAAGGAACAAGAGGAGGAGGAGGAGGAGGAGGAGGAGGAGGAGGAGGAGGAGGAGGAGGAGGAGGAGGAGGAGGAGGAGGAGGAGGAGGAGGAGGAGGGAGGAGGAGGAGGAGGAGGAGGAGGAGGGGGGAAGCGGCGCTCAACCTTGCACGACCCCGCTGGGGTCGCGGCACGTCGACACGACACGAGCCTGCGGTACGCTCCTCGCCCCCAGGGCCCCCGCAACGCAGAGCCGCCGCGCGGGCGCGCGCCCTCTCGTCGACACGCGCCACGGGGCCGGCGGGGCGCGCCGCCCAGACGACACCGGCCGCCGCTTCCTCCGACCCCCCCCGAGCTCGAAGACGCATGGCAGGATCCTCTTCCTCGTCCTCCTCCTCCTTCTCCTCCTGCTCTTCCTCCTCCTGCTCTATCCACCTTCCTCCTCCTCCTCCTCCTGCTCTTCCTCCTCCTCCTCCTTCCTCCTCCTTCCTCCTCGTCCTCCTCCTCCTCCTCCTGCCTCAGAAGGCCTCAGCAGAGCAGGCACGTAGTGGCCCAGGCCCGCGACGGGCACGGACTGAGGCAAGGAGCGCGCCGCGTGGAGAACGCATGGGGCTCGAGGAAGCAGCAGCGCCTCATGGCGGCGAGGAGGAGGATGATAAGAAGGACGGCGACGACGACGACGGGGAGGAAACGACGGAGGAAGGGGAGGGGGAGGAGTAGGAGGGCGAAGGAAGAGGAGGAGGAGGAGGTGAGGGATGCCAAAAGTCTGCCCTGGTCGCGACACCTCACTTTCCTGTTGAACACCATGTGGGACCTGCTCTAGAACAGGAGCACACAGCAGACGGACCCACCCCTTCTCCGACCTCGCGCCGCGTCGAGCGTAACGGCCGCGCTGTCTATGTAGACGTCTCCACCCCGCATGCGCCTGACTATGCACAGAGCGACATCCCATGTGGCCATGGACGCTTGTTAGCCATGTAGGCGAGAGCGGTACTTGGCATGGGCCCTAAACACGGGTCTTCTCTAAAACGGGTGAGCCACGATCAAAAACGGGTCTGACGCGAGATGACGTAGCGACCCCACGCGGCGGCTTGCGCGGGCCGCCTGCGCGGGCACGCCACATTCAGAGGCCTCCTGGATTGGGTCGGAGTAGATGGGGTCGGAGGACGGCGATGTATCGGCGATGCATCGGTGATGTACCGGCGATGCATCGTCGACGTCGGCGATGCATCGGCGCCGTCGACGTGGAGAACATCGGGCTCCACGTCGAGCCGCATCGCCGATGCATCGGCGATGCAGCGCAATCCTTCGACCCCATCTACTCGGACCCCATCTGGGAGGTCTCTAGAACACTGGAGACGAGGTCGCTTACGCGCGACCTTACGCGGGCAGCTTACGCGCCAATGTCGGCGCAGACGACCCCGTTCTTTGGCGCTGCTCAGGTGGACGTGTCATTGCACCGGCCTTGCAGACGTACTGCAGCGGATCTCTGCGTGGATTTTTGCCCGAAGCGGCGAGCGAAAAACCAACATACTTTCGCGTAGATTTTTCTTGGTCCTCATCCCTGGCCAAAACAAGCTCCGCACGGAGTTCACCTCGAACTCCGGAGCGAAATTCTCCAGGACTCGCCGGGCCCATCTGATCGGTTCCCCGAACGAAATCCGCTCCTGGCCATCGCTCGGACGCCCATTCCATGTGCCTGGAGAACCCAAACCACACACAGAAAAGATTGCACACGCTTGCCTGTTCCAGAATCCGGGGCCCGCCGACCAGGGTCCAGCCAGACCCTGGCCAGGCAGGCGTTTGCGGGATCCTGCAGGTCCTCCTCCCTTTCCTGAGCCGCGAGAGGTCCTGAAGTGGGCCGCACCGTCGGACCACTCCGCGCGGCTGGCCCAGAAGTCTGCCGTCTTCAGCACCAACCCCTCCGCGGCGTGCTTCAGCCAACTCGCGTTGTGCGAGGCGTACCTCACCGCCGGCCCCAGGAGGAGGAGGAGGAGGAGGAGGAGGAGGAGGAGGAGGAGGAGGAGGAGGAGGAGGAGGAGGAGGAGGAGGAGGAGGAGGGAAGGAGGAGGAGGAGGGGAGAAGGGGGAGGAGGAGGGGGAGGGGGAGGAGGAGGAGGAGGAGGAAGAGGAGGAGGAGGAGGAGGAGGAGGAGGAGGAGGAGGAGGAGGAGGAGGAGAAAGAGGGAAGAGGAGGAGGAGGAGGAGGAGGAGGAGGAGGAGGAGGAGGAGGAGGAGGAGGAGGAGGAGGGGGAGGAGGGAGAGGAGGGGAAAGAGGCAAGCCAGGCGCGCTCGCCCAGCACTTCCCATTGCGCTGCTCTGTCTCTGTCCGCCGACGGGTGCTGCAGCGGACCTGGAAGCCTCTGGAGGACCCCGCGTTGGGCGCCAGCAGAAAAAAGGGAGCTGCGTACACTGGTCGGGTGCTGCTAGAAGTACCCCTGGCCCAAGGGGCCCCCAGCTTTTCGCTCCATTTTGCACCCCCTGGGGCCCTCTGGGCCTCGTGGGGTGTGCTTTGGAGGCCGTTTGGGCTACCCCGGGAATCCTGGGGGCACCTTGGCCCTGGGGCACTTCTAGCACCACCCGAATTGGAGGAGGAAGTGCCGGATGAGCAGGAGAGTGAGGAAGGAGGAGGACGAGGAGGAACAGCAACAGCAGGAACAGGAGTGGGATGAGCGGGAGAAGCATGCATACCAGGGAATGCGGGGGAGGCGAAATCCAACTAGCCCTCTGGGCGTAGGTGGTCTAACGATATCTTCATTTCCTCTTCCAAAGACACCCCTCTTCCCTTCGGGGAGGGGTACCCTCCCCCTCCCCTCCCTGGGCTTTTTTTGGGGGGGTCGCGAGGAGTTAGAGCGTCCAAGATGGCCCAAGATGGCTCCAAGAGAGCCTCCGATGCTCCAAGATGGCCTCCAAGATGCCTCAAGATAGTGCAAGATCGCTCAAGATGACCTCCATCATGCCTCCAAGAGGCCTCAAGAAGGTCACAAGACGGTTCCGCAGACCTTTCAGGACCTCCCCAAGAAGCCAACATCCTTCAAACACCTAAGGACAATTGCTGATGTTTGCCTTCTCGCCTATCCGCTTCCGATGCGCTTTTGAGGCCTCAAGATGGCCCAAGAGAGCCCCCAGAGGGACTCAAGAAGCTCCCAAGACGGCTCCAAGAGCGCCCCAAGAGGACTCCAAAAGCGCCCCAGGAGGCGGTTTTGAGGGCCCCAGGGGGGGATCAACATAAGTTATAAGAGACCCCTTCCTTTGATTGATGGCCTCCAAGGTGGTTCCAAGAGGCCCTCCAGGGCTCCCAAGAGGGTCCCAAGAGGGCCTCAAGAGAGCTCCAAAAGAGTCCCAAGAGGGCTCCAAGACGGCCTCCAAAGCGCCCAAGAGCGCCCCAAGGGGGCTCCAAGGGGCGGTTTGAAGGCTCCTACAAGGGGAGCTGAGTTGGGACCCCCCCCTCCTCTCCTTGCCCGCCGTGATTCACTATAGGCGTCTCTCCTTTCCATTTTCCGTCAGCTCTCATGGGCAAGTCTTCTGAATGGGCTGGCGGGGACTTGTTTTTTCGCGGCCACAAGCGACGGCGCAGGCGGCGTCAGAAGTCGTCCCGGGCTACGTGCGAAACCTAATTATCCAGCGAACTGGTGGGGCTACTTTTTCCTCGCGGGCGCTAGCGGACGCGCAGGCGCCGAGTCGAAAGGTCCTGGCCACGGGCCGATCTAATTGGCAACGCGCGAGCCGAGAAGCACAGCGACCGAGCCCGGAATCAGAACCTACCGCCGGTGAGCTGGTGGGGCTACGCGAAGCGTGAAACACTGGCGGGGCGACGGCGGTGAGGGAGGTCTCGGATCCAGAAGTGTGGGCCGTGCTGGGGCGAGAGCGCCATTCGGAATCACAGGAGCAGAGCGCCGATCGTTGAATGAGGCTCGCGCTGCAACGGGAGTATCAGGTTGAAAGCCCGAGAACCTTTCCCAACGAAGCAGAACCATAAGATGAAGCACTTGATAAGATCCGTTGTGCACAAAAACACGCACACGGAGAAGCCGGGATACTTTCAGGACGTAGTCGGGGGAGACAGGATAGCAGTACTCATTTTCGTGTGCAAGAATTGTAAGCGAGGAGAAAAAGGTAGAGGAGAAGGAAGAGGAATATCCGCCACCATGCCGCTGGGCACGGAGTGGGCGTGTCCTCAGGTCCTTTGCCCTATCCTGTGAGCCTCAGTCCTCCGCCCGGAAGAGATGTTTTAGGGGCTGGGGCCCAGATTTCGGAAATCTTGTGGGCTCGGCGCGTGCCCTCGGGGGTTCCCGGCATCCTGCCGCATGACGTTTTCGGGCCCGAGAGGGCCACAAGACGGGCCAAGATGGTCCAAGATGATCATTCCATGACGTTCAAGATGGCACCCAGACGGCCCAAGAGGCCGCCCTGGCGCCTCAAGAGGCCTCCAAGAGGCCGCCCTGGAGAACCCCGAGAGGCACAGTTCATTGATGATCTTCCCTTTCTTCTCCTTGTTCTTCGTCTTCTTGTTGTGCATTACTATCAGATTGCTGTTATTCTTCCTCTTATTAATATTGTTATTCGTAGACGTATGGCTAATATTATTGGTACGGCTACTATCATTACTATCATTACTAATATGGTCATGCTCATTGTTTGTATCAGTAGTAGTACTCGTATGTGTGTAACTATTGTGATTCCTATTGCCATGACTCTTGCAATTGCGATTGCTATTGCGATGCCTGTTTCTATTACTATTACTGTTTTAATGGTTGCTGTTTTTGTTGTTTTTGTTGTGGCGGTTGCTGTTGTTATTGTTGTTGTTCTTGCTGTTGTCATTGTAGTGTACGTATACACAGATGTATGTACTTGCATATGCATACGAATCTGTATGTGTGTATATATGTGCAAGGGCCTGGCCCGGGGGGGTCCCCGTTCGAGCCGGCAGCGATGACGCTATTTGAAGACGCTGTTCCCCCAAGGAACTGCGGTGACGCTTCTATTCCGCTGACGCCTGGTGAAGCTCGTGACGCCTCTATTCGGCCTGAAGCCTCTATTCCCCTGACGCCCATTGGCTCGTGAAGCCTCTATTCGTCCTGAAGCCTCTATTCGGCCTGAAGCTTGTATTCGGCGCGTGACGCCTCCATTCGGCCTACGAATTGCGACGCACTGGTGGGGTGGCGACCCTAGACGCGCCCAGCCTGAAGCCTCTATTACCCTGACGTCCATTGAAGCTCGTGAAGCCTCTATTCGGCCTGAAGCCTCTATTCCCCTGACGTTCGTTGAAGCTCGTGAAGCCTCTATTCGGCCTGAAGCCTCTATTCCCCTGACGCCCATTGAAGCTCGTGAAGCCTCTATCCGGCCTGAAGCCTCTGTTCCCGTGACGTTCATTGAAGCTCGTGAAACCTCTATTCGGCCTGAAGCCTCTATTCCCCTGACGTTCATTGAAGCTCGTGAAGCCTCTATTCGGCCTGAAGCCTCTATTACCCTGACGTCCATTGAAGCTCGTGAAGCCTCTATTCGGCCTGAAGCCCTTATCCTCCTGACGCACATTGAAGCTCGTGAAGCCTCTACTCGACTTGAAGCCTCTATTCCCCTGGCGCCCATTGAAGCTCGTGAAGCCTCTGTTCGTCCTGAAGCCTCTATTCCCCTGACGTTCATTGAAGCTCGTGAAGCCTCCAATCGGCCTGAAGCCTTTATTCTCCTGGCGCCCGGCCGGTGAAGCTCGTGAAGCCTCTATTCGGCCTGAAGCCTCTATTCCCATGACGCCCGGTGAAGCTCGTGAAGCCTCTATTCGGCCTGAAGCCTCTATACCCCTGGCGCCTGGTGAAGCCCGTGACGCCTCTATTCGGCCTGAAGCCTCTATTCCCTTGACGCCCATTGAAGCTCGTGAAGCCTCAATTCGGCCTGAAGCCTCTGTACCCGTGGCGCCCGTTGAAGCTCGTGAAATTCTATTCGGCCTGACGCCTCTATTCCCCTGGCGTTCATTGAAGCTCGTGAAGCCTCTATTCGGCCTGAAGCCTCTATTCCCCTGACGCCCGGTGAAGCTCGTGACGCCTAGCAGGGTTCGTGCCCCAAGGGAAGGAAAAACTGTAAGCAAACACGTAAAACGCTAAAGATTCGTGCCCCTGGAAAGGGATCGTGCCCCAGGAGAGGGGCAATCACGCTGGGGATTCGTCTGCCATGATACGGCCACTCTATTAGCACGCACGTGAAGCACGAAGTATTCGCGCCCTAGGAGAGGGTCGATATGTAGGCACATACTTAAAACACTAAGAGGATTCGTGTTCCAAGGGAAGGCCGATCTGTTGGCGCATACATGCACAAAAAGATTCGTGCCCCAGGGGAAGGCCAATCTATATGCACACACGTAAGACACGAAGGATTCGTGCTCCAGGAGCGGGCGAATCTATAGGCACATACGTAAAGCACGAAGGGTTCGTGCCCCAGGAGAAGGCAAATCCATAGGCGCACACGTAAAACACGCAGGGGTCGTGCCCCAGGGGAGGGCACATCTGTGAGCAAATATGTAAAGCACAAAAGATTCGTGCCCCTGGAAAGGGCCAATCTATAGGCATACGCGTGAACACACAAAGGACTCGCGCTCCAGGAGAGGGCCAACCTAAACGCAGATGCGTAAAACACAAAAAGGATTCGCGCCCCCCCAAAAGGTAAATCTCTAGGGCTTCACGTAACACGCGAAGGATTCGCGCCCCATGATACACGGCCAATCCGCATATATCCGCCGGCCCCCTTGTGGGGCCACCAGGCTGTAGGCGCGGGTTCGCAGTTTCCTGTACTAGTTGTACCTTGTAGTTTCCAGTGTTACAGTTCTGCTTCTTGCTGGTTACTGTAACTAGTTGATTGACCGCGCGAGGGGGGGGGAGGCCCAAACGGGACTTTTAGCACCCCCTGGGCGCGTTGTCTGAATTGCTTGGGGGGCTCGAAATCGACACCCCTCACGCAGATCCGCGGGGTCAGGATCGAAAAACATATGGGATTTGCCACATTTCTGAAATTCGGTGCCACCCCTCACGCAGATCCGCGGGGTCAGGGTCCAAAAACACAAGGGATTTGCCACATTTCTTAAATTCGGTGCCACCCCTCACGCAGATCCGCGGGGTCAGGGTCCCAAAACACAGGGGATTTGCCACATTTCTGAAATTCGGTGCCACCCCTCACGCAGATCCGCGGGGTCAGGGTCCAAAAACACAAGGGATTTGCCACATTTCTGAAATTCGGTGCCACCCCTCACGCAGATCCGCGGGGTCAGGGTCCAAAAACACAGGGGATTTGCCACATTTCTGAAATTCGGTGCCACCCCTCACGCAGATCCGCGGGGTCAGGGTCCAAAAACACAGGGATTTGCCACATTTCTGAAATTCGGTGCCACCCCTCACGCAGATCCGCGGGGTCAGGGTCCAAAAACACAGGGGATTTGCCACATTTCTGAAATTCGGTGCCACCCCTCATGCACATCCATCGCAAGGCGTGGTAACCCAAACTGCGAGTACTCCCTCGGCCCTTTAATCCCAAGGTGTGGTAACCAAGCTCGTAAACCATACACGTCTTACCAATCGCCCTGTGTGGTAACCCCTCTTGTGATCAGTTGGTTTTGCCGATTGCGAATCGGCCTCGAATGAAGTTCCGATACTGCTGCACGACAGCGCCAAAGCCTCATGACTTAGCTCTTCCATGGCCCATTCTCCGAGAGAGGGGGCCGGCGGCAGGGGGCGAAGCCCTTACGGATATATATATATATATTATATAATATATATATTATATATATATATACACATATGAAAGAGCGTGATCCACCGCCGCTTTACTGTGGAAAATTGCCGCCCTTTTCCTCCGGAGCCCGGGGGTCCCCCCCCCCCCCCCTCCGAAAATCCCCCGCCCCCCCCCCCCCTGCTGGACCCCCCTCCCCGCCCCCCCCCCCTCCCCTCCCCCGGCAAAACCCCTCCCCTCCCTTAACCCCTCACCCCCCCCCCTCCCCCTCGAAAACCGGGGGGGGTCACTACCGGTTCGACCCCCCCCCTCGAAAACCGGAGGGGGGGTCACTACCGGTTCGAACCCCTCTCCACCCCCCCCCACTCACCGCCAGCAAACGACTCCTGGTCCCTACCACCGTCCGCACCACATCCCCCACTGTTGTTCCCAGCACCACTGTCCTCACCACCACTGTCCCCACTGGTTCCACCACCGTCCCTATTGTCCCCACCAGTGCCCCCACCACTGTCGCACTGTTCCCACTGTCCCCGCCACTGTTCCCACCACGGTTCCACTCTCCCCACTTTCTCCACACCCCCAACCACTGCCCGACTATCCCCACTGTCCCCACTGTCCCACTGACTCCTCCGCTGTCCCACTGAACTGTTCCACTGTTCCCACCACTGTCCCCACTGTCCCCACCACTGTCCCCACTGTACCTCTGTCCCATTGTCCCACCGCCGTCCTCGCCACCGCCTTCACCACTGTCCCCACCACCACTGTACCCTCCACTGTCCCACTGTTTCCACCACATTCCCACTGTCCCCACACCACTGTCCCCACCACCACCGTCCCCACCACTGTCCACTGTCCCCACTGTTCCCACCATTGTCCTCACCACTGTCCCCACCACTACCGTCCCCACCACTGTCCCACTGTCCCCACCACTGTCCCGCTGTCCCCTCACCACTGTCCCCACCACCACCGTCCCCACCACTGTCCGCACCCCCCCTCGGTTTTCGAGGGGGGGGGGTTCGAACCGGTAGTGACCCCCCCCGGTTTTCGAGTTCGAGGGGGGGGGGGGGGGTTCGAACCGGTAGTGACCCCCCCCCCTTTTCATGATGAACTGGGGGGGGGGGGAGGGGTTCGAACCGGTAGTGACCCCCCCCGGTTTTCCGGAAGGGGGGGGGGGGAGGGGTTCGAACCGGTAGTGACCCCCCCGGTTTTCCGCCAGCAGCGGTAGAACACGCTCTTTCATATGTGTAGTGTATATATATATATATATATATATATATATATATATATTTTATATATATATATATATATGTAAGCACGCACGTAAGACACTAAACATTCGTGCCCAAAGAGTAGGCCAATCTATTGGCACATACGTTTAACACAAAGGATTCGCGCCCCAGGAGAGGGCCAAGACAGCTCCAGGAGGCACCGAGAGGGGCCAAGACAGCACCAGAAAGCACCAGGAGGTCCCAGGAAGCCCCGGGGAGCCCCGTGAGGCCCCAGGAGGTTCCAGGAGACTCCAGGAAGGCCCAGAAAGCCGCAGGAAGCTTCAGGAGGCCCCAGGAAGCCCCAGGAGGCCCCAGGAAACCCCAGGACACGACCAATCTATAGGCACATACGCTAAACACAAAAGATTGTGAAGCCACCCGGACCGCGCAGCACCGGTGACACGCTTCCAACGGATCCATCCTGCGGGCTCCTGGGGGATTCCGCCTCAAGAAGGTCCTGGGATGCCTCGAGAAACACCCAGGAAGCCCCATGAGGCCCCCAAGAAAACCAAACGAGGCCCTAAGAGGCCCCAAAACGGCCCCCCAGGAGGCTTCAAACCAGCATCCAAGAGCCCGACGAGAAACCTGTTTCTCGTCGGCCGCCCCCGCCGCCGCCCGCCGCCGCCGCCCGATGGGGCTGGGTTGCGGGTCCAAGGCCTCCTGGATGTTCGTTTGGGGGTCTCTTGGGAGGTTTCTTGTCGGGCTTTTGGAAACTGTTTTGAAGCCTCCTGAGGGGCCGTTTTGGGGCCTCTTAAGATTCTTTTTAAATCAACTTGGGGAGGGGTCTTGTCTAGCAGAATGTGCCGCACAGCAGGTGGGGCACGCCAAGCACCAATAATTATTTTTTAAATCAACTTGGGGATGGCTCTTGCCTATCAGAGGGTGCCGCACAGCAAAGGAGCATGTCTAGCACCAAGGATTCTTTTTCAATCAAATTGGCGAGGGGTCTTGCCTAGCATAGGGTGCCGCACAGCAAAAGGCATGTCTAGCACCGGGGATTCTGTTTTAATTAACTTGGGGAAGGGTCTTGCCTAGCAGAAGGTGCCGCGCAGCAGAGGGGCTCACCTTGGAGAGGATGCCGCACAGCAAAGGGGCACGCCTAGCACCAAGGATTCTTTCTAAATCAACTTGGGGAGGGGTCTTGCCTAGCAGAAGGTGCCGCACAACAGATGGGTTCGCCTAGCACCAAGGATTCTCGTTTAATCAACTTGGGAGGGCTCCTGCCTATCAGAGGGTGCCGCACAGCAAAGGGGCATGTCCAGCACCAAATATTCTTTCAACTTGGCGAGGGGTCTTGCCTAGCAAAGGTGCCGCACAGCAAAAGGACATGTCTAGCACCAGGGATTCTGTTTTAATTAACTTGGGGAGGGGTCTTGCCCAGCAGAAGGTGCCGCACAGCAAAGGGGCTCACCTTGGAGAGGGTGCCGCACAGCAAAGGGGCACGCCTAGTACCAAGGCCAAGGATTCTTTCTTAAAATCAACTTGGGGAAGGGTCTTGCCTAGCAGAAGGTGCCGCACAACAGATGGGGCACGCTTAGCACCAAGGATCCTTTTTTAATCAACTTGGGGAGGGCCATTGCCTAACAACGGGTGCCACGCAGCAGATGGGGCACGTCTAGCACCAAGTATTCTTTTTAATCAACTTGGGGAGGGGTCTTGTCTAGCAGAAGGTGCCGTTCAGCAGATGGGGCACGTCTAGCACCAAGGATTTTTGTTTCAAACAAATTGGGGAGGGGTCTTGCCCAGCAGAAGGTGCCGCACAGCAGGTGGGGCACGTCTAGCACCAACTATTCTTTTGTAATCAACTTGGGGAGGGGTCTTGTCTAGCAGAAGGTGCCGTTCAGCAGATGGGGCACGTCTAGCACCAAGGATTTTTATTTAATCAACTTGGGGAGGGGTCTTGCCTAGCAGAAGGTGCCGCACAGCAGGTGGAGCACGCCTAGCACCAAGGATTCTTTTTTAGTCAACCTGGGAACGGCCATTGCCAAACAAAGGGTGCCACAAAGCAGATGGGGCACGTCTAGCACCAAGGATTCTTTCTAAATCAACTTGGGGAGGGGTCTTGTCTAACAGAAGGTGCCGCACAGCAGGTGGGGCACGCCTAGCACCAACAAGGAGTAGCGACTTCACAGGGAATAGCGTCTTCACCGGGAATAGCGTCTTCACCGGAAATAGCGTCTTCACCCGGAATAACGTCTTCACCAGGAATAGCGTCTTCACCGTCTTCACAATCACAGGGAATAGCGTCTTCAAATAGCGTCTTCGGCGCCGGCTCGAACTGGGAACCCCGGTTGCCGGGGCAATGTATATGTATATATATATATATATACAGATACATGTGTGTATACATATATATATATATAAATACATACACATCAAGAGTTTGACCTTCTCGCCTTTTCGGCTCTCGAGCGGTTTTAGACGGCCCACGAGGCCCTCAATACCGCCCAAGAGGTCCCCAAGAGGGTCCCAAGACAGCCTAGGAGGGCCCCAAGAAGGCACAAGAGGCAGGCGCCCAGGAGGGCCCAAGAGGGCCTCAAGGCGGCCCCAAGAGAGGCCTACGACGGGGAGAAATTCGAGCCGTCCGCCCCAAAAGGGCCCCAAGAGGCCCCCAGAGGCGCCGAAGAGGCCCCAAGAGGCTCCCAAGAGGCCCCGAAGATGACCCAACAGGCCTCCGAGAGGCTCCAAAGAGGTCCCCAAACTGCCCCCAAGAGGCCTCACAACTGTCTCCAAGAGGCCCCCGAGAGGCGCCCAACGAGATCCCAACGAGATCCCACCGAACATCCAACAGGCTTTATACCCACAACCCAGGTGGCGGGATGGGCCGAAGGCCATTAGCTCAGGGTGGGGAACAAACATCAGCACCACAATAAATGCTCGGGGTCCACGCGAACTTCCGAACATCTGCTTCCCCACATCCTAAGTGGGGTTCTTGCATTATCTGGACAGCCTGCGCAAGAACACTCCCCGATCACTATCACACTCATACTTATTGCTGTCATCATCGTCATCAACATGCACTCAATCACACTCACACGCTCACTCATCATCGTCGTCGTCATCATCACCAGCAGCATTAACATCAATATCAACATCATCATCATCATCATCATCATCATCATCATCATCATCAACATCAACATCAACATCAACATCACCATCATCATCAGCACCAGCGCCAGCACCACCACCACCAACAATCACCATCACCATCACCATCACCATCACCATCACCATCACCATCACCATCACCATCACCATCATCATAAACATCATCATCATCAGCATCAACATCATCATCATCATCAACATTACTCATCATCACCATGCACACTCGCACACTCACATGCCCACCTTGAGGGAGATCTCGAGCGGGAGCCCCCCTTCCGTATGCGGCCCGCACTTGATGTTTGTAATTTGAGCGGGTCATCGGAATACTCCAACAGGCAGAGCACTTCAGCACCCCCAGGGGGCAAATCGTGAGGACGTCTCGAGTGGGAGCCTCGTCTGTCAGTGAATTGCGCATTTTGGTATTTCGAGCGGGTCATCAGACTCGTCTGGCAAGCATAACAATTGAGCACCCAAATGGGGCAAATCGTGAGGATGTCTCGAGCGGGGGCCTCGTCTGTGAGTGAGTTGCGAGGAAGTCTCAGGCGGGAGGCCCCTCCCTGTTGGGCCATGGGAGCTCCACCGAAACCGGCACCCACAATGCGGAACTCGCAACTGCATATGGTTGGGTCCTTCGTCAGGCTAATTTTTCTCTTCGGCGGGCATCACACGAAAGACGCACACGCTGTTCTCTCTTGCGCGCAGATGCAGGGCCGCGTGCGGTGATACCCAGGCTGCGCAGCGTATGCAGGTAACTTTGCCTTGCCGCGCTGTCACACAAAGGTACCGCCCGCGGCGCCCGAAAGAGTGGGGCGGAGCCGGCAGGAAACCAATTGATGGCTGTAAACCTGCACATTATTTACACTGCTCCCCATGATGTGCCTGCTCCTTGCTATATCGCCTGGCCGCCCCGGCGAGGCCCGCTCTTGAACCTCTCTCTACTCTGGCTCCTCGCCCTTGCACCCCTTGTGGAAGTTGGTGCAACAGTACTTGATCTTCTCGGGGGACCACGACAGCGCCAGGCAGTGCATGCAATGGTGGTAGCCTGCATCGCAATCGTAGACGTTGTTGTCCGGGGCAGGAGGCAGGCCCGAAGGCGGCAAGCCGGAGGGGGGCGGCAACTCCGAGGGGCACCCCCTTTGGGCCGTCTTGCAGCAGTACAGCTTCTTCTCGCCAGACCAGCCGCGCACCCACTGCAGCGGGTCGAGGTCGTTGTATCCTGCGTTGCAATCGATGGGGCAGGGAGATGTGGATGTGGTCGGGCACCCCTTGTTCTCCATGAGGCAGCACTGCACCTTCTTCGCCTGGTCCCACGACTCTGGAGCACCTTCGCCGCAGTTGATTTTTTTCTCGGTGGTCGTGGGCGGCGGCGGAGGGGGCGGGGGCGGAGGCGGCGGCGGGGGTGGCGGGGGCGGCGGAGGTGGCGGGGGAGGCGCCTGTGTCGTCGTCTTCTTGGTCGTGGCTGGCGTGGTCTCGGGAGGCGGTGTGGTTGTCGGAATGAACGGCGTGGTAGTCGTCGTCGTCGTTGTCGTCGTGGTGCTCCCTGGGGCGAGCGAGAACAAGAGCAGCGGGAGCAGCAGCAGGGACAGCAGCCCCGGGATGAGGAGGAACAGGCAGCAGTTGGGGCCGCGGCCGGGAATGCGAAGCACCCCGAACTCGCCCGCGCCCGCCCCCACGTACCTGTACGTTGTCTCCTGCGCGTAGTCGCCTCCAGGGCCCACGTAGCTCAGGATCGTGCCACCTCCCGTGCCGCAGCCGCTGCCGCCGCCCACGCCGCCCCCCACGCCGCTGCCGCAGCCCGTCGCCTCGGCACACCCCGCGCCGCAGGCGGGACCGCAGCCCATGGCGGCGGTCGTCCCAGCGCAGCAGGCCGTTCCACAGTCGGCACCGCCGCCGTAGCCTGCGCCATAGCCGGCCCCATACCCAGCGCCGTAGCCAGCGCCGTAGCCCATTCCCGAGCCGCCCCAGGCGCCTCCCGAGCGGTAGTACGCCATGGCAAGGAGATCAGCAGAGACAGATAGGATGCGGAAAGATTAGAAAAGACTTGTGCCAAAGAGGCTTGATCCAAAATGGCTACGGGTCGTCTTGGGGCAGTCTTGGGCTGTCTTGAAGCCCTCTTGGGGGCCTCTTGGACCGTCTTAGGGCGATCTCGGAGACCTCTTGGGCCGTCGCAAAAGCTGCTACGGCACACAAGAAGCGAATATGCTGAAAATGCACGTTTCCTCAATGGATGGGAAGATTTGTGCCTCTTGGGGGCCCTCCTGAGAGCCTCTTGAAGCGTCCTATGGACCCTCTTGTGCCGTCTTGGGAGCATCGTGGGCAGTCTTGAGGCCGTCTTGCCCTGTCTCGGGGCTCTCCTGCGCCTCTTCGACCACTTCTCTGATTTGGGTCTGCTGGGCAAGGCCCGGCAAGGCGCCCTGGGAGGCGCGGCAAGGTTCGGGGACCTCTTCGAAGGGCGTTCAAGGGGCCTCAAAGCCCGGGATCCCGGAGGTATTTTTTTTTTTGGGGGGGGGGGCGGTTTTCCCGCCACTCCGGCGGCTTGCACGAGTATAGGAAGAGGATCGTATATATATATATATATATATATATATATACACACGTACAAGACTGCATTGGCGCTTCGCGCCATGTACTTTGGTCCTTGAGGTTTGGCATGCAGGCACGAGGGCAATCAAGTAAAACGGAACATTTAGCGAAAACTCGTTGTTGCCGTGTCTGGCATTGTAATGATATCATTTTTGATCCTTCCCTCATGTTCACTCTTCCTCCTCACACTGCGAATTCGTCCCCATCCGTTTTTTTGAGGCCCATCGTAGGAGAGCAACTTGGAAGATTCACGAATGTTTTTAAAGTCTTGTTGGGGCCTTCTGGGAACCTCCTGGGTTCCTCCTGGGGGCCTCCCTGGGCCACCTTGCTTCCAACCGCGGTCGCCTTGAACAACCGGGTCACGATTTGAAATGATTTGGGCCGTCTTGGGCCGTCTTGGGGCTCCTCCTCTTGGACTGCCTGGAAGCCCTCTTGGTTAAACTTGGGGCGATTCTCTGGCCTCCTGGGCGGTCTCGGACGCCCAGAAGACCGATGAAACGTAGTGTTTCCAGCATCATGCAAAAACCATGGGAAATGAATGTTCTTTTTGCGTTTCGAATGCCTCCGGGGGTTCTTCTTTGGGTCATCTTCGGGCGTCCCGGTGGGTGTCTAGGGCCTCTGTGGGCTCTCGTGGGGCCGTCCAGCCGCCTTCCTGACCGATGTGGGTCCTTCGCCTGGGCCCTACAGGGGCCTCAGGAACCCCAGAAAGCACAGGGGACCGTCTGCAAGGGCCTCCAGGGTGCCCCGAGGGCCAAGGGATCGGAGGGGCTCCGTCAAGAGGGTGGGGGTTCGCACGGTCCCAGATGAGAAAAATATGCCGAACAAATGTCTAACAAAAACTTGCGCGCACGTGCATCCGCCGGCTCAGGAGCCCACCCTGCGAGAGACGTGGGCTGTCCCGTTCCCTGCGCCAGTGCCAGCTCCCAGCTGATTCCCGTGGGCCGACACCACTTCGGCACAGGGTCGCCCCCCCCCCCCCCCGCAGCCGAGCGGAGGTGCGGGGGGCCGGCCGGCCGGCCGGCCGGGGCAGGCGGGCGCCACAACTGCTGGGCGGCGAGGGCGACGTCGCCTCGGGGCTCGGGCGCGCTGGGCAGCCCCACTGGTGGTCCAGGTCCCTCGTGCTTCCCTCGTGCGTTTCGTCGGATCGCGCTCTGTAAGCAAAGCGTGGCCCTAACATCGCGGGGCAATTCCTCGAGCCCCTTCGCGGAATCTGCAAAAGCCCCATGGGGAGACCCCGAACGAAGAGCACTCCAAAATGGAGAGCTCCAACACGAAGAAAATGAGGCTGCCCCTGCTGAGCTGGGTTTGTGCCTGCCACTCGTGCAATGTATCCTCCTGTTTACTTCGCATTGTTGTAAACGAACGCAATGACATCAATTACTATCAACGAGTGGGATGTAAGGAAGGGCTTGTGTTGGTTTGGGGTCGAGGTTTTGATGGTTTCGGCTCTTTTTGTGCCTCTGGGGTCTCGGGGCCTCTGTGAGCTTCTCGGGGGGGTCGTCCTCGTCGACGTCGTCGTAAACCCTCGCCCTCGTCCTTCTCGTCCTCGTCGTCGCCGTGGCCATGGCCGTGGCCACTGCCGCCGTCGCCACAGCCGCCGCCGCCGTCGTCGTCGCGGTCGCCGTCGCCGTCGCCGTCGCCGTCATCGTCGCACCAGCATCCAGGGCAACTCTCCTGTTTGGGGCCACGGCGAGCTGCCGCTCGCCTCGGGCCCAACGCGTTGCGGCGACCATGGCAGGGACCGGCTAGGGCTGAATTGAACATCGTCGTCCGTGCCCAACAATTGGCTAACGCAAGTCAGCGCATGCACTGAAGTACCGTTGCCGCCTAAGAAGCTTCACGCTGCTCCCCGGCAGGCTTCGTTGTCCAGCGAATGGGGGCGGAGCAGGCAAAGGACGACGAACGCGCGGGGGGAAGGCCAGGGTTGGTGGGGCGCACTGATGAAGACAGTAGGCAGAGGGTAGGAGGAAAGGGAAGGGTGCAAGGAAGAGGGGTAGAGAGGAACCAGCCGCAAGCGGACAAGGCATGGGACAGAAGGGAAGGGCAGAGAGGGGGGAGGACGACGATGCCGACAGGAGAGGGAGCAACCGCAAGCGGACAGGCGGGGCCAGAGGCCGGGAAGGAAAAACCACCCGCGACGAAGCTATGGGCCCTACGGCGACGACCTGGTGGGGAGAGCCGTCTGCGGGATGACCCATCTCCCCGCCGAGGAAATGCCGGGCGGCGCGGAGGGGTCGCAAGCGCGACGTTGGCGAAAGGGCGCGCGGGGGGCGTCCGTGCTGCCCAGCAAGGGCGGTGGGGGGTGGCGGGGGGCGCCAGGCAGCGCCAGGGGGACCTTGCACGGCGTCCGCCGTGGAGGCATTCTCTGCCGCGGCCAAGCGGGCCGCTGCCGCCCCCGCCCCTCCAGACTGCGTCTGGAGGCGCCGCGGCACCGCCCGCGCGTTCTCCCTTGGCAGGGAGACGGAAAAATGCTGGGCGTGTTGGTCCGAAACAACTGCGGCGTCTTCCCCCGTGGCGTCAGTCACCCGCTTAGTCAGGGCCCCGAAGGCTTTGCGTGCTTCGCGGCCCCATCCGCCGCCGCGGGCTTCCACCGCCATGGGGAGGAACGTGGAACCCTGCGCTGTGCGCTGCCGCGCGGTGTCCTGGTGTTGCCTTTTGAACTCCTCGTGCCGCTCCGTCGCCGCGCTGGACGAAGCGGCCGACGCGGCGAGGGGAGCGGCGCGCAGCCCGGACGTGGCGGCGAAGTCCCGAACGGCCGCCGTGCCATTGCGCCACCGTGGCAGGTAGACGTCGGCAGGGCGGCGGCCGTTGTCGTCAACCTGGGGCCCGCCCTCTCGCCCCGGGGGGGTCTCCCCAGCAGGGCGCGGGGGAAGCAGCCCCGGGCGCTCCGACTCGGCCCCGGCGTGGTCAATGGCCGGGGCGTCGAAGGAGGCCTGGTTGCGCAAGGCGTTGTGGCGCTTGGTGTGGTCGCCGCGGCAGGCGCAGGCCAGGGCGTGGTCGCAGAAGACGTCCATCACCTCGCCACAGGCTGGGCAAAAAACAGTCCTCTTGCAGGAGCTGGACTCGCAGCGGCGTCTGCAGGCCGACCTGCATGAGGCTGTGCGGGAGCGCGGTGCCGGTGGCCTCGCGGAGCGTTGCCTAGATGCGCTTCCAGACGGGCGCAAGCGATCACAACACAGGAGGTTTTTGCTTCGTTGCCGCTCCAGGCATACATATCTTCGTCTGATGCGGATGGACCAGAGGATGTCTTAACCTTGCTTGGCTGTAGTGAACTGCTGCGGGTGAACAGATGTACGGTAGGTACGCGTCGTGCCGACCCTGGCGTTGGTTTCTGACACCCCGCTGGATCGCTCAACCCTGAACGATCGGCCGTTTCCGAAACGTCAGACCGTTCAACATCGACCGACTCTGGGTCTCCGGCGGCGCTCCACGTTGAACGCCGGCGGCGGGGTCGCCGCTGGTCGACACGACGCGAACCCACCGTATCTGTATCTTGCTGGTGGGCCATGGGCCGTGGGGATCCGCGGAGAGGCGGATCGGTCGAACGGGGGGGGGGTAATTGCTGGTAAGAGGGGGGGGGGGGGGGGGGCGAAGGGGCTCACGCACCTGGCTTCTCCGGCGCCTCCCCGCGCGGGGAGGCGCCGTGCTGCGTGGAGGCGAGGCGCCGTGCGGCGGGGCGGCAACCAGCTGCACGCCGCAGGTCTCGCAATGCCCCCTCTCCTCTCTCGCCCGACCCGACAGACTGAGCAGGGACCGACCGTCCCGGCATTCCTGTTGCCTACCACGACAGATTCGCAGAACCGCAAGATGTGCTAAGAAGAAGCAATGCTCTTAGAACATGACCCTGGTGCGTTAAATCAAGACGGTATCAGCCAGAAATGTTCTAAGAACATTTCGTGCAAACCATAAAGGATTCTTAGAACATTCTTTGGTGGGCCTATAGGCGAGCCGGGACGCTTCGCCACTGCTTGAACAGAGGCTCACCCTCCCTTGGCAGCGCCCGCTGCCAGCCCAGACTGCTGCGAGGCGATGCCGCGACAGCGCGGCCGCGGATCTGGAGCAACCTCCCCGGACGTCTGGTGTCGTTTTTTTGGTTTTTTGTTTTGTTTTTGTTCGTGCGGGGTCCCCGGAAGCTCCGACCCGCTCCCACGGGCCGGCTTCTCGTCCCGATCCGCTTCCCAAAAGTCCTGGGGTCCCGGCGAGGGCCCCTCGAGACCGAAAGCGGCAACGACAACCTCCCGTCGTGCTTTTCTCACGACGCGTGGCTTTCGGGTCATACATCGGCCCTCCTTTGGCCGCTCGGGGCGATCTGGGCGCCGGGAACGCTCCCAACGAGGCGCAGCTGCGGGAGAGCATCCCATGGTTGGAAAACAGCTGGGAGCCGACGACCGAACTAAACAACCATACGCCACTAGGCGAGTGTGCAAAAGCATGCGTCTAGCAATGCTCGGCGCGGGATCAAGGAAAAACCGCGGGCAGCGGGAGCAGGAAGGAGGAGGAGGAGCAGGGGGGAGAAGGAGAACGAAGAAGAGGAGGAGCAGGAGGAGAGGAGGAGGAGGAGGACGAGGAGGAGGAGGAGGAGGACCAATGTTAACCCAAGACTCATCAACGATGTTGGAATACACACTCTTCTAAATTCCCTCTTCATAGCCACCTCCACGAGGGACATTACTTAGTTGGGGGACAACCGTGTGAAAATCCTGAAGCGCGCCAGACACCATTCTCAAGACTTCAACGCCACGAGTTAATCTGACTGTTGCGTCTTGGTGGTTCTGAATCGTGCCATAACACCATTCTCAGGACTTCAACACCGCGAATCAACGTAATTTTTGCGCCATGATGAGCCCAAATCGTTTCGAAATTCAATTTCTGGTGCGGTCACCATGAGAATCAGTGAACCTTTGCAACTTTTTAACACCGAAAGTGCGCGGCAATAATACGATAACCACATTTTGAAACATACCTGCCCTCAATCCGTGAAGCTCTTGCACATGTTTAAAACGGAATTGCGCGGCACTAGGGCGAGAACCACATATTGAAAACCACCAGCCTTCAATCCGTGAAGCTCTTGCAAAATCTTGAAACGGATCTGTGCGGCGCTGAAGCGAGAACCGCATTTTGAAAACGATCCGCCCTCAATCCGTGAAGCTCTTGCAAATTGCTAAAACGCATGTGCACGACGCTAAAACGAGAGCCGCATCTTGAAATCCAGCCGCCTCCATCTGTGAAGCTGTTGCCAATCTTCACAAAAACTTCAGGTTCAACACTGGACAGAACGTCTCAGGCGAAACGCCCGGCCCGCCCTTCCGACAGGGAGGAGTTGTTCATAAGGACGAGGACTGGAGGAGGAGGAAGAGGAGCAGGAGGTGGAGGAGGAGGAGGAGGTGGAGGAGGAGGAGGAGGAGGAGGAGGGGGTGCGGAGGAGGAGGAGGCGGCGGCGCAGGAGGAGGAGGTGGAGGAGGAGGTGGAGGAGGAGGAGGAGGAGGAGGAGGAGGAGGAGGAAGTATATTGCCGACCGTGATGCATGGTGATGCATGGCGACCGACGACACCTGCGGAACAACTTCACTTCCAGCACCCCCTCGAGCCCGCGGATGGGGCGGCCCGCCGCTGCGCCCCAGGTCGTGCAGGGGAAGGCGCTCGACCGCGCACGTCGCCACGGCGGCGCTTTTGACATCGTCGGCGTGGGGAGTATCGGGCACTGCTGGCGCTGCGGCGTCGGCGCAAGGAGAATGAGGAGCAGGAGGAAGCTCACTGCCCTTCCAGGGGTGGGGTGAAGCGGGCGGTGAGAAAAAAGGAAAGAGGCGAGGGAGGGCAAAAGCGACTGAAGGGCCGATCGGAAGAGGCGGGGGGCACCTCTGTTTGCTCCCTGGCGTTGCGATCAGCACCCCAAGGGCCGCGACACACGGCACCCCACTCCCATGATCGGGCCCACAGATATGTCAGTATTCCCGGCTCTCCGAGCTTTTGTCGCCTGGGCTGCTGCACTAGCGTCAAGGGAGGAGGATGGGAGACTCGGAGTCAGCGGCGCTGGCAGTCGGCCAGACCGCGGGGGGGGCGGAACCCGACCGCGACGTGCCGTCGCGCGCGCAGCAGAAGACGCCCAGCGCCATGGGCACCACGAAGAGCGGCGGCGGGAAATCTGAGCCCCCCCTGGGTCCGCGGCGCTGGTGCCAATGGACGCGATGGCGACGATGGATGCCTCCGCTTGGCACGAGGCCCGTCGTCGCCCGCAGGCCGGCGGACGCCACGAGAAGGCACCACAGAGGAACGCCAGGAAACGCGCCAGGCAGGTGAACAGTGCTGAAGACGTCCCGCACGCCCAGCTGCTCCCCTGGGCACTCTCTCCAGTGGGAGGTGCGGTACTGACCCCCGGAGGGGGGCGTACTCGCGTGGCTCCCCAGAGGAGCTCTCGGCGATGCTGGCCCCGTGGAGGCGTGCCCGCGCTGGTCAGGCCAGCCCTCCACCGGGTGCACTCTCAGGAAAATCACCAGAAAGATTACCAGCGAACGTGGGCCCTCGGCAGTGAAGACAAGACCGTGCCCTCGCCTTAGGTCGGGCGTGCCCCCCTAGAGGCAGATTTTGGACGAAAAATAGAACATAGTGTCAACCAATACCCCAATCATGCTCAAACATAATCAACAATCGTCCCCATATGACTCTTTTGACTAAGTGTTCCTCCTGTAGAGGGACACGCACGACTTAACCCTCGCCTCCAGCGCGGCGAGACATGCGCGAGCATCGCGCCATGCTCCGGCGGCCGCGCGAGTGCGGCTGGGGGAGCGCGTGTGCCCTGCCTCGCGCTCGTGCTCGCAGCTGGCGGCGTCCGGCCGCTGTTGCTCGACGATCGCTGCAGCGGCGCCGTGGAGGTCGTTGGATGGCGTGTCGGGGGAGAGTGCAGCCAGGGACGCCACCGCCGCCTGTGCTCCCTAAGGGCTTGTCGGCTTTTCGCCAAGCGTCGTGTGGGGATCGAACCAGATAAATCCAGGTATATGCAGAGAGCTCGAAGTAAATCCAAACAGATCGAGATACATCCGGGTAGCTCCAGGTAGATCCAGAGATCTCCAGGGAAAATTGGAGCAATTCGCGGCCGCTCCAGCGCGAGCCGAAGGACGGCAGAAATCGTTAAGCCTTTAACGATCTGCGCGCTCCGCCTCGGCCGCCGGCGATCCGCCTCGGCCGCCGCTACGGCCGCGCCGAGGACGGCGTGGTCGTCGTCCACCGCGGCCTCCTTCGCACCGCCGCGGCTGCGCCCGCGCGAGCCCCGCGCAGCAGCACCACATGGCCGGCCTGCGCGTGCTCCTGCGACGACGCCGCCCGCGGCTCGTTCAAAATGACATCCATCATGCCTCCAAGAGGCCCCAAGAGAGCCGCAAGATGGTTCCAAATGCTCCCGCAGCCCCCCGCGCATCACCTCAAGAGGCCACCATCGCTAAATTAGCTTGGCGAAAACCCAACTATACGCAGCTGTGAAGACCGCGATTGTGAATACCATCTTCGCCCGCGCTCCCTATGTGGCCACGGCTTCCCGCCGGAACCCGACATGCTCAGGGACACGTTCGTGGCCGTCTTCGCGGGCGCCGACGACGACGAGGACGCCGTCCCGCGACCGAGGAGCAGAAGCAGGAAAGGGCTCTGAGAGCCATGAAGGAGACTGCCAATGGCGCCTTCGGTGGAACTCCTACGGGGCCACGACCCTCGTGAGGGGTGTGCCGAAATCGCCCGAGGCCGCCATGCGAACCCTGCCACTGGCGCCTTCGGTGGAGCGCCCTATGGGGCCACGATCTACGTGAGGGGTGTGCCGAAATGGCCCGAGGCCGCCATGCGAACCCTGCCACTGGGCTTTCGGTGGAGCTCCTATGGAGCCACGATCCTCGTGAGGGGCGCGCCGAGATGGCCCGAGGCCGCCATGCGAACTTTCCCTCTGGGGCCTTTGACGGAGCTTCCTATCGGGCCACGATCCTCATGAGGGGTGTGCCGGCATGGGGCGAGGCCGCCATGCAACCTTTCCCTCTGGGACCTTAAGTGGAGGTCCCTATGGGGCCACTAAGCGTGTGAAAGGTGTGCCGAAATGACCCGAAGCCGCCATGCAACCTTTCCCATCGGGGCCCTCGGTGGAACTCCCTATGGGGCCACGAAGCGTGTGAGGGGTGTGCCAAAATGGGGCGAGGCCGCCATGCAACCTTTCCCTCTGGGGCCTTAAGTGGAGGTCCCTATGGGGCCACGAAGCGTGTGAGGGGTGGGCCGACATGGGGCGAGGCCGCCATGCAACCTTTCCCTCTGGGGCCTTAGGTGGAGCTCCCTATGGGGCCACGAAGCGTGTGAGGGTGTGCCGAATTGGGTGCGGTGCGCGGGAGGAGGGAGGAGGGGGAGGAGAAGTGAGTGAGTGAGACGCGGGGCGGTGTCTTGTCAAAACGAAGACCCGACACCACAGGATGGTTAGGGGAAAAAACAAAACATTCACTGATGTTTGCCTGTTTGCCTTTTCGCTTCTGGAGGGCTCTTGATGCCTCCATACAATGGAGGCCAGTCCGCAAGAAACCTTCCACCCAACCCTGAGACCCCAGGACGTCCATTGATTTTCGATGCGGGAACGTCATGCTTGCCATCGCAAAGCCATCGAAACCCAAGAAACCCGGGGCAGCCTGGAAGCGAGCAGGGG
>CAUYUJ010004166.1:0-25000 GCA_963575745.1 Prorocentrum cordatum | reverse complement strand
TATACATGGCGGGCGAGAGAGAAAGAGAGAGAGAGAGAGAGAAAGAGAGAGCGAGAGAGAGTGAGAGCCAGAGTGGGAGAGACAGAGCAAACAAAACAAAAAAACAAGAAGAGAGGGAGAGAAAGAGAGAGTGGACGCGGGGAAAGGGGGGGCGGGGGGGATGTTATCGCGGGGGAAGGGCGGCGAGAACGGGAGCACGGGGGGGCCGAGAGGGGGCGCGGGCGAGCCGTCCGCTCGCGCCGACCCCGTCGGGCCAGGATGGGGCCCAAGGTGGGCGTGGCCTTTGCGGCGGGGGGCCGGTCCACCGGACCCCCCCCACAAGCCGACCAGCCATAACTGGGGGAGCTGTGGTCCTTACCCCCCCTGGGGGAACCCATCGTGTCGACGATCTCTCGAGGGGGGTGTCGAAATCGATGGGTCCCCCCGGGGGGGTAAGGGCCACGGCTCCCCCAGTTGTGGCTGGCCTGACAAGAGGCCCAGCCCTGAGCCCCCACGACGTCCGTGGGCTTTTGGCGTGGGAGCGTCGCGCTCTCCGTCGCGGGACCCTCGGTGCCCAAGACACCCGGGGCGCCCTGGAGGCAAGCAGGGGCGTCTCTTGGCCTGGGCCCCCACTGGGCCTTCCTCGCTTTCCCTCCTCCTGGGCGCGCCGTCAGCTCCGAGCCGCTGAACGGTGTCCATGCGCGGGCCCACGGGGACGCCCACAGGGCCGGAGCAGGATCTCTTTCCCCCCCTCTCTCTCTCTGTTCTGTTTCCCTCCCTCTCTCTCTCTCTGGCCTAGAAGGGTTCTTACTCTGTTAGCTAAAGGGGCCGGGCAATGCTAATCGCCCCGGGCGGTTCCCCCAGTCCCCGCCCCGCGGTTCCCCCAGTCCCCTGGGAGCTTTAGCCTTAGCTTTAGCTTTAGCTTAGCTTTAGCTTTAGCTTTAGCTTTAGCTTAGCTTTAGCTAAGTGTTAGCTTAGCTTTAGCTTAGCTTTAGCTTAGCTTCAGCTTAGTGTTAGCTTAGCTTTAGCTTAGCTTTAGCTTAGCTTTAGCTTAGCTTTAGCTTAGCTTCAGCTTAGTGTTAGCTTAGCTTTAGCCTAGTGTTAGCTTAGCTTTAGCTTAGCTGTAGCTCAGCTTTAGCTCAGCTTTAGCTTAGCTTTAGCTTAGCTTTAGCTTAGATTTAGCTTAGCTTCAGCTTAGATTTAGCTTAACTTTAGCTTAGCTTCAGCTTAGCTTCAGCTTAGCTTTAGCTTAGCTTTAGCTTAGCTTTAGCTTAGCTTCAGCTTAGCTTTAGCTTTAGCTTTAGCTTTAGCTTAGCTTCAGCTTAGCTTTAGCTTAGCTTTAGCTTAGCTTTAGCTTAGTGCTAGCTTAGCCTTAGCTTAGCTTTAGCTTAGCTTTAGCTTAGCTTCAGCTTAGTGTTAGCTTAGCTTTAGCTTAGCTTTAGCTTAGCTTTAGCTTTTCGATCAGCTTAGTGTTAGCTTAGCTTTAGCTTAGCTTTAGCTTAGCTTTAGCTTAGCTTTAGCTTAGATTTAGCTTTAGCTTAGCTTTAGCTTAGATTTAGCTTAGATTTAGCTTTAGCTTAGCTTCAGCTTAGCTTTAGCTTAGCTTCAGCTTAGCTTTAGCTTAGCCTTAGCTTAGCTTTAGCTTAGCTCTCGCTTAGCTTCAGCTTAGCTTTAGCTTAGCTTCAGCTTAGCTTTAGCTTTAACTTTAGCTTAGCTTCAGCTTATCTTAGCTTTAATTTAGTGTTAGCTTAGCCTTAGCTTAGCTTAGCTTAGCCTTAGCTTCAGCTTAGCTTTAGCTTAGCTTTACTGTTACTACTAATGCTGCTTTCCCAGGGGCTCCAACTCCTAGGTAGGGTCGCACTGGGATAATTTGTGTTCTCTGTTTTTTGTTATAGTTTCTTGTTTTTTTGTTGTTTGTTGTTTTGTGTATCTCTCTCTCTCTCTCTCTCTTTTTGTTGTTTTGTTCATCTCTCTCTCTCTCTCTCTCTCTTTTTTTTTGTTGTTTTGCTCATCTCTCTCTCTTTTTGTTGTTTTGTTGTTTTGTTTGTTTCTCTCTCTCTCTCTCTCTCTCTCTCCCTGCCCGCCCAAGCTAATCCAGCCATCGGGCCTCGGACGGGTGGTCAAGCGCGCAGCGCAACTCTACGACTCCCCTCTCTGGTGCGGGGCAGGCCTGCGCAGGCTGGTGCCCGCAGCCAGAAGAGGAGTGGACGAGGAGAGGAAGTGGCGGGGGGGAAGATGCCCCCAGAGAACGACGAGAAGAGGAATGGACGAGAAGAGGAAGAGGAATGGAAGAGAGGAGGAATGGACGAGAAGAGGAATGGACGAGAAGAGGAGGTGGCTGATGCCCGCAGCCAGAAGAGGAAGTGGCGGGGGGGAAGATGCCGAGCCCAGTCGTGGTGACAGGGCTGGACGGCGGCCCCAAAACAGACAGATTCACGGGCCAAGCGGCCGCCAACGGAGGAGGATCACGAGGACGATGCAAAGGGAGAGGCATCAGGAGAAAGGAAACACGCTGGTGGAAGGAGGAGGAGGAGGAGGAGCGAGGATCAAGGAGGAGGTCGAGGAGGGGAAGGGGAATCGAGGGGAGGAATCTGGAAGGAGGGAGGGCGGGAGGATTGAAGAAGGGCGGAGGCATGTGAAAAGATAGCGGAGGAATGAGGGAGTGAGGGGTGAAGGCTGGCTGGAGCGGTGTTGCGGACACATCCGCCAGAAGCCCCGGACGTGGCTCACCCTTCAGCCAAGGGCCCCTGGCTTCCTGGGGGGGGGGAGGCGGCCCGGAAACGTGCTGCGGACGCAGCTGTGGACACTCGCTCACCTGTCTAGCATGAGAAGAGGGAGAGAAAAGGAGGATGATAGGGGAACGAGGACAGATGGGCGGGGGAGGACGACATGCCAGGGAAGGAGGAGGGGAGGGAGGGAGGATCAGGGGTGGAGAGGAAGTGGGGAGCGGTGAGGGATTAGGACGGGGGAGGAGGAGGAGGAGGAGGAGGAGGAGGAGGAGGAGGAGCAGGAGGAGGTGGAGTAGGTGGAGGAGGTAGAGGAGGTGGTGGAGGACGAGGAGCTTCGGAGGAGGAGGAGGAAGATAAGGATAAGGATAAGGATAAGGAAGAAGATTCAGATCGGCGCATGCGGGGCGCGCTCCGAGCGACAAGCCACGACAGGGCCTGCAACCGAGTCAAAGCCCCCCTGCGAGGGAGGTGCATCAGCCGGCCAGCTCGCTGCCGTGGCCTGCCCGGGGCACCTCGCTGGCCCGCCGCAGTCCGCCCGCCCGCGCCCCCCGGCCTCCACCGATGGGCGCGCGAGGGGCCCCCGCGGCAGGGAGCACCCGCGCTCCGAGCCCTGGTGCAGAGGCGCGGCGCCAATGGCCTGCTGCTGGCCATCGCTCGGACGTCCATTCCCTGTGTGTTTTTTTCGGTTTCGTGCGCAGGCTTTTCGCCAAACGATCAAGGATGCTCCTCGATGGTCCTCGCCGGAAGGAAAACGCACACGTCCGAGCGACGCCAAGACTTTGGTGCAGAGGCGCGGCGCCAGTGGGCTGTTGGCCATGCGCGGCGAGCGGGCCTGTGCGAGGAGAGGATGCGCCAGGCCACAGATGCGCATGCGCCTGCTCGGGTCGATCACCTGCCCCCCCTCCCCCCCGCCCCAAGAGGCGGTCGCTCGGTGCTTCATTCAAGGCGCGAGCTGCCGGTCTCTTATTCTCGAGGATGTGATCTCCGTTGCCCCGACATGGGGCTCAGGCGCCAGGCGAGCAAAGCGAAGAGGGAAAGGAAAGGAAACCAAGGGGACCAACCCGAGCAAAAAGCCAAAGCCCCCGACCAGGGGGGGAAGAAAGATCAGGGTGAAGCCGCGGGAAGGCAACAGCCTCGGGGCGGGGGAGGACGGAGAAAGGGAGAAGCTCGCAATCTTGACCTCTTCTGCTGTCTCCTGCCAGGGCGACGCGCTAAACGCGCGACGCGACAGAACTCACTCGGGTTGTTTTCCATGCTTCCCGATTATGTTCGATCGGTTACTGCGTGATGGATTTGTTTCGAGTTGCTGGTCGAAGAAAAAACATGTTTTTGCTTTTCTCTCGCGTGTCATTGCATGTGCGCACTTTGACCTGAGCCCAACACTTGCGCAATAGTTTTTTTCATCTCCGATCGGTTTGCTTTGACACCATTTTCTATGTGGAACGTGCGTGCTGTGACCTCCTCCATTCCCCAACCGCTTTATGTGCGCAGCCTCCTTGGTCACAACGTCAAACATACCAAGCATGACCTTGTTTTGAGCTCTCTTCAAGGCAATATCGGCATCAACGCGTGTTTGTCTCCTAGCCAACTAATGAGAAGCTGGGTCCACCATCGTCCACGGTGCTAGTTGAGCCAATACCGCTTCGCAACAAGCGAGAAACGTCTAGTCCTCTATCCTTCTCACACCTCCCATTCGTGTGTAAGGGTAAACCTGCGTCTCCCCGCGTTCGTTTGGGGTGCGGCAGCTCCCCTTTCAATCGCAGCAACTGTATTTCAATGCTGATGTTGTGTTGAGTGATCCCCTCATTCACTTCTACCAATTCTTGTGAAATGTCTCGACCAAACGCTTCGCAACATTCTTCCATGTGCGTTCTGGCGGACGCAAGAACTTGAGATGCCAAACGCCCAGACTGTGCAATCGTATTTCCGTTCACACCACGTGTGATGTCTACCTCGGCATACTTCTAATGGCTGCTTTCGCATTCCACATCTCCTATAGCATTGATCGAATCTGGTGCGTGAGTTTCGCACTCGTCCTGCTTCTTCGCAGCTGCAGTGCTTCCAGCTTCCACTTCTTGGCACAGCTTCCAATACCCCTAGAAAAAGGTCCAGCAATCAAGTGCTTGAAGGACACCCTTCTCAATCCACTTGATGTTAAATTTGTGAATGTCTGAAATACCGAGACGTCGTCCCCAACCAACGACAAATCGTACACTGCGTCAAACACGTTGGGATGCTTGGCCTCCTCAACAATCTCGTCTGGCACCTGCTCAAATGAAATCGCCTGGCGATCAGATGTGCCGACCTACATCGCCGTCTTATCCGACTGATTGCTTGAACACTCTACAGAAGCTTGGTCGGTCATCTCCTCGCGCATTGCCTCCTGCCCTGGACCCGATACATCTGGGAAAACCTCCAGTACAGCGTTGGCATCTGTTCCTTCATCTTCTCTGTTCCATCCAAATCCAGGCTCCCCTCCTGTTGTTATGAGATTTGATCCTGGCGGTGGCGGGAACGTGAGGCGCTGCAACATGTCGAGCTTTGCAACTAAACATGCCTGGGCGTAAAGCGACGTATCCAATTTCTTCTCTTTCTGCTCGTCGTCATCGTCGAAACGGTGGCGCTCGAGTGTGGAGAGAACTCACAAGTCGATGTGGCACAATTCATGCAAGTGGCGATAGCTGATTCGAAAGTACGGTTCGGTATCGAAATGTTCTTCCGCCCCCCCCTCCTCCTCGTCCTCCCCTTGGCCAAGGTAAGGGGCTGGCTGGCCAGAAGTCGCGTGAAAGAGTGGTCCGACAATTGCCCTCGCGTCGGGTTCCCTGATCTGAGCTCCAACGCCGCCTAGGAGGAGGAGGAGGAGGAGGAGGAGGAGGAGGAGGAGGAGGAGGCGGAGGCGGAGGCGGAGAAAGAGGGGGGGGGAGGAGGAGAGCAGGAGGAGGAGGAGCATCTAGCGGCCTGGCGGCCCTCGTTTCTGGAGCCCTCGCGGCATGCCAAGAATTCGTGGACACCTGCTCGAAAGCAGCAGCATCATCGTCATCATCATCATCATCATCATCATCATCATCATCATCATCATCATCATCATCATCATCATCATCATCATCATCATCATCAAATTCATCATCATCATCATCATCATCATCATCATCATCATCATCATCATCATCATCATCATCATCATCATCATCATCATCATCATCATCACCAGCATCAGCATCGTTTTCATCATCATGACCTCCTGCCCCTCTGAGATGAGAGCGACAACATGTTGTGGAAACAATTCGGCGCTTTCATCTCTTGGACACACATCTCTTACTTCCGCCGCCCTCCGCCGAGCCTCCGCCGGGCCTCCGCCGGCCGAGGCGGCCTCGTTTTGCTCCCGCCGACCTCCTGCCCGCCCTTCCGCCGCGGAAGAGATGGCAGCCCCTTCTATCCTCGAAGGCGAGGCCCTTCTGAAGCACCCCAATTGTGACTACCTACCAGACCACCCAAACCCGACCCGAAGACCCGAACCCGAATTTCTGGTCGGGGGGGGGGTACGGGCTTCATATGTGTTTTTTCAACGTTCCCCGACCCCCCCCCCACTGGAGATGGAGGGCAAATCGAGGCCTTCGGGTTGGGCTGGGGTGGTTTGGTGGGTGGTGAAATTGTGGAAGGGAGGGGGGCCAGCTTCGCCCCGCCGCCCCGCCGCTCCCAGAAGGTCCCCCTCCTAGGGCAGGAGACGACCAGAGTTAGCTCGGGCATGTCCCCCTACAGGCGGATTTTGGGCGAAAGCAAAAATATACTCAAACATGGCAAAACAAATAGTAGAACAATCCTCCCCAGACTATTTTTGGACCTTGAATATCCCCCCTGTAGAGGGACAGGCCCGACTTAAGACCAGAGGACTCTCTCGCTCCTCGACGGCGACAACTACGCGGACGGCGCCGCCGACGCCGCCGACGCCGCCGACGCCGACGACTGGCCCTGGGGCTTTGATCCTGGTCGATGCTCCTCGATCCTCTCGTCGATGCTCCTCGATACTCGATGCTCCTCGATCCTCGATCCTCCTCGATCCTCGATGCTCCTCGATCCTCGTCAATCCTCCTCGGTCCTCCTCGGTCCTCTTCGATCCGCCGACGACCGCGTCCAGGGGTGCGCCGTGACAGGAATTTCGAGAGGAAGCTAGCAGTGGCCTCGAGGGAGCCCCAGGAGGCCCGGAGAGGGGCCCCCGAGGTCCAAAAAACCTTGGCCACACTTTGGTCTCCTGGTGGGGCGCTAATGCACGAGGGCCCCTCCTTTGATCGATCTCCTCCTAGATGGCCCCCGAGGCTCCCAAGGGTGCCCCAAGAGGCCCTCAAAAGGTCCCCAAGATGCCCCCAAGAGGCTCCCAAAAGACCCCCGAAGAGGCTCCAAGAAATGCTCGAAAGAAATCCGAGGAGACTCCGAAAGAGGCATCCAAGAGGCGTCTGGCCTTTCTGCTCGTCGTCGTCCTCCTCCTCTTCCTCATCCGCCTGTTTCTCCCCCTTCCTCCTCCCTCCTCCCCCTCTCCCTCCTCCTCCTCCTCCTCCTCCTCCTCCTCCTCCTCCTCCTCCTCCTCCTGCTCCTCCTCCGTCCCTTCATTCTTGGGGTACGACGTCTTACCCAGCCCTGTATTCCACTGCGTTTTCCTCTCGGCGGCGAGCGAAGGGGGGAAGTGAGAAGGAGACTTCCGAGCTCAGGAGCTTCCCAGAAGGCGGCCCAGGACACCTCTGAGGAGGCTGGGGGCCTCCGAGCCTTCTGAGAGGCGGCCTTTCTGCACTCCCCCCCCTCGCTCGCCGCCGCTCCGCGTCCTGGATCTGGGCAACTCGTCTGGGCGCCGTTCCTGGATGGGCCGCTGGGGTTGCGTGAAGCGTCTAGAACTTCGTCGCCGCGACCTTCCGTGGCCGCCTCCGACCCTGGGGGCGACCCACGATCCTCGACCCTCGAGCCTGGCTCCTCGACCCCCGAGGCTCGATCCCCGATCCCCCATCCTCCTCCTCCTCCTCCTCCTCCTCCTCCTCCCCCTTTCCCTTCCCCTTCCCCTCCTCCTCCTCCTCCTCCTCCTCCTCCTCCTCCTCCTCCTCCTCCTCCTCCTCCTCCTCCTCCTCCTCCTCCTCCCCCTTCCCCCATCCCGACTCCTCGCACCTCGATCCTCGATCCTGGAACCTCGACCCTCGGACCCTCGGGCCCCGATCCCCGACGAAACCGACGCCCTGCGCCGCTGCTCCCCCCCCCCGCTGGGTGCACGGTTTCCCCCGGGGCCGTAGGCGACCCGAGGAGGAGGGGGAGGAGGAGAAGGAGGAGGAGGAGGGGAATGGGGGAGGAGGAGGGGAGGGGGGAGGAGGAGGAGGAGGAGGAGGAGGAGGAGGAGGAGGAGGAGGGAAGGAGGAGGAGGAGGAGGAGGAGGAGGAGGAGGAGGAGGAGGAGGAGGAGGAGGAGGAGGAGGAGGAGGAGGAGGGGAATGGGGGAGGAGGAGGGGAATGGGGGAGGATTGACATCCACAACTGCCAAGCCATACTCTCTGGGGGGACGGCGCCTCCCCCCAGAGGTGGGGGCAGGGCTGGGTGGCGCCACCTGCCACTTTCGCCACCAGCCCTGCCCCACCGCTGACGTCACGGCAACTGCGGGGGGACTCACGCCGAGACGGCTGCCAGTCCCGCAGTGCCGTGGAAACAGCGGCGGCCCCTCGCCCCACTCTCGTTGGAGGGAGCCGAGGGAAAAGAAAATCGCAGCCTGCTGCACTGACTCCGCGCTATTGGCGGTGCGACGAGCAACCATATTGGGCCGAGCCTCGGCACCAAAAAGAGGCTGGACGGATCCTCGACCCCTGGTCATGCAGGGGTCGAGTGGACAAAACCAAAAACGGTACGACCCTACGCGGGAAGGCGCTCTGAGACCATGGATTTCGAACTATCCGAATCAAAAGTTGGGGACGGGCGTTGAGGAGGAGGGAGGCACAAGGGCGGGAATCGCCCCTGCAGGCAACTCTTCAGGTCGGCCTACCCCCAGGCTCTTCCTTGGGTGGCGACCACGCATGACTTTGTTAAAATTAGTGCGGCCGTGGCCGCGCAGCACATTGGGGCACTCCTTGGACAAACCAGTCTTGGCAAAAACAGCCTGATGCATATAGCCCCCGCGTTTGGGGCAGAAAAAGAAATCGGAACCATCCGTGCACGGCAGGACCACAACGCTGTGAAAAAGAGAATCAGCGATGTCCAGATCAGCACTGGCTCTGCCGATGCACGATCCGCCAGGCGGCCTGGCGCAAGAACGAGAACCTACCCTGCACACAATGCATCTCCACACAGAGTGCTGCCACTGCCACTGATGCAGGACCGAGGGCTCCACGGGACCACAGGTGGTGCGACAAGGGGTGACCAGCGGAGCGTCCTCGAGATCCAAGCGTGGCCACAGCGGCAACAACTTGGCAGCGAGACGGCAAACGACTTTACTGATTTTGACGGCGCGGTACACTCGCTCTTCTTCCTCGGGCGACGGCTGGGGGTGAGAGCGGGCGCCGCGCTGCGCAGCTTTGTCGGCAAAATCGTTACCTACTCTACGGATTCTCTCAACATCAGATATGCCGACCTCATCCACATCCTGGTGGGCCTTCACTTTCACCGCGGACTGGACGAAAGGGGCATTATTGATATACAGAAACTGGCCAGCATATCGCCTCCTGAACGACAAACGCTCGCTAGGGGGCAGGCGGAAATGATTAACTACCGCAAGGCAGTCGGAAAAAAAAAACTTCAGAATTAGCAACAATATGGAGAGCAGCCATGGCAAGGGCACAATACTCCCCAGCTGGTGCTGTCTGGCTGATCGGGTGGTGCACAGGGCCATGCAGGGCGCACAAGAGGGAGCCCTGGGGGGAGACCATGCAAACCCCCCAGCCCGCCCTTGAAAGTTCTGAGATGGGATGCCAGAAACAACTCCCGTCAACATAGATGCTGCCCTGCAAGTCCCCATTAGCGAGCGCCTCCGAGAAGTCCTCTTCCTCAGCAGCTGGCAGAATGGCCCCACCCCCCGAGCTAAGGGCCTTTGGCCAGAACGATTCGGGATGCTCGAAGATCCCCCGATCAAAAAGGATGCGATCCCCATCCGACAACGGACCCAGGGCAACTTCTAGGATCTCTGGAGGGATAAGCTCGCTGCGAGTCTCGGACACTGCGGGGCACTCGTAAAGCCTGTGGTGCACAGAGTCTGGATGAGCACGACACAGAGGGCAGAGCAACTGCACGTCGCTGAGCTGGTAGCCCACCTCTGCGGCTCTGTCGGCAGTCCAGGCCCCACCGCAGCAAAGGTTCCTGATCGAACCCTTCTCCAGTGCAGTATATTTCTTCGATCGCATCTGGCTCTTGCAAATGTCGAAACAAGCCCGATCCCACCCAACATCCAAGCTACTACCCACATGCATTTCAAGACCCCTCACCACTGCCCGCCTGAGGATGTCCTTCAAGAGGGTTGGGCTGACAAAGGTGAGAGAGACTAAGGTGCCGTCATGCATGGCGAGAGTGGCGTAGTTGGGCATGGACCAACCGATGCGCTTGACAGACAAGAAGAGGGCAGAGATCGGGCCAGCGACAGATCGCCACGTCTTGGGCTGCAGCTTACCCTCGAAAACTGACGACCAGCACCTCCTGAGCTCCTTATGAGACATACCCCCCAAGTATTGATGATACTGGGCCGCCCATACCTCCTTCCCCCACCGAACGATAGGTGCGACCATCCCGTAGTAAGTGGGGTCGTCCTCACAAACCAAAGCTGAAGAGAGGCTGCGGCCGCCACAAGACGGCCTAAGACACTTGCCTGCTTGGCGGCGGATGTGGGCAAGCTCGGCGTCGCTGACCCCGTGGATCTCGCAGCCGAAATTGATCCCCGCCAAAGCCCCACTGGTGAAAATCTTCTTAGCGGAACGGCCCAGGACCTGACGTTGTTTGCTGATCCTGCTGACACGCTTGTCGAAGGTGGAGCGGCGCTGCTTCGCTTTCCTACAACGGCCCTTGACCCTCCTAGGCAGCCCAGCGGTATCGTCAGTCCCCAGGTTGACAGCCGAAGAGGTCCCCCCAGGGCCGGCCCAGACACCCAAGAAGGCCAGAAGTTTTTCCCCAAGACGCCGCTGACTGCATACGAGGCTCGCCTTGTCAGGAGCGACCTGGCACTTGATATCGGCCTCCACAGCCTTGAACAAGCCCACAGCCCCGACGGTGATGGCCGAATAAACTTCATGAAAACTACCCTGAGCAGACAGACCCAGGTCATCTATGTAAAGATCCAGGCTGGACGACGGATGCAGCTTGACATTGACAAAGGCTTTCATGTAATAGGCCCTGACAAAACTAGTAGCAATGCTGCATCCCGCAATGACGCCACGAATCGCCAGGAACGGCCCCTGGATGAACCCACTGATGTTAATGTACCTGGGGGCCCGATAGGCCGTAATACAAAGCCTGGAAACCACCTGCGGGAAATCCGACTCGTCACATCTAGTCGCGAGGTCCTCAAGGTCCATGGTTTCATAGAACTTATACATGTCCCAGAGGAGGGACGCCGAGCCCCTGCCTTGCTGGACAGCCGCTTCACTCTTGGCAGTCTGCCGCCAGACGACATCCGAGGCCGACTTGAAACCATAGGCTGCAAACATCGCATGCTGGTTAGCCTCCTCCCACATCAACGCCTCCCTCCTCCTGCACTTCCCCCAGAGTCTGTAGGGCGAGGTGAAGATGCCAATGGGGCGGAGGCCGCCCGACGGCTTGGCCAGCATAGCCAGCATGACTAAACGCAACTGCTCAGGCAAGACGGCCATCGTCTCCATGATGGCGAAAAGCAACGAGACAACTTGCAGAGCCTTGTCACACAGCAGCGCGTAATGCCGAAGGTGAAAGCCGTCAACAGACACAGCTGACCGCTTGGCGTACCCCCTGCTCTTCTCCCTCAGGCACTCAGGTGGCACCAGAGGAAGGTGTTCCAAGGGTTGATAAGGCTTGGGGTCCAACAAATCGAACAATTCGGTTTCGGCCAGCCATAGCTTCTGGAAGCGTCCCCCTTCAGCGCGCAGAAGGGAACGAGGATCAGAAACCACCTGGCCCGCCGCACTGAGGGTCGTGGAGGGAACCCAAGCCTCTACAGGACGCGTCCAGGTATGGGCATTGCGGCCACCACCCTGGTCAATGTCCCTTAGAAGCCACTCCTTCCACGACCGCTCTCCAGCAGCTCGAGCCGCCTTGGCGGTCGAGTCCAGCAAGTCGGCTAACTCGATGGACACGCTACCTATGGCCTCCAGGGTGACCTCGTCATGCCCAATGAAACCCAAGACTCTACGATGGGCCTCGAAGATAGCGCCAGACCCCATGTGCTTCTGAATGAACGGCGAGGGGGACCCCAGAACCTTCTTGGCACTCTCGATAGGGATCCCGCCCGAACAGTGACCATGCAAGGTCCTCCAAGAAGTAGTCCAATCCCTGAAACTCTGCGAGAGCCATCTACACACGAATAGTTCAGGATGCCGAGCGGGACGCTGGTCACGACCCAAGACAGGAACCCACCAAACCTTGGGGATCTCGCCTCGACACCCGGTTATAGGGAGCTTAACCTGGAGTTGATCGGCAAGCTCAGCTTCAGCAAGGTTGGCCCATCGCTTATACAAGTCGGTGAGCCCATAGTGAGCGTCCAGAGACCCCCGACGGGCACAGTCAAGCACTCCATTAGCAAAAACCAGTGTGGCATCCCAGTCCTGAGGAGCAGGTCCAGGCCCGACAGGAACTTCAACAGGCAAAGGAGGAGGCTTTCTAAACTGTAAGACTCGAAGATCGGCTAACCTGGCATGGAAATCGACCCCCGCAGGCGAGTGAGGGGATGTCGGAGCATACCTGTCGACCCACGTATCCCTGACACCTTTAGATAAGCCCCCAGAGACCACGAAAAAATCATAGACCTTCCCACCAGCTGAGCTAAGACAAGTGGACAAACCGGCCGTGATCACCTGGCCCTCTAATAGTTGAACGAAGTTGGAGTCGTCTAGCAACGAAGGCTCCATATTGAAATCGCCTCCGATCACAAAACTGTTGAGACTGCTACTGGCAATCGAACCGATCCTCGACAGCAGGGCCAAGTTCCTGTCGGACAAACCCTCGCAGCACGACAGGTAGCAGGAGATGCACAGGATGGGAGGAATGTCCCCAACATGAACAACCCCAGCAACGGCACGATAGTCTTCCACCACATAACCCCCTGGGGGCCAATGGAGGCCCAAACCTGAACGAGCTAGAATAGCCACACCTCCTGAAGTGCCTGAGTCTGACGAAGCCTTAGCACTCCCGAAGATCGATTTCCAACCGTGATTAAGGGCCCAGCGCTGAGCATCTGGGATCTGGTGCACGAGCAAGTGGTGCTCCTGGAGCAACACCGCGTGCGCCGCCGTCTGCAAGAGCCAATCCTTAGCATAACTCCAGGCCGTGCAATTGCAAGTGACTATCTTCAGGTTTATGGCATCCCCCCCAGGGGCTGGGGGGGCCCTAAAAACTTCAAAACTTTCAGGCCGAGAAACCGAACCTGAGGGAAGAGGAGCCTGCGGGCCGACAGGGGAAAACGCAAAGTTGGGCTGACCACCAGCTCGCTTTTTGCAAAAGTCCGGGTACTGTTGGCGGAGCACAACAGCGCAGCTATATATTTATCAAGAGAACGAATGGACTGAGCAAGGCGATCCTCGAGCTCAGCTCGATTATAGACTGCGCAGAATGGAGGTTGAGAAGAGATGTAGTGATGGGCCCCCCTGCCCGCGCTCACAGTGGAGTCACGCGGGAGGGGGCAAATGGCACTTAGCGGGGGCCAGGGCTGCTTCAGCACGTGCACGAACGTCAGGAGGTGCATCCCCAGCTTCGCCAGGCTGCTTGGCCGCCTCGCCTTCGGACGGGCCCGCCGCAATGCTGGCAGCAGCGCGGCCGTCGGGGCCCGACCCAGCGCCGTTGGCCGCAGCTGCCTGGCCTGGCCCAGCACCGCCACCAGAGACGGCCGCGCCGTCCTCGCCCTTCCTCTTCTTGCCAAGACGCTGAACATGCTTTGCTTGCTCATCACGAGCAGACTGGGCCTTCTCCAGCGCCCCCTTGAAGAGGGAGTTGCACGCCTCGCGGAACTGCTCGTTGAGAGCTGCACGTCGAGCTGCCATCTGCTCCTTGTCCTCGTCGGAGACCTCGTACTCGCCCTCGTCGAAGAGGAAGATCGAGTCCAACGAGACCATATCCAGCACGTTGCAGGAGCCCTGCATGAGCTCAGACACATCCACCTTGGTACGCCCGAGAGGCTCAGCGGGGGTGGGGTCGACCACGTTCCCAGCCAGCTCGCGGACCAGGTCCTTGTAGTTGTCGTCGGCAGCCTGCAAGGACTGCTGAGCCGCCGCCGTCGAAACCTTCTGCTCCTCCACCTGCTTCTCCAGCTTGGTGAGCTTGTCAAGCTCGGTGGACAGCTTGCGCTCCCAGTACTGCACACTGCTGTGGGCCTTGGCTGCGCGCTGCTGGACGGGAGCGGGAGTGGAGGTGCGGAGCAGCTTGTCGAGCGCCGTCTTGTGACGGGTGGCCGCCTCGCCGTCGCCAGACTTCTCGCACAGGCCGATGAGCGTCCGCAGCTCGGTCTCGGACAGCTTGGCCGAGGAAGAGCCAGCTGGATGCCCGCCAGCACCGCCAGGGCCCCCAAGAGCAGGAACAGGCGCAGGCTTGAGGGCAGGCCAGTGGGTTCCCGACCTCGGCCAGCCCTGCCCGACGAGATTGGGGGGTCCTGCACGCATCTCGCCGCAGTGCTTGCAAGCGATCCAGCCCTCGAGGTTCTTCTTGCATCCGCATGCCTCGCAACGCCAGCGGCGGCCCGACCACGACACAGTGTCCTGACGGGGGGGTGACCAGCTCCAATGGCCATCGCAGTCGGCCTGGGTGCCCCACTGGCCCGACGGAGGCCCAGCCCTGGCCGCCGACCCTGCGCGCCAGGGCGCCTGGGTCGCCCACGCCCCGCCACCATTGCTGCGAAGCTGCCAAGCATTCTTGGCCATGCGAGAGAGATCCCGAAGCCAAAAACTGGCTCGCACACACAATGCTGTCCTGAAGTTGGTGTGTGCAATGCCCAAAAACTTGAGCCGCAATGGCTACGGAGGGGGAATGGGGGAGGAGGAGGGGAGGGGGGAGGAGGAGGAGGAGGAGGAGGAGGAGGAGGAGGAGGAGGAGGAGGAGGAGGAGGAGGAGGAGGAGGAGGACGGATTGCTTAAGCCCTTCGGAGAAACCCTCCACCCCCGGGGCCGCCGGAGAGGCCACGGGGCCGACCGCGGCAACGGGACCCCCTCGGCCGCCGACCTCCTCGGCCGCGCGAGGGCGCGTTGCCCGAGGGCGCCGCCGAAGGGGGCTGGGCTCCCAGGCGTCGGCAGCGAGCGAGCTTTGGGTGGCAGCTCATTCGAGCAGGAGATCGACTACAGAATTGACCTACCCCAGAATTGATCTTCCCCGCCGAATCCACCAACGACCTCGCGTAGAACTTTCGTATGCATCTGCGGGGGATTCTAAGCAGTTGTTCCGCAGGTTCGGCGAGAAAACTGCTTCGGGGGTGAATCACTTCTGTAGTCAACCCCCTACTCGACTCACGGGAGCCTCCCATACCATCTTGTCGGCTCTCCTGCGAATCGACGCGGATCGACGCGAGTCTACGCTGATCGGCGCTACCTCGACGCCACTCTACGCTGGCCGACGCTATAGATTTATGTCGGGCGTGTCCCCCAACAGGAGGAATATTCAAAAAAAATAGTCAGGGGACTATTTTTCAAATATTTTTTGAGCATGCTTTGGGTTGTTTTGGAATATCTGATTTTTTCGTCCCAAATCCGCCTGTAGGGGGACAGGCCCGACTTAACTATAGATCGGCACTGTCGCATCGACTCCCATATGCGGATCGACGCTGGTCGACGCCGAAGTCGGAACTCTGAGGGCATACCAGGCCCCCCATGATTTGCTACTGCGAGCGGGGGGGGACGTCTGGGCCTCCCAGACGAGCGACAAAGCCAAAACGGGCCTTACGCTTAGGTCGGGCGGGTCCTCCTACAGGCGGATTTTGGACTAAAAATTATGCTGACGGAGTTCCCCACATAAAGAGATTAACGATTTCGTGGGACCCATTTTCTTGATGCCCTCCTCGCTTTGGCGGGGCCCCGCTGGAAGGGAGGAGGGGCACGAAACCATGTAAATAGTATGGCTTTCGGATACCCTCCTCGCTCAGGCGGGGCCTCCCTGGAGAGGTGGGAGGGGCACGAAACCATGTAAATAGTATGGTTTGCGGATACCCTCCTCGCTCAGGCGGGGCCTCCCTGGAGAGGTGGGAGGGGCACCATGGAGTAGGTGCGGGCTCAGGCGGGGCCCGAAACCATGTAAATAGTATGGTTTGCGGATGCCCTCCTCGCTCAGGCGGGGCCTCCCTGGAGAGGTGGGAGGGGCACGAAACCATGTAAATAGTATGGTTTTGCGGATACCCTCCTCGCTCAGGCGGGGCCTCCCTGGAGGGGTGGGAGGGGCACGAAACCATGTAAATAGTATGGTTTGCGGATACCCTCCTCGCTCAGGCGGGGCCTCCCTGGAGAGGTGGGAGGGGCACGAAACCATGTAAATAGTATGGTTTGCGGATACCCTCCTCGCTCAGGCGGGGCCTCCCTGGAGATATGGTTTGCGGATACCCTCCTCGCTCAGGCGGGGCCTCCCTGGTATGGTATGGTATGGTATGTGTGGTAGGAACTACGGTATGGTATGGTGTGTGTGGTAGGAATAATATTGTGCTGTATGGAAGATGGAGCGGGAGGTGGGTGGGAAGGAGAGGGTGTTCTGGGAAAACAAGAACCCCACTCAGGATGTGGGGAATTAAAAATGGTCAAACATACCCCCCAAATGGTCAAAAGTAGTAAAACAAATCGTCCCCAAACTTAAACAAAACAACAACTATTATTGAATATTCCTTCTGTGGAGGAACACGCCCAACTTCAACCTTACGCGAGATGGCACGCGTGACCCTGCGCGGCGGCTTACCGGGGCCGCCAGAGCAGCACGCTGCACCGGAGACGAGGGCGCTCGCGCGCGACCTTGCGCGGGCAGCTCGCGCACACGTGTCGGCGAAGACGACACCGTTTTTTCCTCCGTCGCTCAGATGGGGTACGAGCAAAGAGGGGGTCGGAGGATCGCGCCGCATCGCCGATGCATCGGCGATGCGGCCCGATGCGGAGATCAGCTTTTCCCACGCCGACGGCGCCCATGCATTGCTGAGGTCGCAGGTGCATCGCCAATGCATCGGCGATGCATCGGCGATGCGGCGCGATCCTCTGACCCCATCTCTGCGGACCCCATCTAGGAGGCCTCGAGGAAGTGAGAAGGAGAAAGCCTTCTCAGAAGGCGGGGGGACTTCTCAGAAGACCTCGCGCCTTCTGATAGTTTTTCAATGTCTTCGGGGAAGGCTTACAAGCTGGGGGACTTCCGAGCCTTCTGAGAAGGCTCGCCCCTTCTCTCACTTCCCCCCAGGCTCGCCGCCGACAGCAGAGTCAGCGTGCTGCCATAAGCAACGCATGATAAGAAACGAGAGGGCTTTTCTGGCCACGACGAACCTTGGCCATAAACAGCTTCCCCGACCTAGACCTAAGGAGTGGCCCGAAATCCAGAGCCACCCCTGAGCCCAGAGTGGTCCTTCCTTCAGCGTCTTGACCGTAGATGGGGTCGGAGGACCGCGCCGCATCGCCTATGCATCGGCGGCGTCGGCGATGCATCGGCGCCATCCGCGTGCAGAAGATCGGGCCCCACATCGATCCGCATCGGCGATGCATCGGCGATGCGGACCCCATCTGGGAGGCCTGGAAACAAGAAAGCGGCTGGGCGAGCCTTCATGGGAGCCTCGGTGGACCTCCGCGGCCCTATCATAAGCGTGATGTCGGCCGCATGGCGTCCATACTTCGGCCACCACTCATCACCCTTTCGTCCAGTTTTCGTACAGATCCGACGATGTCCGGACGAGCTCCTCCACACCGCAAGGAATTTAAGGACCCTCGGAGACTCCCATGAAGGACCACACGAGTGATATGCTGCTCGAGTCAGCCTGAATGAAGCGGACCTTGTGGGAGACGGGTCGTGGACTCCAGTGCCTTCTCCCCAGACCATGTCTTCATCCTGAGCTGTCTTCTGACGGTTCAGGAGGGCGTGTTTGCGAACTATTTTTCGCGATTGTCGCCGTTACCGGCACTGGTCGCGCCCCACCCCCAATTAATGTCACGATTCGTGTTGACGTCCGAGTTGTCTTTGGTTATTCCGAAACATTCCCAGACGGCGCCAGCGCGAAACGTGACGTCACCGCCGCCCCCCCCCTCACCCACCCACTCAAGGGTAATTAACACCCGTGATCGCCCGGGGATCGAAAAAACGCGCTCCAGGGTTAGGTCGGGCATGTCCTCCTACAGGCGGATTTTTGACGAAAAATCAAAAATAGTCAAACAATGAGCGAAAATAGCAAAAATAATAGAATCATCGTCCCCATAATATTGTGTGACTATTTCATAGAATACTCCTTCTGTAGGGGGACGTGCCCGACTGAACTCCAGGGGGCCGTGGAGGGCTCCGAGAGCCGGGAAGCGGCGAAAAACATCAGGGCCTGCCTTTCTCAGGACCTCAGCCGCCCCTGTACGCAGCACGCAACCCGTAGCGTGCTGACACGGAGCTCAACACGCAGATTGAGAACGCAGGCCTGGCGCGGCGCGTTCGCCAACACGTGGGCCAACCCATGGAACCGACGCGCAACGTATTGGCCCGGACTTTTCGGGGAGACGTAAGACCCGGGTACGGGGGACTCGGAAATCCCCGACGAGGTCGTCAAAAAAATGACGAGGCCGAGCCTGCATTTTGACGAGGCCTCCCGCTGCAAACATCCCACGAAACTCCTCCTCGTCAAAATCCGAGTCGCGGTCGTCAAAAAACGATGGCGAACCCGAGTCCCGGCAAACCCGGGTTTTACGCTCCCCCGAACTTTGTGAGCACGGTACGGTTAGGTCGGGCATGTCCTCTTCCAGGCGGATTTTGGACGAGCAGTCTGAAAAAGTCAAGGACCGCTCAAACGTTGCCCAGCAAATAATCCAAACGTCGCCCCCAGACTATTTTTGTGAGAGACTGCTTTTGGATATTCCCCCTGTCGAGGGAAATGCCCGACGTGGTCGTACGTGCTGCGTCTCGGAGCGGGCGTACCGAGGCTGCGCGGAGCACTCCAGGCCCGCTTCTCCCTCCGCGGCGAAAAACGCGCGGCGCGGCCGCCCGAGGGGGGGTCGCCGGTGATGTGCTGCTCTAGCTGGCCCTCGGAGAACTGCTGCGGGCAGGTCTCCGTGCCGGAGGCCGCGCTGGGAGCGCGCGCTCCGCTCGTGCCGGGCGAGACGTGCACCCGTCGGTCGGGAGACGTGGGCCCAAGCATGCTCGCGTCGCTAACAAAAACAGGACGGGATGGTTTTCGCCGTTTGCGGCCTCGGGGGGCCCTCGTCGGGCCTCGGGGGCCGTCAACAAAAACCACTCCGGACGAAACACTGGCCCTGGGGACAGGGTCTGGCCTTCCAGGGACGCCGTCCCCAAAAAATCGGGACGCCGCATGTCCGGGGGTAGAACCGTAAGCAGGAAGGCGTTGGAAGTAGATGGGGCTTCCGCCCGCCCCCTGAAGAGGAGGGAAGAAGGGAAGACCACTCGACTCTTGAAGTGGGAAGGCGGCCAAAGTAGATCGGGATCTGGGAATCCAGAAATACCTACGTTCAACGACAGGCGTGTACCCATACTCGCTGCGTCTCGGGCTTCCTGGGAAGGAATGCCAGAAGGCCGAGGTGCAGCGGATATGGATACAGTGGAAGCCAGTCCACAAGAAACCTTCCACAAGAAACCCAACCCTGAGACTCCAGGACGTCCATTGATTGTTGGTGTGGGAACGTCACGCTTTCCGTCGTTAAACCGTCGGAGCCCAAGAAACCCAGGGGACCTTGGAGGCAAGCAGGGTGCTTCTTGGCATGGATCTCAACTGTAAGCATCTGGCCTCCAGGGGGTGTCCTCTGCGCCTCGGGTGTCCCGGGAAGGGGGCCCGCAACTCCAAGATTCGGCGGAGATGGGCAGATACGACTTGCCCGCAACTCTCGCGCGTGGGACGGCCGAAACCTCTTCCTCCTCCTCCTCCTTCTTCTTCTCCGTCTCCTCCTCCTCCTCCTCGCTCCTCCTCCTCCCCCTCCTTCTTCTCTGTCTCCTCCTCCTCCTCCTCTTCCTCCTCCTCCTCCTCCTCCTCCTCCTCCTCCTCCTCCTCCCTCCTCCTACACCACAGGACGCATGAACTTTCGCAGGTCCGAGCTGACTTCGCGGGTCGGCGCTGGACCCCCCCTTCGCCGTGGCGCGCCGGGCGCGCGGCGGAGGGGCCGCGCCAAGGGGCGCCAGCAGGCTGAGGCGCTGCGCCGATGCGAGGAATCCGCGCGACGCTCCGAAACGTTACGTCTGTGTCCTTACTTGTTTAAAGAGCCCAGGGACACACAAGTAAACACACACACACAAGTCCCAGGAATCCTCATATTTCCCAACCATCCTGTGGTGTTGGGTCCTCGTTTTGAAGAGAGGACGGCCCGCGTCCCACCTCCTCTCCTCCTCCTCCTCCCCCCCTCCTCCCTCCTCCCCCTCCTTGCCTTTGCTCTCGGCACACCTCTCACACGTTTCGTAGTCCCATAGGGAGCTCCACCGAAGGTCCCAGTGGCACAGCCCGCATGCGGTTCCCCCACCCAGGGCAGCGTTTCGTAGCCCCATAGGGAGCTCCACCGAAGGTCCCAGTGGCACAGCCCGCATGCGGTTCCCCCACCCAGGGCAGCGTTTCGTGGCCCCATAGGGAGCTCCACCGAAGGTCCCAGTGGCACAGCCCGCATGCGGTTCCCCTGCCCAGGGCAGCGTTTCGTAGCCCCATAGGGAGCTCCACCAAAGGTCCCAGTGGCACAGCCCGCATGCGGTTCCCCCGCCCAGGGCAGCGTTTCGTAGCTCCATAGGGAGCTCCACCGAAGGTCCCAGTGGCACAGCCCGCATGCGGTTCCCTCACCCAGGGCTGCGTTTCGTGGCCCCATAGGGAGCTCCACCGAAGGCCCCAGTGGCGCAGTTCGAATGCGTCCCCCCACACCCAGGGCAGCGTTTTGTGGCCCCATAGGTAGCTCCCCCGAAGGTCCCAGTTGCGCAGTTCGCATGCGCCCCCCCCCCCCAAACCCAGTACAGCGTTTCGTGGCCCCATAGGGGGCTCCACCGAAGGTCCCAGTGGCGCAGTTCGCATGCGCCCCCCCACCCAGCGCCGCGCTTCGTGGCCCCATATGGGGGCTCCACCGAAGGTCCCAGTGGCACAGCCCGCATGCGTCCCCCCCTCCAGTACAGCGTTTCGTGGCCCCATACGGGGCTCCCCCGACTGCGATACCCACAACTGCATATGGTTGGGTCGTTCGCCAGGCTAATTTCTATGTTTGTTCGTCTTCCCCCTCCGCTTCCCAGATTTCCCAATCTTCTCCTGGGACTCGACGATGCATTGTGTCTGTGTGTGTGTGTGTTTCCCCTCCTGATTGTTCCCCTACTCCAGGCCCAGGAGGGTCGAGGGGCCCGGGTGGAACCAACGATCGGGGTTCGAAGGTCGACAAACTCGGGGATGTTTGGGCCTCCTGCCCCCCCCACCCCAACGAAGACGGATCTCGCAAGGGGGGGCGTCACAACATGGCTTCCGACCGAGTCGTGGCACGGCGGACTCATGAATGCACTGATGGTGGCGAGGCGCAAGATAGTCGCTGCGGACAGCAACAGCACAGTCAACCTGCTGTGTGTGGTGCTGCCCTGGGCGAGAACTTTCGACAGGGCCACGCCCGACGCGAGCTGTGCAACCTTGCAGATGTCGTACGAAAAAGTCCACACGGGCCGCCATACGCGAGACCACGCGAGAGATCGGACGGGATATCATAGGGGAGATGGTGCGGGAGACCAGGCGGGGGGCTGTATGGGAGACCTTAGGTTCGGTCGGGCATGTCATCCTACAGGCGCATTTTGGACGAATGATCAAAACTACGCAAACAAATATTCAAACATAATCAAACATGCTAGAAACATCGTCCCCAGGCTATTTTTTCATATTTTTGAATATTCCTCAGGTGGGGTGACAAGTCCGATTTAGCCTTAGGGGAGACAGGGCAAGCGTGCGGGGGACCGTGCTCTGGAGACCTTACGGGGACCATCGGGGAAACCACGCAAGAGAACCTGCCAAATGCCGTACACGAGAAACGGGAGACCATACGGAATACCATGCAGGAGAGTATACGGGATAATGTGCGGGAGACCATGCCAGAGATGCTGCGGGAGAGCATGTGGAAGAACCTGCGGGGGACAATTCGCGAGACCTCACGGGAACCCACTGGGGAGACCATGCGGGAGAACACATAAAGCAAACCATACAGGAGACCATGCAGGAAACCATCTCTGGGAAACCACACGGGAGGCCATGCGGGAAACCCGGGCCACCCGCTTCAGATCCGACGGAGCTGCGCACGCGCCTCTTCAAGCAGGCCTCGTTCTGTGAAGACCTGGCAGCCAGGCTGCCTCGGGAAGCCGCCGGCCCCCGCCTGCCGGGGGGTGAGGAGGCGTGTGCGACGATTGGCTGTCGCCGCTTCCGCTTTCCGCCTTCCCCCTCGTAAGAACCAGTGGGAGGGGGAGGAGGAGAAGGGGTAGGAGGAGGGGGAGGGGGAGGGGGACAAGCTAGGTGCGCTCGCGTCATATCTGACGTCCTACCCCTCCCTCCCATCCCTTACCATGGCGCTGATTTTCTCTATCCGCGGACGCGTGTCGTAGCGGACCTGTGGCTCCGCGCGCGCGTGCGTAGTGGGTGTTGGTGCGCGTGCGTGCGTGCGTGCGTGTGTGCGTGGTGGTGGTGGTGGTGGTGGTGGTGGTGGTGGTGGTGGTGGTGGTGGTGGTGGTTGGTCGGTCGGTGTGTGTGGGTGGTGTGTGGTGCTGGTGGTGGTTGTGGTGGTGGTGGTGGTGGTGGTGGTGGTGTGGTGGTCGGTGGTGCGGCGCGGTGGTGGCGGGGCGGATGGAAGCGCGCGAGAAAGAGGCCCGCGCTGGGGCGAGAACGCCATCCTGAACGACGGAGGCCAAACACCGATCCGAAAAATGAGGCCCACGCTGCAGCGGGGGCACGATTCGGAACGATTCGGGAGCAGAAATGAGGCCGGCGCCTCAGCGAGAGCAGCATTTTGAAAAACAAGCGCAGGCGAAAACCCAACTCCCGGGAATCCTGTGTAAAAAACAGTACGCGGGGGGGGGTCGACGACCCCCAGGACGCCATCAGGGGAAGAGGGAGAGTAGTATTCATATTGAGTAATTGTGAAGGGGGAGGAGGAGGGAGGAGGACGGAGGAGGAGAGGAGGAGGAGGAGGAGGAGGGAGGAGAGGGAGAGGAGGGAGGAGGAGGAGGAGGAGGAGGAGGAGGAGGGGAGGAGGGGAGGAGGAGGATGAGGAGTAGGAGGAGGCGGAGGAGGAGGAGGAGGAGGGAGGAGGGAGGAGGGAGGCGGAGGCGGAGCGGAGGAGGAGAGGAGGCGGAGAGGAGGAGAGGAGGAGGAGGAGGAGGAGGAGGAGGAGGAGGAGGAGGAGGAGAGGGAGGAGGAGTAGGAGGAAGAGGAGGAGGAGGAGAGGAGGAGGAGGAGGAGGAGGAGGAGGAGGGGGGGCGGGCGGGTCGGCGGCCTGGTTCACATGCGCTCCCCCGGGGCCCTCGGAGCCTCGAGAGAGCCGCCCCTCCGTGGCTGCCAGGAGCCCCAAGGCAACTCCGGGAGGGCTCCGGCACGCCGAGGCTGCCCCTGAGAACGGCCCAAGGCGGGCGTAGACAGCCCCAGGAGCCCAAGGCAACTCCAGGAGGGCTCCAGCACGCCGAGGATGCCCCGAGGACGGCCCAAGACAGCCCCAAGGCGGCCCAAGGCGCCGAAAGAGGGCCCCAGCAGCACCCCCCCCACTCCAGAGAGCCTGCAGAGGCAAAGCACTCCCCGAGTTGCCACTGGCTCCACCTGCTTTTCGCGCTCTCGGCTCTCTGGCGTCTGCAAGCTCAAGACGGCCCAAGGAGGCCCCCCCAGACTGACCCAAGACGGTCCAAGAGGCCCCCCAAACGGCCCGGAGACGGCCAAGGAGGGCCCGTAGACGGCCCCAGGGGCCCCCAAGACGGTAAAAGAAATTTGAATATTGCTCCCGTGGAGCCCCAACAGAGGCTAGGAAGGGGGAACCCGCAGGCTCTGGGAGCCCCCCACCACAGAAGATGGCCCCCAAGAGCCCCAGCATGCCCCCAAGAAGGCCCCCAGAGGGCCCCCCCAAAGCTCCTGGGAGCCTTGCAAAAAGCTCCAAGAGGTTGCTACGTGGGCCTGCAAGAGGCCCCCCAAAGCCCCCCAACTGACGCGGAGGAAGGAGGACGAATCAGCAACAGCTACTCGCAGGCAGCACGACAGGAAGTTGCAAACAAAGTGCGCGAAATCGGAAGCTGCACATCTCGTCTTCTGAAGGTCGGCGGAATGGCGTAAGACTGTAGAATCCACGTCTGGAGGTGACGTGCTGAGCGGCAGCGTTTTCTGGCGAACGTCTTAACGAAACGTGTCCAAGGGAATCCAATATCACATACTTGCTACATCTAGTGTTCTCTTACATTATGATGTCTCCCCTTACCCCCTCCCTGCAGACGCGCCACATCGGCGGACCAAGATGGCAAACGCCCCTTTCGGGCTCAACAGCGTACCAATTCGTATGGCAAATCTATGATTTCGTCCTCCGGGGGTTTTCGCCTTTTTCGATTCTCTGGGGCCCAGGCCCAAGCAGCCTCCAAGATGGCCCCGAGACGGTCCCAAAGGCCCCCTAAGAGGGGTCACACACGGCCCAAGAGGACCGCAAGATGGCCCACAGAGGCCCGAAGGAGGCTCAAGAGGCTTCCAAGACGGCCCAAGAGGACCCCAATGGAGCCACAAGGCGGCCCCGAAAGGCCCCCAGGACGGCATCCGAAGGGGCCAGACGTCGCAAAAGCGCCCCCAGGCGGCCCAAGAGCTCTCAAAGGGGCCTCCAAGAGGCTTCCAGGGCCCCCCAAGAAACCTCCAAGATGCCCCAAAGAAGCCCTCGAACGGCCCGAAAACCACCAAGCGGCCCACGGCATTGTATACGAATTGCGCGCGGTTGCCATGCTCATCGAAATTTGAGCTTGGCACTGCCTTGTGCTGACGTGTGGTGAAAGCCCATTGCCCTCGTG
>CAUYUJ010004165.1:49412-72508 GCA_963575745.1 Prorocentrum cordatum | reverse complement strand
GGGGCGCCGGGGGAGCAGGCCCAAGCGCGCAGGCCGCTCGCTGTCTCGTCGCGTGCAGCGATCGGCAAGCTGCGCGTCAGAGGCCACCTCGGCCACGCGCAGCGGGTGGCCGTGGGCGGAGGGGGGGAAGGCTTCATAGAAGCAGCCCTGCTTCTCAGAAGGCGCGGGCCTGCTCCGTAGATGCAGGTCCAGCGCCTGCTGCTTCCAAGAAGCCTTCCCCCCTCCCTCCTGCGCGCCGCCAGTCACTCTTGCCCAGGGTCGCTCTGGCGTGAAGCCGAGTCCCCGTGCCCCAGGCGTTGGCGTTGAGAGACTTGTCAGGTCGGCCACTGAGTGCCTCTGGAGCTCCGCGATGCCTCCCCGCGAAGTGGTGTCTTCTTCTTCTTCTTCTTCTTCTTTTTGTTGTTGTTATTCTTATTGTTATTAGTAGCAATAGTAGTAGTCGTATAATTCTTCTTCGTCTTGTTGTTATTAGATTTTCTTATTATTCTTCTTCGCGTCTCATTTTGTGGCAGTCGTTCCCAATTCATGCCAGTCATGTCCTACTGATGCCGTAGTGGCTTATGGCAGTCATGCCCAATTCTGGCAGCGCGCGCACAGAGGCGAGGCGGGGGTGGCCTTCTAAAATGGAAGGAAGGGGAGGGTTCTTAGTAGAAGCCCTCCCGTGCTCCAAGAAACCGTGTGCCTCTTTCCCTCCTCCCCTCCGGCCCTCCCTTCCCGCTAGTGCCTTGCTGTGCTCCGGCGCGTCCCGCCGCTGCTTGACCGACGCTTGATCCCTCTCGTCCGCCGGCCAAAATTCTTGACGCTTCGCGTGTCCCCACCAGCCCATCCAGAAACGATGTCCAGGCAAGTTGAAGAGATCAGGGAAGTGGGGGAGCAACGAGAGGGACAGCCGACCCGTGCAAAGGATGAGGCGGAAGAGGAGGCCAGATGGATAGATGAGGGGGTGGCGAAGAACCGAGCGAAGGAGGGATGAGGAGAATGATGACGCTGGGTGGATGGTTGAATGCCACTCGGATGCCTCTTGGAAGCCTTTTGGAAGCCTCTTCGGGCGTCTTGGGGGTCTCTTGGCGGTCAATGGGGGCTCTTGGGCGTCTTGGGTGCTTCGGGGGGGCCTCTTGAGGCCGCTTGGGATCCTCTTGGGGGGCTCTGGGGGGCCTGTTGGAGGCCTCTTGGGGCCTCTTGGGGGTCTCTTGGAGCTTCATGGCGGCCTCTTGGAGCCTCTTGGAGGCCTCTTGGAACCATCCTGGGAGCCTCTTGGAGCCTCTTGGGGGCTTCTTGGGGCCTCATGGCGGCCTCTTGAGGCCTCGTGGAGGCCTTTTGGAAGCCTCTTGGGGCCTCCTGGGCGCCTCTTGGGGCCATCTTGGAGGAGATCGATCAAAGAAGAGGGTGGGGTTAATTAGCCCTGCCCCCCCAAGAGGCCAAAATGGGGCCAAAACCCTAATAAAACCGATGATTTTGGCTTCCTCGCCGAGGCCGTTTTGGACGCTCTAACAACTACCAGCGGCCCCCCCCGTCCAAGTCCAGGGGAGGGGGTTATGGAGGAGGGGTAAACCCCTCCCCGAAGGGGAAGGAGGGAAGATGGAAGAGGAAATTCCCTAAACCACCTACGCCCAGAGGGCTGGTGGGACTTCCCAAGGAGCCTGGTAACGACACCCGACGCCCCGTAACTGCGCAGTGAGTGGGGGCGGGCCTCTCAATGAGGCGCTCCCCAGGGGGAGCGGGGGGGCCCTGGTGCATGGAACGTGTTTCTTTGTTGCTTGGGGCATAATGGGCATTATAGCCCCCGGCCCCCCCCCCATAACGTAACGCCCCTCCCCCCCCCAGTGCGCTCCGGGCACTGCCGCCGTGCGCGCGACGGGGGGGAGGCGTTACATTATACCCCCCTTGGCCCTGGCCCTTCCCCCCCCTATAATGCCCAGTATCGCTGAAAATAAAGTAACGCGCTCATGGGGGCGGGCCTCTCAATGGGGTGCTCCCAGGAGCGGGGGGGTCCTTGGGGCCTGCATGGGGCTTCCTGGAGCCCCCAGGGGCTTCCAGGGTGGTGCCTCCAGGTGGCCTTCACGGAGCCTTTGGGGGGCTGCCCCGCAAGGGTGGCGCAGACCTCCTCGACACCCTTGAGGCCCCCGTGTGCATGGCGAGCGGCCCGGTGGAGCACCCATCCACCGCCATCCAAGGCCGCCAAGAAGGGCCTCCAGGTATCCTCCAGGGACCCCCCCAGGGCTCCTGCGGATGGTGCCCAATAGGGGGCAGTTCCAGTCCAAGCTTTCGCTCCCAAGGTGCGTAGCCGTGTCACGGGACTTCGGGCACACGCAACCGCTGGTAGTCATCAAAGATTTGGTGGCGGGTGCGAGCGTCGACGCTAGGTTTGCGGATTTGGATGAGGGAATGAGATCGAATGAACGACGCAACAAAACAGGGTCGTCTGTTATGACATTCGCTCGAAAGCTGACCGCGCAAGGTCGCGTGTAAGCTCGCGAGTGAGCGCCCCTGTTGGTTGCCAATCGTGCGCGCCGCGGTGGTGGCCCGCGTAAGCTGCGACGTAAGGTCGCTGTGCCATCTCGCATAAGACCCGTTTTTGATCGTCGGTCAAGTGGCTTGTGAAACGGGCGTTGCGTACTGTGTCCAGTGGCTCACTCAAGTGGCTCAAGTGGCCAGTTTGGAAGCCCTGTGTGTCGGTTGGGCACGGACATGGGCCTCGCGGAGGTCGGTTGATACCGATCCAGAGCAGACGAGGATCCGATGCGAGCGGCGTAACACATCGGGGTCGTTTGGGCGGACATTCGCGCGTGAGCTGCTGGCGCAAAGTTTCGCGTGCGCGCCCTCTGCGCGCCCTCTCTCCCGCGCGGTGTGTCGCGTAGGTAGCCTGCATACGCCACCGCGTAAGGTCGCAACCACGTCGTGCGCAATACCCCTTCCCTTCGTCGCACACGTTCGGGTGGTGCCAAGGTGTTCCTGGCCAAATGTGTCCAGGATTTCTGGAGAGGCCCAGATAAGCTCCAGAGCGCCTCTCACGAGGCCCCAGGGGCTCCAAAATGGAACGAACAATTGGGGATATCTTGGGCTGGGACCACCAAGCAGCACCCGACGCGTGGGTCTCGGTCACGCGTGGGCATCGCTGATGTCGTCTCTGCTCCCGTGTCGACATTGGCGTCGGCCATCATCCCAGCTTCCGCGCTAGCGTCTCAACTGGCGTGGCGCCGAGGTGAAGTCCTGTGTGGTGGGGCGCTGCGGCCGCTTCGGGTGGGGCGGCGGGCTCACCCTTTGGTCGCCTCCTCCGCCCTCCCCCCCCCTGCTCTCTCCGTTTTCCCATTTCCTCATTCCCTTCTCCTCTCCTCTATTCTTCTCTTCCAGTGCTCCATTTTACCTCTCTTCCTCTCACTCTTCGCAGTGGCCCCATGGTCGAACCGCAGGAGCACCGGGAGATTGTTGATTCCGAACTTGTCCAATGGTATGCGTTTCCATGAACATCCAATGCGGCAGGGGTTCCATTTGTCAGAGTGACGGGGCCAACCAGTCTGACGCTGTCCCTGGGTGCGTTGCTGAAGTGGGGCTCCGTGGTGCCGAGTATGGCTGTGTTGTGTTGTGTAGTGTTGTGTGTTTTTGTTGTTGTTGTCGCTGTCGTTGTCGTTGCCGTTGTCGTCTTTGTTATTGTTGTTGAGCATTATTAATTCTAAAGAATAATTATTGTTGGGCCCCCTGGTGCGCGCCCCCCCCGCCGCGCCTAGGCCGCAGCCACGTTTTCATCATTTTCGTGAGGAAGCCTCAGGTAATTCGAGTTGATCAAGATCCGGTTGTTTTGTTGTAATCCGTTTTCCCTTGCAAAAAACACTATAAAATGACATTTCTTGTTCTAATATAATCAAATTTCAAGAATCCCTTGCAAAAAATAAGGTAAAGTGGACATTCGCGCGCGCAAGACGAAATCCTTCCAAAAGCTTAGTGTTCGGAGCGATTTTAACATAAAAACATCAAAAAACCAATGGTTTTTCAACAAAAAAATGTCAAAATCTCATCCCGCGCGCTCTTGCGGATTCGTAGGAAACCCAACACTTTTTAAACATTTCTGTCAAACGGGCTTTTGCGAGCAACTTTTTTCGAACTTCTGCGACAACGGTTGCGCACCTGCCAGGGCCATCATCCCTGTCAAATAATACCATGCGGGACACATTCGTCTCTCTGTATTATGTATTGTATGGCACAATTGCACCATGCTGGGCACATGCGCGCCCCGAATAAGTGACCAAGTTCTGTGGGTGTGTACCCCACGCCAGTGTAGTAGCCACGGTCGTCCGCACGCCACGAAGTGAAGTGTCCCAACGTCATAGGGCGGGAAGCTGGGTTTGGGTGGTCGCGAAGAGTCGTTTGGATATTTGGTAGAGCTTGTAATGCCCCCCCACGAAGTGGGGGTATTGCCTGGTGTCGTATGAAAACCCTGGCACTGGGGAGAACACCACGCGTTCGGGTAAAATGATTGTTGTTGTTGTTGTTGTTGTTGTTGTTGTTGTTGTTGTTGTTGTTGTTGTTGTCGTTGTCGTTGTCGTTGTCGTTGTCGTTGTTGTTGCTGTTGCTGTTGCTGTTGCTGTTGCTGTTGCTGCTGTGGAACATTCATGTCTAAAGAATAATTATTGTTGATCTCCAGAAACGGTTCCGCGCGCTCTCGCCTCGACGCCGGCTACATTTTCTCTGAAAACGAGGCTCCCGCGCGAGCGTTGGCTTGAGTCTAAATGTGGGCCTTGGAGGCCCAGCTGCGACGACAACGTCTCCCGCTCGATACTTCCTCACAATTTACCCCGAGACACCCTGGCCAGAGAGGCCCCCGAACTCAGGCACGGCGCTCTCGCTCGAGACCTCCTCGCAATTTACTCAAGTTGGCGGAGGCCCAGCCAAGACGACAAGGTCTCCTGCTCGATACTTTCTCACGATTTTCTCCGAGAGCCCCTGGCAAGGAAGGCCCCCGAACTCAGGAATGGAACTCTCGCTCGAGACTGTCTCGTAATTCAGGCAAGTTGGAGCAGGCCCAGACACGGCGATAAGGGTTCCCGCTCGATATTTTTCTTCCAGTATTCCGAGAGACCCTGGCCAGACAAGTCCCTGGACTCACGAACGGCGCTCTCGCTCGAGACTTCCTCGAACTCCGGCCAGTGGCCGATAAGGAAGATATTCCCCCTGAAAGGGGGTACAATCGAAGACGAAGTGGGCGGGTATCGAGGGTTGGGGTATACAGAATGCAAGACACGCGTGCCAGTAAGAGCGAATAGTCTTAAAATGAATGTTGTTGTTGTTGTTGTTGAACATTATTAATTCTAAAGAATAATTATTGTTGGGCCCCCTGGTGCACGCCCCCCCCCCCGCGCCCAGGCCGCAGCCACATTTTCATAATTTTCGTGAGGAAGCCTCAGGTAAAACGATGTGATCCAGATCCGGTTGTTTTGTTGTAATCCGTTTTCCCTTGCAAAAAACACTATAAAATGACATTTCTTGTTCTAATATAATCAAATTTCAAGAATCCCTTGCAAAAAATAAGGTAAAGTGGACATTCGCGCGCGCAAGACGAAATCCTTCCAAAAGCTTAGTGTTCGGAGCGATTTTAACATAAAAACATCAAAAAACCAATGGTTTTTCAACAAAAAATTGTCAAATTTCATCCCGCGCGCTCTTGCGGATTCGTAGGAAACCCAACACTTTTTAAACATTTCTGTCAAACGGGCTTTTGCGAGCAACTTTTTCGAACTTCTGCAACAACGGTTGCGCACCTGCCAGGGCCATCATCCCTGTCAAATAATACCATGCGGGACACATTCGTTTTTTCTTCGCGCGCGCACGCCGTCGTCGTCGGCCGCGGGGCCCTGAATAGTAGCCACGGTCGTCCGCATGCCACGAAGTGAAGTGTCCGAACGTCATAGGGCGGGAAGCTGGGTGTGGGTGGTGGCGAAGAGTCGTTTGGAAATTTGGTAGAGCTTGAACCGGCCCCCCCACAAAGTGGGGGTATTGCCCGCCTCCTATGAAAACCCTGGCACTGGTGAGAACGGAGTGTCCCCAGTCTTAAATGATTGTTGTTGTTGTTGTTGTTGTTGTTGTTGTTGTTGTTGTTGTTGAACTCTCATTATTGAAGAATACTTATTGTTGACCCCCCTCCGGTGCACATTGTATTTTTCAATTGAAGTGCCCCTCCCGGCGCTCGCACCCTGTTTTTTTATTAGGGATAATCTTCGTCCTCAAACTGTGTTGTTGGCCCCCGGGTCACAACAACAACGGTTCCCGCTGGAGATTTCCTCACAATTTAGCCAGGACCCCCGCTCCCGCCTGAGATTTCCTCGCATTTTATTCAGGAATCGCGCTCTCGCTTGGGACTTCCTTGCAATTTATTCAGGAATCGCTCTCTCGGCGCTGTGGAGTCGCGCTCTCGCTGGAGACTTGCTTGCAATTTACTCAAGAATAGCGCCCTTGCGTTGGAATACCCCGCAATTTACTCAAGCGCTGCGCTCCCGACACTCAGGCACCCAGGAGTCGCGTTCACGCTCAGGACTCCCTCACATAGTATTTAGGAATCGGGATCTCGCTGCCCTTCGTGGCCCCGTTGCAGCCCTCCATGGCCCCCTCGCTGCCCTTCGTGGCCCCGTTGCAGCCCTTCGTGGCCCCCTCGCTGGCCTTCGTGGCCCAGTTGCAGCCCTTCGTGGCCCCCTCGCTGCCCTTCGTGGCCCCGTTGCAGCCCTTCGTGGCCCCCTCGCTGCCCTCGCCCTTCGTGGCCCCGTTGCAGCCCTCCGCGGCCCAATATAAGTCTGCCCTTCGTGGCCCCCGCTCGTTCGGCCCGTCATGGCCCCATGTGCATGCCTTTCGTGGCTCCGCTGTCGCCCTTTGTGGCCCCCTCGCTGTCCTACGTGGCCCAGTTGCTACCCTCAGTGGCCCCGTCGTTGCCTTCTGTGGCCCCGTATTGCCTGCCCTTCGTGGCCCCCGCTCGTTCGTGCTCTTCGTGGCCCCATACGCATTCCCTTCGCGTCCCCGCTGTCGCCCTTCGTGGCCTACTTCGTGCCCTTCGTGACCCTGCTGTCGTTCTTTCTCTCGCTCTCGCTTTCGCTCGTCATCGTCGTCGCCGTCGTCGTCGTCGTCGTCGTCGTCGTCGTGGACGTCGTCGACGTCGTCGGCGTCGTCGTGGTCGGTCCTCTGACCGTCCCTCTTGGGGTCGAGTTGCCGCTGATCAGCGCTGCCGCTGGCCAGGCCGACGGTCCGCGGCCGCCCCGCCGCTTGCCGGTGCCCGGCCTGCAGGGAAGAAAGGTCTACCCCCCAAAAGGGGTACGATCGAAGACGAAGAGGACGGGTATCGAGGGTTTGTGAAATGCGTGTTAACGGACACTCGAGCAGATAAGAGCGAACAATCTTAAACTTATAGTTTTTGTTTTTGTTTTTGTTTTTGTTTTTTATTGTTGTTGTTATTGTTGTTGTTGTTGTTGTTGTTGTTGTTGTTGTTGTCGTTGTCATTGTTGTTGTTGTTGTTGTTGTTGTTGTTGTTGTTGTTGTTGTTGTTGTTGAATTCTCATTTCAGAAGATTATTGTTAATCCCGCCTGCCCGGTAACCATTGGATTCTTTAAACTAAGTGCTTCTCCCGGGGCTCGCATTCGGTTTTTTTACTATGGGAAGTGAGGCGTCACCAAACTGGGCCCCTGGCCCTTGGTTGACAACAACAGCGGCTCCGGCCTGATGCGTCCTCACAGTTTATTTGAAAATCGTGCGCTCGCGCGAGGCCTCACAAATTATACAGGAATCACGCTCTCGCGTGGAACTTTCTCGCAATTTCTTCAGACGCCGCGCTCTCGACACTCAGGAATTTCACTCTCGCTGTGGATTTCCTCGCGATATATGTGGAATCGCGCTATCGCTCGAGACTTCCTCGCGATTCATGCAGGACGCACGCTTCAAACCCGCCTGCTCGACCTGGCCGCCTGGGCCCGCCTTCCCGACCCATCCGCTAGGGTCTACCCGCCCGATCTGCCCGTCTGGTTCTGCCACGTGTTTTCTGCTCCCAGCGCCTAGTGGGCCGTCTTGGAGCGTGGGGGAACCGAAAGGCGCGAACGCTGGAATCCTCCCACAACGAAAGGAAAATCAATGAGTTCTGCCTCTTGGGACCCTCTTGGAGGCCTCTGGGGCCTTCTTGGAGGCCTCTTGGAACGTCTTGGGGCCGTCTTAGGCATCTTGAAACGCTCTTCGGCCGTCTCGGAGGCTTCTTGGGGCCCATCTTGGGGCCTTCTTGGGGCCCTCTGCGCCTATTCGCGGCGCACCCCCGGCAACGCCCAGGAGGGCCGGGCGGGGCGCCTGGGAAACCGTAGTTCTGGGCCCTTGAAGAACCTTTGGGCCCTGGAATGTTTCAGGGCTGCGGGATCCTTTCGGGCCGAACGAAAGGGGGGGATTGGGAAAGGGGGGGCTACGAAATCTGCTGCATGCAGCTGGTTTCGGCCCCGCCGCCGGGCCCATTCCTCGATACATGGCCGCCTCCGGCGCCAGGAGGCGCCGGGAAAACCAGCTACGTGAGCTGATTTTCACCCCCCCCTTTTGCTATCCCCCCCTTTCGCCCGGCCCGATCCTTGGGGCACTCCATTACGTGCCGAAGGTAGGGTGGCGGATCTCCCCAACGGAGAATCCACAGGAAAACCACAGCACAGCCATGGGACAAGCATCGGACAAAAACGGGGTAACAGCGGGAAACTTGCGGGACAACCTCGGGACAACCCTGGGCACGCCACGGGACAACCACGGGACAACAACGGAACAACCGCGGGACAACCCTGGGCACTCTTTGGAAGCTGAACCGCGATTCATTTTGGCGTGACCTGGTCCTAGCTATTGCAGGAGCTCGGGCTGCTTCGCCTCGCCTGCACGCGCGACACGGACCGACGTTGATTTTCCGTTTGGGCGACTCCGTTGCTGTTCGGTCTCGACCCCCAACCTCTCAACGGAAACGTTACGCCTGAGGAGAGTAGATAGCAGGGAAATCTAAAGCTAAACGTCTGGGCTCCTCCTCGTCCTCCTCCTCCCTCCTCCTCCTCCTCCTCCTCCTCCTCCTCCTTGATCCTCCTCCTTCCTCCTCTCTCCTCCTCCTCCTCCTCCTCCTCCTCCTCCTCCTCCTCCTCCTCCTCCTCGGCAGGGAGGGCTTATTTGCACGGAAGAGGGACGGATGCGGGGAGGCGTGACACCACGAAGCGCATGCTGGCTTCCATCGACAAAGTGGCGCCCCCGCTCGCGGTTATCGAGGAGCTGCGACGGCGGGCGGAAGGCTCGGGGGCAGCTCGTGATCCTGGACGGCTCATCGGTGTCATGGCGTTAACATCGCAGAGCGAATTTCGTTCGGAAAACGATGGGATGGGCCTGGAGTGTCCTGGAGAATTTCGTTCCAGATTTCGAAGTGAATTTCGTGCGGTTTTTTTGGCCAGGAATGAAGACTAAACAAACATCCACGTGGAATTCACTTCGTTTTCCGCTCGCCTCTTCGGGCAAACATTCACGCAGAGATCCACGCAGAACTCCGCTGTAGCACGTCTGCAAGGCCAGTGCAGTGACTCGGGGGCAGCTCGTGATCCTGGACGGCTCATCGCTGGCAGGTCTTTGTCCAGAGAGACATGCACGGATATAATTTCTGGCGCTTCGAACTGAGCCGCTGACCCATCTAGAAGATGTTCCCAGGCGAGCAGTCGTGGGAAAGGAGGGGGGCACCAGCCAGGCCAAGGGAGGAATCGACACCCCGAAGAGGGTCAAGCTTGGGCCTCCCTGGTAGTCTCTCAGAGGCATCGTGTAGCCATATTGGGGCATTCTCGGGGCTCTCTGGGGCTCTTCGTGGGCCTCTCCTGGGGCCAATCCTGGGCTCTCTTGGTGCCTCCAGGGCCTATCGGACGCCTAAGCGGCGAGAGGGCTACCATCATTAAAACCCGCGAGAAGGCCAACATAGTTGTAAGCCGCAGGTTTGCCGCGGCTTTGACCTCTCGGGGGCATCCTTGCCACCTCGAAGCCATGTTGGAGCTTTCTTCAGCCTCGTGGCTACGGGGTAAAGGGGCTTGCTTTTGAAGAGCTGACCCGCTAACTGACTTACACTTACGCCGGGAGAGAGCTGGTGGGACTCAGAGAGCACTTCAAGACTGTTTGCTTCCACGCTGTACAGGCGGCCCCTGCTGGGATCACCCCCCCGTGATCGTGCAGGTGGGCACCTTGGAACTTCTCTGGTCGTCGTTCTGGGGGAAATACACGTCATGGGCCTGTTTTCCACCACCACCGCCATAAGTTGGAGGGGGGAAGGAGGTGCAGGAGGAGGAGGAGGAGGAGGAGGAGGAGGAGAGGAGGAGAGAGGAGGGAGGGCAGGAGGTGCAGGAGGAGGAAGGAGGAGGAGGAGGAGAGGAGGAGGAGGAGGAGGAGGAGAGGAGGAGGAGGAGGAGGAGGATGAGGAGGAGGAGGAGGAGGAGGAGGAGAGGAGGAGGAGAGGAGGAGGAGGAGGAGGAGGAGGAGAGGAGGAGGAGCGGAGGAAGGAGGAGGAGAGGAGGAGGAGGAGGAGGAGGAGGAGGAGGAGGAGGAGGAGGAGGACCCCCTCCCCCTCCTACTCATGGTGGTGGTGGTGGTGGTGGAAAGCAAGCCCACCAAAACGCGCCAATGTCGGCGGGTCTCGCGGGGCCCAGTCAGAGGCGCCAGCGCGGCCCTCGTGCTCCCTGCTCTCTTGCCCCTCCGACCACCGCCGACGACGAGGGCCTGCTCCCACGCGCGGGCGAGCCAGGACCGCTCCGCGGTCGGCGAACCCCAGGCTTCGGGTTCGCCGCCGTCGGGGCCGGTGGCGGCGACGACCGCGATCGTCATTGCGACTGCGGTTGTGTGTGCGTCTGCGCTCAGCCACGCGCAGAGTGGGGTAACACAGGGCTCGTTTCGATTCCTCCGATTCGATTCGATTCGACTTCGATGGCTTCCGATTCCGATTCGATTCGACTTGGGATTCCGATTTGGGTTCCGATTTCTTATTGGAGGCATACTAGCCTGCCAATTTCAGCCGATTCGACTTTTCCCGATTCGGCTGCCGATTTCCGCCGATCCGATTCATTTCGACTGCCGATCCGACTTGTCGATCCGATTCTGGGCTCTCCTGGGGGTAGGGGGATGGGGGAAGGCTTTTGAGAACCCCCCCCCTGCTTCTTAGAGGGCGCGGACCTTTCCTAAAGGTCTAAGTCCGCCACCTTCTAAGAAGCAGCCTCCTAAAACGCCTTCCCCCTCTCCCTACCCCCCTGTGCGCGCCACCAACTCAAGACGTCGAGTCAGAAGTCTTGTCGTCAGAGTGGCAGCTGCTGGCCTGCGGCCCTCCACAAGCGGAGACTGGCAGCACGAGACCTCTGGCGGTCGCCCACAACTCACAGCGCCCTCTCCTTCCTACTCCCTCCTGCCTCCTCCCTCCTTCGTTCTACCCCTGGCGGTGGGCCGCCTGTCGGCAGCCAGACAGTCGGCCCCCCATGGAAGAGGAGGAAGAGGAGGAGGAGAGAGCGAGGAAGGCGAGGATGAGGACCAGAGCAACACCAAGATGCATCAGTGATGCTCCAAGACAACCTCCCATCCCAAGTCCCCTCCTCATACGTCCCTGCGAGGTCATCTTTTCACTACAAGTGGCGCCCAAGGGAAAGATCGGCTTACTATGGGCCTGGTATTCAGGCGAGGGTCCCGTTTTGACAAGCACCGGCCTTGCATCCTCGTTGGGACTTTGAATGGCCGCGAGAAATCAATGTGCAGTTGAACGAGGTGTTCAGCGATATCTTCGTTTTGACAAAGGACTGCCCCAACTTGTGTAGGTGTTGCACAAGTTTACGCTTCTGGTCATGGAATTCGAAGACGTTTCGAGCGGGAGGCCTATGTTTGAAAATGGTTCGCCTTCCATCCGTGTAGCTGCTATACATGTGCAGACTTCGAGCAATAAGCTTGAGCAGGTTGCAGCCGATCACCCACTTAAAAAAAGGAGCCTTCATCCAGTCTTGTATTAGCTGGAAGCTTGTAAGACGAGTTTGTGCGGCGCTGAGGCGAGAGTCCCATTTTGAAAATGGACCCCTACATCCTTAAAACTATTGCATACTGTCAAGACGGATGTGCTGGGCGCTTGGGCGAGAGCTCCACTTTGAACAGGAACCGCCCTCCATCATAATCTGCTGCGAACTGTGAAGACGAGTGTCCGCGGCGCTAAGGCGAGGGCTCCATTTTGAACAAGAGTCGCCCTCCATCTGTGTAACTGTCGCAGACTTTCACGACGATTGTGCGCTGCGCTGAGGCGAGATCCCCTATTTTGAAAACGACCTGTGCTCCATCCTTCAAGTTGTTGTAAGCTTTGACGCGAATGTTCGCGGCGCTGAGGCGAGAGCCCCCATTCTGAAAACGACCTGTGCCACATCCTTCAAGTTGTTGTGCACCTTTCAAGACGAATGTTTGCGGAGATAAGGCGAACGCATCATTTTGAAACCCCTTCCCCCCGCCATCGGTGTAATCGTTGTAACTTTCAAATTTCAGGGTCATGGATGGTAGAAGTCTCAGACGACATGCCAGGCCCGCATATGCGGTGCAATCTATGTGGTGCAATGTATGCGATGCAACCTATGTAATGCAACATTTGCGGTGCAATGCATGCGGTGCAATCTATGTGGTGCAATGTACGCGGTGCAACCTATATAATACAATCTATGCGGTGCAATCTATGTGGTGCAATCTATGTGGTGTAATCTACGCGGTGCAACCTACGCAATGCAGTCTATGTGGTGCAATCTACGTGGTGCAATTGACGCGATGCAACCTATGTAATGCAATCCATGCGGTCCATGCGATGCAATCTATGCGATGCAGTCTATGTGGTGCAATCTACGCGGTGCAACCTATGTCATGCAACCTATGCGGTGCAATCAATGTGGTGCAATCTATGTGGTGCAATTGACTACCCTGCACCGCGCTTGACCACTCCACTGCTCGCGCAAACATCCCACCCACCCACCCGCAACTTGGTTCGCAAAATCTCTTAAGACCGTGACGGTGGGTACCAAATGGCACTTGCCAACGACAGCGACGCCGACGACGACAGCGACAACGACGACGACGACGCCGCCGACAACGACTACGACGACACCGACGACGTCTCCAACGACTTCGACGACGCCGACAACGACGACGACGACGACGACACGACGACGACGACGACGCCGACGCCGACGACGACGACGAGATGACAACGACGACGACGATGACGACGCCGACGACGACGACAACGACGACGCCGACGACGACGACGACGACGACACCGACGACGACGACGACGCCGACGCCGACGACGACGACGACGATGACAACGACGACGACGATGACGACGCCGACGACGACGACAACGACGACGCCGACGACGACGACGACGACGTCAACGACGCCGACGACGACGACGACGACGACGACGACGGCGGCGGCGACGACGACGCCGACAACGACGACGAAGACGACGACGACGCCGACGCCGACGACGACGACGAAGACGACGACGACGTCGCAAACGAAGACGACGACGAGGGAGGAGGGAGGACGACGACGGCGACAACGGTGACAACGACGACAACGACGAGGGAGGAGGGAGGACGGCGACGACGCGAACGACGAAGAAGGAGGAAGGACGGCGACGCCGACGACGGCAACGACGAGGGAGGAGGGAAGACGACGACGACAACGACGACGACGACGGCGACGGCGACGAAATAGGAGGGACGACGACGAGACGCCGACGACGGACGACGACGACGACGAGGGAGGAGGAGGAAGGACGACCACGGCGACAACGACGACGGAAACGACCACGACGCCAAAGAGGACGACGACGACGAACACGAGGAAAGACAGAGGACGACGTAGGCGACGACGACGACGACAACGACGCGGGAGGAGAGGAGGACGGCGACGACGACGACGACGACGCCAGAACGTGCGCGCACGCTTTTGATGAAGCTCCGTGTTGCGAAACCTTGGGTTTTTGTAGGTTTTTTGGACGCGCGATTTCGAAATCCTTCCGAAACGGATGGGTTTTGAATGATTTCGGCGTACGCGCGCGACCACGCGCGCGTCTGCACTTCGTCCCGTTTTTTGCAGAGGATTCTCGCGACGGCACACGCGCAAGGGCGTTCGACAGATTTCGACATGCGCGCGCGCGAAGCCCGTTTGGTAGCATTTTGCGAACATCTTGAAAAACCGATGGTTTTCTTAAGATTTCGCAAGAGCTCGCGCGGAAGCTTTTTTAGCAAATCAGTGTTGCGAAACCATGTGTTTTTGTATGTTTTTTGGAAACTCGATTGCGAAATCTTTCTGGCGCCGAAGGTTTTTGAAGGATTTCGGCATGCGCACCGTGTGCACTTCGTCTCATTTTTTGCAAGGGATTCGCGAAAAACAGTTATGTTATGTTAGAACAAAAATGTCACCGCATAGTGGTTTTACAAGGGACCCTCAGGGGGGGGAAACCGGCCTGCCTGGGATGGTATGATTTCATTTTTAGGATGGACGAGTGTGCAGTATATATATATATATACATATATGAAATTCTAATATCCCAGGGGGAGCTGATAAGTCCGGGGGGGGGGTAGAGTCTATTCTCTTTTTAGAAAGGAGAATCTACGCGGTGCATCCTATGCAATGCAGTCTATGCGGTGCAATCAATGTGGAGCAATATATATATATATATATATATATATATATATTGTGCAATCTATGCGACGGCGACGGCGGCAACGGGCGGCACCGCCCGCAAACGTCGCCACTCGCCCCGAGCGACGGCGACGGCGACGGCGACGGCGACGGCGACGACGGGCAGTACCGCCTGCAAAAGCCGCGACTCACCCCGAGATGATTAAGCCAAGTAAGAACCCCTAAGTGCAAGCATTGTTTGGAAACACAGGATGGAGGTGGCGGAGGAGGAGCAGGAGGAGGAGGAGGAGGAGGAGGAGAAGGAAGAGCAGGAGGGACCAGTGTAAACCCAAGACGTCCAACGATGTTGCAATGAACCCTCCCTCCAAGCCCTTATTGCACAGGTCCCTACAATAATGTATTTTCATTGCCGGAAGTGCCCCGTTGGAAGACAACCGTCTGAAAATCCCCAATTGTGTCTGTCAAAACACAATTCCTTGGCCTTCAGCAATAGGAACCCTGGTATCCACTTTTGAAGCTGCTGCAAACTCTTGAGACGAAGGTGCGCAGCGCTGAGGCGAGAGCAACATTTTGAACCCTACCCGCCCTCCATCCTGGAACCCGTTGCAGACTTTTGTGGCGACTGTGCGCGGCGCTACGGCAGTAATCACATTTGGAAAACCGGCCGCCCTTTATATCCTTGAAGCGGTTGCAGCTTTCAAGTTTAAGGATAGCAAGTGGTTAGGAATTGTTAGGCGGAACACCCCGTCCGCCATACCGACACGTCCTGGGGTGCGGCAGGGATGAGTTATCTATAACAAGGAGGGGTAGAGGAGGAGGAAGGAGGGAAGAGGGCTGAGGGAGGAGGGGGAAGGAAAAAGGGAGGAGGGAGAAGGGATGAGGGAGGATGCAGGATGAGGGAGGGAGCAAGGATGAAGGAGTAGGGAGGAGGGAAGAGGCAGAAACGAGGGAGGAGGAGGGAGGAGGAGGGAGTAGGAGGGAGAAGGATGGCGGAGGGAAGGGGGTGGAGGCAGGAGAGACGAGGCGGAGCAGGAGGATGATGAGGTGGAGGAGGAGGAGAATCAGAAGGGTGAGGGCGAGGGTGATGATGAGGGTGAACATGAGGATAAGGATGAACATGATGAGGATAATGATGATGGTGATGATGATGATGATGATGATGAGGATGCTGATGATGATGCTGTTTGTGATGATGATGAGTATGATGATGATGATGATGATGATGATGATGATGATGATGATGATGATGATAATGATAATGATGATGATGCTGATGACGCTGATTCTGATGCTGAAGCTGATGATGAGGACGGCGATGATAACGATGATTCTGACGATGACGACGATGCTGATACTGATAATAATGATGCTAGTGAGATGATAAGGACGATGATGACGACGACGATTATGACGACGATGGTGCTGTTGCTGTTGCTCTTGCTGTGGATGCTGATGCTTGACGACGACGATGCTGATGATGTTAATGCTGATCTTGATAATGTTGATAATGCTGATGCTGATGATTCTGAGTATGCCGGTGGTAATGATGAGGACGACGATGATGATGCTGATGACGATGCTGCTGATGATGCTGATGGTGATGACGACGGCTACGGCGACGATGATGATGATGATGATGATGACGATGCCGATGCTGCTGATGCTGATGATGACGACGATGACGATTACGATGACGACGACGATGACGGTCCAGTTGCTGTTGATTCTGGTGTTGATGTTGATGCTGACGACGACGATTATGATGATGACGATCATGTTTATGATGGTGCTGGTGATGATGAGGATGATGATGAGGATGATGATAATTCTGATGATGCTGATGATTATGATGATGATTATGATGTTGACGACGATGATGACGATGACGATTACGATGACGATGATGGTGACGAAGCACATGATGACGATGATGATGATGAAGATGACGATGATGCTGCTGATGATGATAACGCCGATGATGCTGCTGCTGCTGATGATGATGATTATGATGTGGATGATGATGCTGCTGCTGATGATGATGCTCATGATGATGATGATGATGATGATGATGATGATGATGATGACGATGCTGCTTTTGCTGCTGCTGATGATGATGATGACGATTATGATGATGATGCTGCTGCTGATGATGTTTATGATGATGATGACGATGACGATGACGATGATGATGATGATGATGATGATGATGATGATGATGATGCTGATGCTGATTATGATGATGATGATGCTGTTGCTGCTGCTGATGATGATGCTGCTGCTGATGATGATGAGGATGCTGCTGATGATGATGATGATGATGATGATGATGATGATGATGATGATGATGAGGATGATGATAATGATGATGATGATGATGATGATGATGATGATGATGATGATGATGATGATGATGATGGTGACGATGATGATGAGGGTGAGAAGAACGAGGGGAGGAGGAGGGACGATGAGGATGAGTTCGGAGTTCGGTGGAGTTCGGAGTTCGGAGGATCAGGAGGGCGAGCTCGCACGTGGAGCTCGTAGGAGGATGCGGGGGGAGGGCGTCCCTCGCGGCCAGCGCGGCGCCCCCCCTCGTTCGCCGGCGAGTTGTGCCAGAGGTCCCCGGAGGCTTTCCGCAGCCCACTGGAGGCCCCAGAGGCTTCTGGAGGCCCCTGGAGGCCCAAAAAGAGCCCCTGGCGCCCAGACGCCCTCCTCCTCCCCTTCCCCTCCTCCTCCTCCTCCTCCTCCTCCTCCTCCTCCTCCTCCTCCTCCTCCTCCTCCTCCCTCCTCCTCCTCCTCCTCCTCCTCCTCCTCCTCCTCCTCCTCCTCCTCCTCCAGCCGCCGTCCCTGCCCGAGAGATTCGCAGGCGGCGCCAGAGACCCCCCCGCGGACAGCAGAGGGGGGCGCTCAGCCATGGGAACTGAGCTCTGTGGCCGAGGATGCTACGCCTGATCGGTTGGAACCCGCAGTCGGCCACGGGAATGAGGTTGGAGGAGATTCTCACAGTATGTGCAGCGATCGATGTTATGCTCTTCGCAGGCACACAAGCATGCAGTCGACGTGCGCAGGCCCCACTCCAGAGACAGGTCATGGGCAAGCTCGTGGTGGAGGCAGAGTACAGCCCTGGGCAGCTGACGAACAAAAGCACGGGCTGTGCAATTGCACTTGAACGAGGATTTCAGCAGTCCCACATCAGACAGATTTGGGGCAGCCCTGATCAAGCATGGGGACGAGCAGTCGGCTTGAGGGTCAAAAAGCAACATCTGGATTATTGTTCATCGTCATCTACTTCCCCCCCCAGCCGAAGGGCAGGAACGACGTGGGCCACTACCTCACCACCGTGCGCACCCTCGCCACGTGGCTGGACCGAATACTTGATTCGCTCCCACATCGTTGTTGTCCAATAGTATACACAGATGCGAACGATGGCGTTGGTCTGTGCAGATATACTACGGAATGGCAAACATGTGAGGAGAACGTAGTGGAGAACACAGCCCGTGAATCACGTAGAGGCGGTGCAGGAGAAGCACTCAGACGAATCGCTGCCAGGCATGATATGTTCGCCTACAACACTCGAGGGCGGCGAGAACACACTTTTTTCAGCGAGAGAGGAAGCAGCCTCATATCTTATATCTTCGCGCCGTGGGGATACGCAGAGCAGATCAATATATGCCATACTCTTCGACGACTGGGGGCACAACTCCAAGCTTATCGAGGGAAGCCCCCGCTCGATCACCGACCTCTCTTTCTCGAGCTCAACGTATCAAAGGATCCCACGGTCGCTCGCCCACATCGTGAACCGTACTTTGACAAAGACAAGCTACTGGACGTATTGAAGGGCGAGGGGGAGGGCAAGGCATCTTTTCTTATTCAAGTGGAACGTATCTTAGAGGAGCAAATGGAATCATGGCTACCTCTTCTGGGAAGTGGCACCCCAGATGCTTTCTTTGCTTCTCTTGATAAGGTACTGATGAGAGCTGGACTCGATTTATTTCGTGAGCAGGCTGACCCAGTTCGTCAATAACAAAATCAACAGTGCCGCGAACTCCTTAGACGGCGAGCCGAACTGAGGGAAAAAAGAGTGAGGACCACGCGGACATGCACGACATTGACACACAGCTGAAGGCCCTCTTTCAGACCCTCAAACTAAGTCGCCGTCGGGAGAATTTGATGCGAAGGAACCAGATCCAAGAGGATACCGAGACAGCGTGGGAACATAGGAAGACAGCGCTGGCAATGAGGTTTTCGCGCCAGGCAGTCAGGTGCCGCTTTGGTCCAAAAAAGCGAGACCTCATATTAGTTCGTACGAGCGTGCCCAGCCATGACGAACGGTTTCAGGTTTGGACCCTTCCAGGAGGACAAGGAGGTATGTCAGTAGTCGAAGTTCCTCCTCCTGCCCCCCCTGAAGCTGTTTTTCCTGGTCCGCCCCGCCCGCCCACCCCCGACGTGATCAACATGGCCCAGGAGGATTACGAAAGAGTCCAGGAGGCGATCCAGAAGGCCCCAAGAAGAAGAGGAGTCCCGAAAAAACACCCCGCCCGTGGAATTGTGGCAGATCAGATGTGTATGCGCCCAAAGAAAAAACTCGTTCGGCAACGTCTGGGTCTCGGAGCTTCAGACAATATTCCAGATATGCAGTTTTTTGAAGGAGCGTTGCTGGCAGGCTTTAGAATGATACGGAACCTCGATTTGACCCCATCCCAATGGCATCACAGCAATGGAGTTGCGCTGCGTAAGAGCACAGCTCACGGCCCCAAGGGCAAGAGAGTCGTGCATCTTTTCCGAGCTTTAGGGAAGTCTTTCTACGCCGGCCTGTTGCGCGTTCCCGCCGATGGGTTTGACTTCGGCTTTGTCAAGTGGAGACGCCGAGAAAGCGCCATACTTGCTGCGCAAGCCACCGCATGGAGGCTCACAAGAGCAGGCAGAAGTTTCGCTGCGGGCTTCAAGGATTTGTCAAACGCCTTCGGGGCAGGGGGCCGGAGGGAGCTCGACAAGACGGTGGGGATATTCGCCTCGACGATCGATGACATCGCACTGGGGAAACAAAGGTATCGAGAAACGCGAGTTAAACTACCGACCGACGTTGACGAGGAGGACTTATGGGTGGCACCGAGGGAAGGAGGAACGATGGGAGACCCGTATGTGGTGAAACTCTTCTTGGGAGCATTCCGAAGACCAGTAAAACGATGGATGCAGCTAGATCAACACCCCGCCTCCGCAGACCTACAGGCGACTTTAAGATTGCCAGGAACAGGCGAGGACATTGCTACCGACCTCAGCCTTTTTCAGTGCGCAGACGACTTGCTGAAGTTCACGCTCGCGCACGATTTTCAGCCCGTCTCCAATTTTTCCAGGTGCTCAAGCGCTCAGACGAGATCCTCGATGAGGCCCTGGAGACCATAGGCTATACGCAGAACCTCGACAAACAAGTTTTTCTGTTCCATGTGGGAGGGGGGGGGGGGGGGGTCCCTGAAGTGTAGAAGATGGAGGCGAGCAAATGCAGTCAGGGAGCTCGGGGGCAGTCTACAAGAGGAAGCTCGATACTTAGGCCCGCGTATCAACCTATCCTGCACGTCATCCTCGGAAGTTCAGAGGCGTCTAGAAGCAGCTTCGAATGGGCTCTACAGCATGGGGGGGCTTCTGGGGGCTCTCGGTCCCGTGGAAATGGTCACGCACAGTGTTTATCAGCGTGGTCCAGAATGCTATGCTGAGCGGCCTTGAGGCGCTCGGCATTTCAGATGTGCAGTACCAAGGAATGGACTCGCGACTTGCTCAGCTTGCCCGTGCCCCTCTCCGGAGACGAGGAGCGAAGGGGGAGGTCATCTCAGGGCAGGGGGAGGAGGTTCAGAAGAAGATCCGCACATGGACGAACGACCAGGTTTTAAAGTTTTGGAAGATCGCCCGTTGCGAGATCGAAATGCGAGTACGACGACTTCGACGGTGCCAGGACTGGAGTAAACACCCAAAGGAAAATGCCCATGTGCTCTGCTCTCTGTTCGGCACGATCGAGTTTGAACAAGGGAATGGGGCCCACCCGTGCCAACCGACGGTGTACCCAAGGCTGTCGAGACATGCTTCTCCCTGGGCCATACGCGTTCAGGACGACTTCCGCGTGGCGGCCGCTCAGATGGAGTCTGATCTGCTGGTGCACCTCGCCGACGACCCTCTTGAGTTCTTGGGCCCACAGGTGGCTAAAGAATTCCGTCGGCTTGATTTTACCGAGTTGCGAGTACGCCAGCTCCGTGCATCCACCCCTCCCCCCGAGTATGCACCAGAAGCGCCTGCTTGGGAGGAAGAGGCGCCACCTCTAGCGTGGAAGTGCAAATGGCCCGACGGTGAAACAACATGTCCTGCTGCCTTCCGTACAAAGCGAGACTTATTAGAGCATATTCGACATCGACACAGAGTTCGAAACCTCGGCCATCTACTATCGCCTACCTCGCCGCTCGTTTGCACCCAGGATCATTGCTGGTCGCCACTTATCGCAGTCGGTCACAAAAGGCATATGCAGTACCAGGGGCCCTACGAAATTCCACGATGTCCAAACGCCGAGGAGTTTAGCATGCACGATGTGCGAGTTCGAGGGGTCCGACCTTGCCGACCTCTGTAGCCGTATTGCCCAACATCTTCCTGAGCGGCTGACCCCGCTTGACCGTGACAATGAGCGCGGCCGACGTAGCGATGCCAGGATGGATGAGGCAGCTTCACGAGAGCCCACCTTTGGCAGGGCCACCCGTCTCCAAGAAGCCGCGCGCGGGGGGGGGGGGGGGGGTAAGTCGGAGGGCGACAAGAAGCTGCTCTACGCGCTGGCGCGCCTGGCCCTGGCCGACAGCCGCGCCATCGCAGAAGCCATCGGCGCGGTCTTCACCGCGTTCGACGTCGCCGACGGCGACGACGGCATGCCCGCGGCCCTCCGCGAGGCGGGCAAGCGCTACGACGCGCAGGGCAAGGACTGGAAGGAGAAGCAGGCCCAGGGGCAGAGCATCGACTGGGGCTCGAGGGACCCACCACACGTCCAGATCTTTTCCGCGGGTGTCTTCTGGGCCGTGAACAAGTTCGAGGGCGACCAGCAGAAGGGGCGGCGCGAGTTCTGGGGCGCCGTGATCACGAAGTCCACCCCGCAGCAGTTGTCGGAGCTGGTCCTTCACTTCCGATGGCGCCCGAACAAGGGCAAGCAAGATAATGCAGACGTGCCGAAGGGGAGGATCATCTGGGCGTTGGATCCGCATCACGAGCACGCGAACAACCTGCGCCAGCTGATCCTGAAGTCGATGACGGCACTCAATGGAGTGCGCAAAGCAGGGGCCGCTCCCCGAGGCCCGCTCGAGAGGGAGGTCGCTCGTACGATCGAGGCCCAGGGCAAAGGGAAGTTGTTCTGAGTGAGGGCAGCGCAGTGAGGGGGAGTTCAGATTTTGCCTGTGGGGGGGTGCTGAGGAGCTTTTTTTTGTCCCAGGGGCTCGGATGGTGGTTCCCGTTCCTTTGGGGGCCGAGCCCAGACCTACAGATATCCTCAGCCACCCCCCATACTATAATAATCATGAGCTCCGAGCATACGCGTTTTAGTGTAGCAGCATCGGTGCACATTGCAACCAGTATGCTTGCAGCAGCGTCTAGCCAGCAGTTTAGCGATTACGATCGTGGGCGGGGGGGTGGGACTACGGCTGGGCGGGACGACTCGAGTAGACGACGGGCGACCCCTCCGATTTCGAGAGGAGCGAGCTCGACCGTGTGGTCCACTAGTGTTAGGTATCAAGAGCTTTTGAGGAGCGGGAGGCTCCCAAGGCCACGAATCCCTGGGGGGCAGGCCCCCACTGTCCCCACCGTCACCCTCCCCCCTCGTGCTCCGAGGGGGGGTGGGCGGGGTGCGCGCCTCGGACCCCTGAGGGCGCCCTCCAGGGATGCGTGCCCGTAGTGAGGGTTGCCCTTATAGGGGCAGTGCGCCCTGTGGGCGAGAGCACAGAGCTCACGTCCAGAGGCTGATCGGCGTTCAAACGAACTGCCCCCCAGAGTCCGCATGGTTTTTTGTTCAGTATGCCTGACCACAGCCTTGCGCCAGGACTCCACGGGCGATTGCTTGCTTGCTTGCTCCTCCTCCCCCTCCGGCGAAAGGCCCAAAAAGAGGCCCAACAAGGACCCTCGGTTCCCCCCCCCTCCTTCGGAGGACTCGTTATGAAGGGCGATACATGGGGGTGCCACGAGGGCTGCAGAGAAAGGGCCCTTTCGGGCCCCCCGAAAAGGGGCCCTGCAGGGACCAAAGGGGGGCCTTCAGGGCTCGAGGAGTGCCCCTTTCTTCCCCACCCACCCCCCACTTATGTCGCCCCCCATCAGTCCGCGCCCCACTCCTTGAAGACCTCCAGCCCCGATCCAGGAGTCGGAGTCGGAGTCGGAGTCGGAGTCGGAGTCGGAGTCGGAGTCGGAGGAGGAGGAGGAGGAG
>CAUYUJ010004165.1:37500-49312 GCA_963575745.1 Prorocentrum cordatum | reverse complement strand
TATGGCCCCGCAGATCATGCGTTGGTAAACCGAGTGGCGGGTCATCGGAACCCTGTAACTGTCGTCACTTTTGGGCTCCCCAGGCCTGAAAATGGAGGAAGACTCAGGCGGGAGCCTCGTCTGTGAGTGAACTGCGAGGAAGTCTCAGGCGGGAGCCCCCTCCCTATGGGGCCCGCAGATCATGTTGGTAATCCGAGCGGGTCATCGGAACCCTGTAACTGTCGTCACTTATGGGCTCGTCAAGCCTGAATTTGGAGGAAGTCTCAGGCGGGAGCCTCGTCTCTGAGTGAATTGTGAGGAAGTCTCAGGCGGGAGCCCCCTCCCTATGGGGCCCGCAGATCATGTTGGTAATCCGAGCGGGTCATCGGAATCCTGTAATTGTCGTCAATTCCCCACATCCAAAGTGGGGTTCTTGTTTTCTCTGGACACCCCGCGCAGGAACAGGAACACACACACACACACCCACTCACACTCACTCACACTCTTTCATCATCAACCTCATCAGCATCATCGATGATGCTCTCTCACATGCTTAGTCACTCACATACTCATCATCATCATCACTCGCACTCTCTCACACGCTCATGAACATCATCATCATCATCATCATCATCATCATCATCATCGGCATCGGCATCATCCTCATTCAAACATCATCATCGCCACCACCACTCACAATCAATCATCATCCTCTTCACCACTCAACTTCACCACCACTCATCATCCTCATCCTCATCATCGTTGAGTAAATTGTGAGGAAGTCTCAGGCGGGAGCCCCCTCCCTATGGGGCCCGCAGATCATGTTGGTAATCCGAGCGGGTCATCGGAATCCTGTAACTGACGTCACTTTTGAGCTCCCCAGGCCTGAAAATGGAGGAAGTCTCAGGCGGGAGCCTCGTCTGTGAGTGAATTGGGAGGAAGTCTCAGGCGGGAGCTCCCTCCCTATGGGGCCCGCAGATCATGTTGGTAATCCGAGCGGGTCATCGGAATCCTGTAACAGTCGTCACTTTTGGTCTCCTCAAGATCCTGAAAATGGAGGGAAGACTCGGCGGGAGCCTCGTCTGTGAGTAAAAAATGTGAGGAAGTCTCAGGCGGGAGACCATCCCTATGGCCCGCAGATGCATGTTTTGTTAAACTAGCGCAGGGACATCGGAAACCTGTAACTTCGTCCACTTGAGCTCCCAGACCTGAAAAAGGAGGAAAGTCCTCATGGCGGAGCCTCGTCTGTGAGTGAATTGGGAGGACGTCTCAGGCGGGAGCTCCCTCCCTATGGGGCCCGCAGATCATGTTGGTAATCCGAGCGGGTCATCGGGATCCTGTAACTGTCGTCACTTTTGGGCTCCTCAAGCCTGAATTTGGAGGAAGTCTCAGGCGGGAGCCTCGTTTCTGAGTGAATTGTGAGGAAGTCTCAGGCGGGAGCTCCCTCCCTATGGGGCCCGCAGATCATGTTGGTAACCCGAGCGGGTCATCGGAACCTTGTAACTGTCGTCACTTTTGGGCTCGTCAAGCCTGAATTTGGAGGAAGTCTCAGGCGGGAGCCTCGTCTGTGAGTGAATTGTGAGGAAGTCTCAGGCGGGATCTCCCTCCCTATGGGGCCCGCAGATCATGTTGGTAATCCGAGCGGGTCATCGGAACCTTGTAACTGTCGTCACTTTTGGGTTCCTCAAGCCTGAATATGGAGGAAGTCTCAGGCAGGTTTTTGTCCAGTGCGGAGGCGAAGCAGCTCGCGGCAGAGCTGGGCTTCGTGCTGCCTTCCGCCTGAGCGCGGCTGCGCCTCGCTCGAAGCCCGCGGGGTTGTCCCAACGGCTTGGTCTTGCGCGCCAACGGCTCGCGGGGTTGTCCCGACAGCCTGGCCCGCGGGGTTGTCCCAACGGCTGCGCGACGTGACCAGTAGAGAACGCGCCTGTGCTGGCCGTGGCGGCGACGGCGCCGAGGAACATCGACATGCGCGCTCATGCAACAGGAAGGGGAGGAGGTGGCGGGGCGCGGAACAAACAGGGGGGCGAGGATGGGGACAACGTAAGGAGTGGAAGGGGGGCCCGCGCCAAGGCGACAGGAAATATACGCAGAAGAGACAACCAGGGCGCCTCACCAACCACGAGGACGACGGTGATGTTTTTTTTCCAGATTCGCTCAGAGGATTCTTATGTGGGGTTCTTCCGTCGGAGTAATAAGCGTCGGTGGGGCGTCACCCCCGCCGACAGCCCTACATCGACCCCCGTCGCGGGCAGCCACCGCGCGCCGAAGGCGCTCCGACCCCCGTCGCGGCGCGACGACAAGGCGAGGTTGACCCCCGTCGGGCGGGTACCCCCCTACGCTTGTTAAGAAACCCAGAGTAACGTTAGGGGAGAATCTCGGCGGCGAGCGAGGGGGGGGAGGTGCGAAGGAGAGTAAATGCCTTTTCAGAAGGCGGCGGGACCTCTCAGAAGCCCTCGCGCCTCCCGAGAGGCTTGCCGTGTCTCCGGGAGGCAGGCTCAGACCCTTCTCTCGGAAGGCCGGGGGGACTTCCGAGCCTTCTGAGGAGGCCCGCCCCTTCTCACTTCCCTTAGGTCGGGCGTGTCCTCCTACAGGAAGGTTTTGGACAAAAAATAAACTACTCAGACGGTAGGACCCCGCATGATAATCTATTTAGCTTGTCCCTCGCCCTTTTCGTCTTCGACTGGCGGAGGCCTTCCTTCAGCCCTCTGCGTCTTCCTCCTCCTCCTCCTCCTCCTCCTTGTCATCCTTCTCCTCCTCCTGTTCATTCTCGTCCTACTCGCTGCATTTCTTATCCTCTTGCTCTTCCGCCTTCTCCTTCTCTTCCTCCTCGTCCTCCGCTTCCTCTACAGGGTGAGACTTCCTCGCAATTCACTCACAAACGAGGCTCCCGCCTGAGACTTCCGCCACACTCAAGCTTGAAGAGGCTAAACATAACGACAGTTACGGGATTCCGGTGGCCCGCTCGGATTAGTAACATGAGCTGCGGGCCCCATAGGGAGGGGGCTCCCGCCTGAGACTTCCTCGCAATTCACTCACAGACGAGGCTCCCGCTTGAGACTTCCATTATATTTAAACTTGAAGAGGCTAACACTAATGACAATTACAGGATGCCGATGGCCCGCTCGGATTCGTAACATGAGCTGCGGGCCCCATTGGGGAGGGGCTCCCGCCTGAGACTTCCTCGCAATTCACTCACAGACGAGGCTCCCGTTTGAGACTTCCGCCATGTTCAAGCTTGATGAGACCAAACGTAACGACAGTTCTTGTAACTGCCGTTGTCTTGGGCAGTTATTACAGGATTCCGATGGCCCGTTCGGATTCGTAACATGAGTTGCGGGCCCCACTGGGGGGGGGCTTACGCCTGAGACTTCCTCGCAATTCCACTCACAGACGAGGCTCCCGCTTGAGACTTCAATTATATTTAAGCTTGAAGATGCTAACAATAATGACAATTACAGGATGCCGATGGCCCGCTCGGATTAATAACATGAGCTGCGGGCCCCATTGGGGAGGGGGTCCCGCCTGAGACTTCCTCGCAATTCACTCACAGACGAGGCTCCCGTTTGAGACTTCCGCCATGCTCAAGCTTGATGAGACCAAACGTAACGACAGTTCTTGTAACTGCCGTTGTCTTGGGCAGTCATTACAGGATTCCGATGACCCGTTCGGATTCGTAACATGAGTTGCGGGCCCCACTGGGGGGGGGCTTACGCCTGAGACTTCCTCGCAATTCCACTCACAGACGAGGCTCCCGCTTGAGACTTCAATTATATTAAGCTTGAAGAGGCTAACAATAATGACAATTACAGGATGCCGATGGCCCGCTCGGATTGGTAACATGAGCTGCGGGCCCCATTGGGGAGGGGCTCCCGCCTGAGACTTCCTCGCAATTCACTCACAGACGAGGCTCCCGTTTGAGACTTCCGCCATGCTCAAGCTTGATGAGACCAAACGTAACGACAGTTCTTGTAACTGCCGTTGTCTTGGGCAGTCATTACAGGATTCCGATGACCCGTTCGGATTCGTAACATGAGTTGCGGGCCCCACTGGGAGGGGGCTTACGCCTGAGACTTCCTCGCAATTCCGCTCACAGACGAGGCTCCCGCTTGAGACTTCCATTATATTAAGCTTGAAGAGGCTAACAATAATGACAATTACAGGATGCCGATGGCCCGCTCGGATTAGTAACATGAGCTGCGGGCCCCATTGGGAAGGGGCTGCCGCCTGAGACTTCCTCGCAATTCACTCACAGACGAGGCTCCCGTTTGAGACTTCCGCCATGCTCAAGCTTGATGAGAACAAACGTAACGACAGTTCTTGTAACTGCCGTTGTCTTGGGCAGTCATTGCAGGATTCCGATGACCCGTTCGGAATAGTAACATGAGTTGCGGGCTCCACTGGGAGGGGGCTTACGCCTGAGACTTCCTCGCAATTCCACTCACAGACGAGGCTCCCGCTTGAGACTTCCACTATATTGAAGCTTGAAGAGGCTAACAATAATGACAATTACAGGATTCCGATGGCCCGCTCGGATTCGTAACATGAGCTGCGGGCCCCATTGGGGGGGTCTTCCGCCTGAGACTTCCTCGCAGTTCGCTTACAGATGAAGCTCCTGCCTGAGATGAGTGAGTGGTTGAATGAGTGAGTGACTGAGTGAAGGTGGTGATGATGATGACGATGGTAATGATGATGCTGATGATGATGAGTGTGTGAGTGAGTGAGTGGGCGGGTAGGTGGGTGAGTGAGTGGGTGAGTGCGTGAGTGAGTGATGATGATGAGCGTGTGTGTGTGTGTGTGTGTGTGTGTGTGTGTGTGTGTGTGTGTGTGTGTGTGAGTGTGTCAGTGGGTGAGTGAGTGGGTGAGTGAGTGTGTGTGAGAGAGAGTGTGTGTGAGTGTGAGTGTGTGTTAGTGTGGGTGTTCTCTTGTTCCCGCGCGGGGTGTCTAGAGAAAGCACTATGCCCACATAATAGAAACATCGTCCCCGGTTTTTTTGGGACTATTTTTGAACATTCCCCCTGTAGAGGGACAGGCCCGCCCCTTCTCACTTCCCTCCTGGCTTTGCCGCCGAGGATCGGCTTAAGTCGGGCCTGTCCTTCTACAGAGGGACTATTCAAAAACAATCAACAAAAATAGTCAGTGGACGATTTCCTTACTATTTTTGACAATTTTCGGATATCTTTTACCTCTTCGTATTTTGGCTAAGTTTTCCTCCAAAATCTGCCTGCAGGGGGACGTGCCCGACCTGAGGGCAGGCGCGGGCGAGGAGGCCCCAACCGCCCATCCGCATCGCCGGCGGGGGGGCCGGGAGGACCGTGCGGAGTCGCTGTCGGGTGCCCCTCGCCGATCGCTGTCGGCGAGGCACCGCGGCTTTCCAGGTCGACGCGCCCCCCCACCCTGATGCTCTAGGCCCCCCAGATGGGGTCGGAGCAGATGGATGATGCATCGACGGGGTCGGAGGATCGTGCCGCATCGACGATGCATCGGCGATGCGGCTGGATCTGGAGCCCGATCTGCTTCACGTCGACGTCGCCGATGCATCGCCCGCGTCGACGATGCATCGCCGGTGCATCGCCGATGCATCGGCGATGCGGCGCTATCCTCCGACCCCATCTACTCCGACCCCATCTGGGAGGCCTCTAGATCCGGACCCCCTGATCGTTGCCCGTCGGCTTTGACGCAAACATCGAGGCGGCCGGTTTTTGTCGCCGTTTTTCTTTGTTCGCCCCGCGCAGAGGGGGTTGGGGGGAGGGGGAGGGCTTCTTAGAGAAGCACCCCTGCTTCCGAGAAGGGGCGGGCTTTATCTGTAGATACAGGATACAGGGCCGCCGCCTGGCTTCCGCGCACGAAGGCCAAAGAAAGACTTTGAAGGGGCCCTGGGACACACAAATAAATACACACAAATAACAGGAATCCCCATATATCCCATATTTTCTGGGTTTCTGTCTTCCCCCCCACTTCCCATATTTTCTCATATTTTCTGGGGAATCGACGATTAATTGTGTCTGTGTTTTTTTTCCCCTCCTGAGACTTGGCGGCGCGCACAAGTCGGGGACGCGCAAACATGGCTTGGCCTCCCCAAAATGCGGCTGGTGCAGCCTCGCTCGGCGGCGAAAACCCGCGCTTTCCCATGGAAACGGGACCCGTCGCTAATCCACGCCCCCTTGATCCATGTTTGCGATCGCCTGAACAAGGGGGTGGAGGGAGAGGGGAGGGCTTCTGAGAAGGAGGCTGCTTCTTAGAAGCAGAGCACCGGTCGGGGTGGAAGGCGTGGGCCCCCGCTGAGGAGGGGGCCGAGAGGACCAGAGGCCCACGTCACGTGACGAGCGTCCAGTCGGGCCTGTCCCTCCACAGGAGGAATCATAGTCAAGAGTAGTCCAACGAATCGTCCAGGGACGATGTCTCGACCATTTTCTGACCCTTTTTGGATTTTTGATTGACTATTTCTTGTGTTTCGCCCAAAATTCCCCTTTGGGAGGACATGCCCGGTCTAGAACGAGCGCCAGATGTCTGGGGCGGCCCGTGTTCAGCCACGCGCAGAGGGGGGAGGGGGGAGGGGGGGGGCTTCTTAGAAGCATCCCTGCCTTTTAGAAGCTGCCTTTTAGAAGGCGCGGGCCTGATCTATAGATGTAATGCCGGCGCCTTCGAAGAAGCAGCCTCCTTCGAAGAAGCCCTCCCCTCTCCCTCCACCCCCTCGTGCGCACCGCCAGCGTGTGTAAACGCGCGCCCCTCTGCGTCGGGGGGGGCGCCGGCCAGCTCCTCTGCAGGCCTCGTGCGCGGCCGCCGGTGGGCTGCCGTGCCCGCTTCGCCGTCCAGTGGCCCCGGGCTGCGCGGCCCACCGGCGCGCTCGCGGGGTCCGCAGCAAGCGGAGAGCGTGGCCCCAGGCGCGATCGCGTCGTAAACAGAAGTCGGGACGGCAAGTTTTTCGCTATTTCCGACCCCGGGGGGCCCTCGCTGGCCCCCAGGAGCGTCAAAAACCGACTAAGGATGAAGGAAAGCCGCCCCCCAGGACGTCGCATGTCTTGGGCCTGGTAGCGGCAGAGCGCGCCAGAGGTTCTTCAAAGCTTCTTTTCGGCGCTCGGTGGCCGCTTGCGAGGCCCCCTGCGCCGTTCCCCCCCCCCCCCGAAAGGTGGTTCGGGAGAAGCAGCAACGGCCCTCGCACTTTCAGCCCGCGACGCCTGCCGCCGAAGCACCTTGTCATGGCGCCAACATCGCAGAGCGGATTTCGTTGGGAAAACGACAGGGTGGGCCTAGGGTTTCCTCGAGAATTTCGCTCCGGATTTCGAGGTGAATTCCGCGCAGATTTTTTTGTTTCTTGCCAGGAATGAAGACCAAAAAGAATCCACGCGAAATTCACTTCGTTTTTCGCTCGCCGTTCCGGGCAGAAGTCCACGCAGAAACCCGCTGCAGCAGGTCTGCAAGGCCGGTGCAGTGGCAGGCCGGGGGTGCCCGACAGCTCCCGGGGGAGGGACGCCGCGAGCTCGGGAGGCCGGCGGCCCGTCGACGGAGGTCTGGGTTCCCTCTTCGGCGGCGCGCGAGGGGCAGGGCAGTCCGTCTCTTTGAGTCCCTCGCTGCCGTCTATGGCCGGCGGCGAGCGAGGGGGGGGAAGTGAGGAGGAGAAAGGCCTTCTCAGAAGGCGGCGGGACTTCTCAGAAGCCCTCGCGCCTTCTGAGAGGTTTTCTGTGTCGTCGGGGAGGGCTCAGAGAGCTCCTCGGAAGGCCAGGGGGACTTCCGAGCCTTCTGAGGAGGCCTCCTCCTTTTCACTTCCCCCCCGCGCTCGCCGCCGACATGAGGCTTCCTCGGAAGCTTCTCGGGCCGTGGGTGGAAGGCGCACCACATCCGCAGCCTCGCGGTTCGGACCCCCCCCTGGCGCGGCCCCACGCGTGCACGTAATTATTCGGAGACATGCCCGACCTAACGTTAGGGGGGGATCTCGATGGCGAGCGGGGGGGGAGGAGGTGAGAAGGAGAAGGCCTTCTCAGAAGGCGGCGGGACTTCTCAGAAGCCCTCGCGCCTCCCTATATATGTATGTGCATATATATATATATATATATATATATAGGTGTGTGCATGCATATGTATAGGTATATGTTTATGGATAGGTATAAGTGCATGTGCATATATATATATATGTGTATGCATGAATGCATATATGCACACATGCACGTATGACTACAAGTATATCTGCATGTATGTATGAGTGTATGTATGTATGTATGTTTGTATGTATGTATGCATGTCTATTTGTGTGTATGTATGTCTGTTTGTGTATGTAGGTATGTCTGTTTGTGTATGTATGTATGTATGTATGTATGTATGTATGTATGTATGTATGCATGCATGCATGTATGCATGCATGCATGCATGCATGCATGTATGTATGTATGCATGTACGCATGCATGCATGAATGCAGATAAGCATGCATGCCTGCATGTATGTATGTATACATTCATGCACGTATGTATGCATGTCTCTATATCTGTATGTCTGTCTGTCTGTCTGCCTGTCTGTCTGTCTGTATGCATGCATGTCTGTATGTGTGTATGTATGTATGTATGCATGCATGCATGCATGTATGTATGTATGTATGTATGTATGTATATATATATATAGATGTAGATACACGGAGAGGCCCTGGGCGGATGCCCTGCGCACTAATGGGATGGCGCACTGATGGGATCGCGCCTCGGTACCCAGACCGCGAGGGCATGGACAAGGCTGTGCTCGGCGCTCGTGCTGAGGAGTGGGCGCCGACCCCTCCTGATACTCTCCCCTCGCCTTGTCAGACGGCCACCTCACTCGCCCTGCTCCTCGTGCCCGCCACCAATATCGGGCCGAACGAAAGGGGGGGATAGGGAAAGGGGGGGTTACGAAATCTGCTGCATGCAGCTGGTTTCGGCCTCGCCGCCGGGCCCATTCCTCGATACATGGCGCCTCCCGGCGCCGGGAGGCGCCGGGAAAATCAGCTACGTGAGCTGACTCTCTACCCTAACCTTCACTATCACCCCCTTTCGATTCCCCTCGACAATACCTTGACCTCCGCTGGCATCGCGGAAAGCCACGGCGTGCCTTTTCTTTTGGCCGGCTTCGGGTCCCCTTGGGTCCCGACGGATCGATCCAGCCCGACTGATCCCGCACGAAGATGGGGTGGAGGGTCCCAGCCGTGGTTCTTCACTATGTGTCTTTTTCGTGACCTCGGATGTCGGCCAGTATCGGTGCAGGTGGATGGCCGCGGGTTCCCCCCCTTTGGCCTGGCCAGGAATCAGGGGCAACGATAGGGGGGGATAGGCAGAGGGGGGATGCATCGACCCCCAGTCGCCCATTGATCGCCGATAGGGGCCCGATAGCCCCACCCCACCCAGGAAGGTGCGGATTCACCATCGGGGCCTATCGCCGATCTATCGACGATGTATCGCCGATTCCAGGTCGATGCATCCCCCCTGTCACTGCCCCTCGAGGAGGGCGTGTGTCCCGAGCCTGGGTCCGGGTTCGACCTGGCCGGGATCCGTCTGGACAGGCGGCTGGCGCCCCCCGCTTCCGCCTCTTGCTGCAGCCGCCTGCCGATCCCGCGCCTGGGCGCCGGGTCGCGCCGCGGTCGCGGCGAGGAAGCCGTTTCAGTCCTTCCATCCCTCACCCGCCTCTCCCTCGTCCTGGCACTCCGCCCTCGCGCGCCGCGCCCCCGCCGGTCACACAGGGCGGGCGGCGCCCTCGTTGGCGTCATCCAGTGATTCCTTTGTGGATGGCCAACTTTTTAAGGCCAGCGTGCCCGCCCGGGCTCCCGCGTAGCCGGTCGGGCCGCCGCCTACCCTGCAGCCGCCTGGGCCCGCGCGCGCCGCGCGCGCGCGCGGGCGGAAGGCGGCGACTCCCCAGAAGGAGCGTTGCTCAGAGAGCTCAGTGCGAAGTTGGGCGTTGTTCCCAGTGCGTGCGAGTCTTGCGCCGTGCGACCAGTGTGGGGTCGGGGCGGGCGGGTGGGCCGGTGGGTCGGGATCGGGAAGGGCCGGCCGGGAGATTCGCCCGCGTTTTGCTGCGCCTGCTCGCCGTGGGCAGGCAGTTTTGAGCCCAGCACTCAAATTCGGCAGGTGTGCTTGGCACCGCCGGTGCAAGCGAGCTTGGCAATCACGCCAGGCTTTTCGCGTGTGAACGCAACAGCTGGACGTAGGAGGACGCTGGGCCCGCATTTTCGCTGGGTCTCACGGCGTTGGCAGACGACGTGGCTTTCGTTCCAGCAGCGATCTCCTCCGCGCGCCGCGCGAGAGCGAGGCGAGGATAAGACCCAGTTTCCGGGCAGAGGCCCGAGCCGCGTCGCCCTGCCACTTCTCCCTCTCGCCCTCCTCGCCCTATTCTCCCCCCCACCCCCTCTTCCCCCCTCTTCCTGGCGTTATCGCATCGCTCAGACCTGTGCACATAGCGCTTAAACTTGCTCGGCTTCTCGGCGCCTCGCAGCTTCCGCGTGAGAGCGGCGCCGCTTGCCGCACAGGGCGAGCGGCCCGCGCGGGGTCCGCGGCAAAGCAGCGCAGTAGCGGGGACGACGACGAGGAAATGGGGTGGTGGTGGGGGAGGGAGGCCTTCACGCTCGCGCCCTGGGCCGTATGCGTAGGCCCGATCGTTCTCACCTTCGCCGCCCCAGCGCACTCCGAGGCGTCGCTCTCGGGAGGGCGCCGCGCGGGGCTCCCAGCGCTCCATCGCGTGCACGCTTCGGGCACTTTGCCGCGCTCGCGACATCGTTTTGCTTGCGAAATATATGGATTCCCCCAGCTCCCCGCCCCGAGGCCCGAGCCCGTCCCTCCCCGCCGCTCTGGGCCCCCCCGGCCTCTGCACCCCGAGGCCCCGCGGCATCGGCCCCAGGAGCGGCGGTGAGGCACGGCTTCCGGCCTCGGCCCCGCGCCGCACCGGCGCGGCGCGCCACGGGGCGGCGCCGCGGCCGCCCCCCGGTGCGCGGGAGCCGCGGCGGTGGCCCCGGCGCGCGCGCCGCGGGCTCGGCGCCAGCTTCGTGTCTTCTCTTGCAGCCGGGGTGAAAGACCCAGTTTCCGGGCAGGGGCAGAGCGTCCGCCTCGTCATGCGGGCGGCCGCGCTCTCGCCTGTACATACAAGTGCTTAAACTTGCCCGGCTTCTCGGCGGCCCCAGCGATCGCACCCGTGGCTCACCCGCGCCTCCCCTCCCCCCTCTCGCGGGTGTCGCCCGAGGGCGTCCCTGGCCCAAGGCGTCCCCGGGAGGTCCAGGGATGCCCGGGTGGCCTTCAGAGCATTCCTCGCGAGGTCCAGGATGGCCCCCGGGGGCTCCAAAGTGGCGCACGCGTTGGGAGCACTGTTGGCCAGGGCCACTTCGAGCGATCCCCGACCCTCTCCTCCAAGCGCCGCGCCCATTCCCGCCGCCCCCTCTTGTATAGAACGCCCAGCGTGGGGCACACAGACCTTTGTGCGCGACAGCGGAGTGGATGAACAAAGAGCGGGCGGCCCTCCGTGCTGGTGGAGTCCGGGAGGACGGGGGGGCGAGGACTCACGCGGGGTGGAGGAGGAGGAGGGGCAGGAGGAGGAGGAGGAGGGGGAGGAGGAGGAGGAGGAGGAGGAGGAGGAGGAGGAGGGAGCAGAAGCGTACCTTGATTCGTGTGGCCATTCTTGCCTCTGCTCATATTCCTGCTCTCGCTTCCTGTCCTCCTCCTCCTCCTCTTCCTCCTCCATCCTTCTACTATCCTTCCATCCTTCCATCCATCCGCCCATCCTCCTATCCCTGCCTCCCTTCTTCCTTGATTCCTTGCTTCCCTGCTTCCTGCCTTCCTCCCCTTCCTCCCCCTCCTCCCTTGCGCCCCCGCTCCCTCCGCCGGCAGCCCCGCGCCC
>CAUYUJ010004165.1:15000-32500 GCA_963575745.1 Prorocentrum cordatum | reverse complement strand
GGCATCGACGACAATAACAAGATCAAAATCACCAGCCTGGCACAGGCCACTTCGGCGGCAACGAGCTGACGCCCGCGCTCTAATACGGTTCACGAAGCATGATATCTACTTCAAGCGCATCACAGCGCACAACAACCACCACGACATCCACTTGAAACTCCGACAATGGCAACACCATTGGGATCAACCGCAAGGGGTTTCGGGAACTACGCCACCACCTTGTGAAACAACATCGAGCCGCACTCCAAGCAGAGGACCGTCACAACGCCTTACTCTACTGGCGATTGGGGCAAGCCTAGAGCGTTGGAGGAACAACATGTGGACAGAGCAGTGGGCCAAAGTCCACCATGACACTTACTGGAACAAGGGCCGCAACGGCAAGGACAACAACGGCAAGGGCAAGGGACGCTTCCGTAAGCCTTATGACGACAACGACGACAAGGGCAAGGAGAAGGCCCAAACACGACCCGAACACGACAACGCGCCTAAAAAGAAGGACGCCACCCAGGACTGCGACGACCACGTCGATAAGGTGTTCAACAACGTCATGCCGACGCGGAAGGTCTACGCGGTCTGCAGGCCGGACTGGGAATTACTGCCCAAGGACACCAAGTTCAGAGACGACTGGAAGAAAATCGCGCTCATCGAGCAGAGGCGATCAGCCGCAGCCATTGCGAAAACAGTGCTGCAGGACTACATGCTATAGACGCAGTGGCCCAGATCGCCTTCACCAAAGCCATTGGCCCTCAACAGCACGCCCCTCGCCCAAGAAGCCAGGGAAAAAGACGGCGCCAAGCGGACCTTGGAAGACTACTGCGAGCACGCCGCGGCGCACCAGAGCAATATCCAGAAGTACATGAACGGCTTGGAACAAGACTGGTCGACGAACCCAACGCCATGCATCAGCATTGTCAGGGGCGACATCTACAGTTGCGTGGGCGCCGCTGCTAACGAAACCGAGAAGCCACATATGGACGCGCTTCAGATAATGGCTGGCTCACGGACTCGGCAACGACCCTGCAGCTACCGGCGCTTGCGCGCCACCCAAGTCGACCAAGTCATGGACCTGCCCAGACTGGAGCCGACTGTCGACCTACAATGGGGCACATCGCTTGCCGACGGGATTGGTTTATGTTTTGGTGCGATCCACTGCGGCGTCTTCAACGTTCTTCCGAATATTACTTCCCCTAACCGCGCAGAGACCAGGATCGCCGAAGGCACCGATGACTACGCCGCGCAGAACGCCGAGCGCGTATTCCAGCTGGAACAACATGGGCGAGCAGATGTCGCACCGAGCGCGGATCCCGAGTTCCAGCAACAGGACTAGCCGAGAGTCTTATTCGGGTAATGCATCCGCGAATGGGTGCCAGCTGCTCGATTGCGTCCACCCCGCGGACGCCCGACAGGATCCGTGCTCCGCTCAACCTGCTGCGCGAGCGCCCGACAGATCACAGCGAGGCATCGCGCTGGCCGCCCTCGGTGGAGCGCATGCCCGCGCAGCGCTGGAGCTCGGGCCAGTCGTCGCGCCCGCGAGCGCGCCAAGAGCACTGATGAATGCGTTCTGCAACTGCTGCTGGACGATCGCGTGCCCGGGTTCGACCGGCCGCGCGCTGGAGAGGGGCGCCGCAGAGGAAGCCGCCGACGCGATTCGCAGCTTCTCCAACGGGGGCGGCACCGTGCCCAACGCGGAGGACATATGCGGTCGCTACTCAGCAAGGTCCACCCGCGCGCCCCACTTCCGAGCCGCCGCGTGGGCCATTGCCCCCCGCGAGAGGAGCGCGCGCGACGCGGGGGCGCGGGCGCTAGTCGCGGCGCCGCCGTGGCCGCAGGCAGAGGAGCTAGCCGAGAGCGGCGCTGTCCGCCTCGCCCCGCGGCGAGCGGGGCCGGCCGGGGCAGGGTTGACCAACCTCGAGCAGTTGCGTGCTCCGTGCCGTCCAGGTGCGCAAGCGGGCGGGCCTATTAGAAGCAGCGGGGGCGGCAGCCCGCTCGACGTGCCAGGGCGCCCCCTCCTTCAACGCGCGACGGGCGCGAGCGGCAGCCTTCGAGAGCGGGGCGATGCACTGCGGCTCCCCCTTTACCTCGGGGGCGTCTGGAAGGCCGACGGGGCAGGGGCGATGCGCCATCGCAGCGTCAGTCGCATCCTCGATCAGGAGCACGTCCGCCCCGCGCCTCGAACTCGGGCAGGCCTCCGCGCGGGGGGCCCCAGCGATGACCTGGTGCCTCTGGTCGAAGTGACCGACGATGGGGCCCCCCTACCTGCGGAATTACAAGGCGGAGTACAGGGCCCCCATCAACCACTTCAGCGAGATCGAGGTGCGATGTGAGTTCCAAATGGGACCACCCACTAAAGGTAACCTTCAGTGACCGCGGATGGCCGGCGCGAGTTGGCACCCGCCAGCCGGCGTCGCATGCGAAGAACGCATCGAGGGCCGTCGCGCCGCGCCTAGCATGCCGCCGCTGCGCGAGGCCGTCGCCGCTGTGCGACCGCCCCCTTACAGAGCCAGCCGCCTGGGAGGAGCGGGCCAGCGTCTTCGTCCACGGCTGCGTGCGCGCCGCTGCGGAGGTCACCCGCAATGTCATGTCCTACATCGGGAACGACATCCGCGGGGGGGTTCGCGAGCTGCTCGCCGAGCGGAGGAATTACTTCTACAGCGACCTCGACGACTGCGAGGAGATGCTGGGGTTATCAGGCTTCGCCCAGCGGGCGTTCGCGAGCGTCGTCGACCCCCGCATGCGCCGCGCGCAGCCAGCGCGGGGAGAGCGATCGCGGCCCCGACCAACCACCGCCAACCTCCCCCAAGCCACGATGCGAGTCTTGATTGTCGACCCCACCCACCCCCAGCACCCAAGCGAGCCGCGGCCACCGAACTGCCCGCCGCCGCCAGTCCACCCGCCGAACCTCCAGACGTGGATCGAGCGCGCGCTAGCGCAGGCGCAGAGGCAAGCAGACCTTCCCGGCTTGCCGCTCGCCCGCCAGCACAAGCTGCCGACGCCGCGGCCATGGGTCGTCTAGGCAACCGCGAGCCTGAAGATGTGGAGCGCCCAGGTGTACTACTACAATCTCGAGGCCCGCGAGTCGGAATGGGGCGACCCTGGCAGCGTGCTGCTGCTGCGGCGCGGATGGAAATGAGAAGTCTCTGCTTGCGGCGATGAGTGTTTCTACGACGTCAGCGAGAACGTGATTAGACGCCCGCCAACGGCGGAAAGAAGCTGGTGGCAGCTGCTTCTGCGGCCGAGGGCAAGGTCACCATCCCCGCAGGCAAGATCTTGCTACGCGGACGTATTTGCCGTCGACGACAGCATCCACGGGCGCAACGCTTGCCATGAGTTCAGCGACGCTCTGGGCGCAAGCAAGAAAGAGATGCAGCACCTGGACAACGACCGTCTGCTCGTCTACATCGAAGCCGACGAGCAGTGCGCTCGCCTCATCAGCTACACGGTCCGCAACCAATCCGACGCCGTTATCAGCCCCGAGGGGGTGATAGTGGGCGCCGTCGCGGCGATCCAAACAGCGTCGCCACCTGCAGCCGCAACCTACCAGTTTAACGACCAGCAGCACGCGATTCCGGTATGTAGTCCCCGATCGCCGATGACCACAGTGGGGCGCATCGCCATTCAGGACAACGACCAAGGTACGGGGGCAACGGCAGCGTCTACGCCGACGACAGCTCGACGCCATAGCCAAGACTGCGCGGTACGGAAGGACTGGTCGCGCAACCGAGCACCGCCGGTAATGGCCGCGCCAGCAAAGGCAGCGCCCCCGCAGAGCGGCTTCGTGCCACCAGCGGCTGCAACCGAGGCGCGGCACCATGGGCTAGCGGATGACAGGAATCTACGGCTCTTGGTGGCCAGGCCCAGACGCCGACCATTTTTTCACCAGGAGGTCCCATCGAAGCCTCCCCTAAAGACAGCACCGCATGCGCGCGACGGGCCAAGGGCACCGACCATTTGCAACGTGCCACTTATGACAGGCCGCCGCCTTTCAAAGCTGCTGTCGAGGCGCCGGCCATGCCGCGCGTGGAGGCAGTATGCGAGCAGGCCACGACGCCCATCGAGGAACCGCGCGTCTGTTTGATATCAGGGTCATCCAGCGCAGACCACGAACAAGGTGCTATCGCGCGTTGTAGCATCAACATCCGCAGCATCCACTGCGAGAAGAATACCCATCTTCAATATCCACGTCTGCAGGGTGATTTCAGATGACATGATGCCAACCCGAACCTAACGGCCACCGCGGATGCTGGAGTTTGTCGTGCTACTGCCAGACTCCCGCGCATTGGGCGCCCCCCCGAAGGTGCCCATGCTCGTGCCTGCTCGATCAGGCCACTCGTTGGTAGTGTGCGCGCCACTGGCGCCAGCGCCCAATCCCCCAGCGCGAGGGTGCGAATCTTGAAAACAAATCGAGTTTCGCCGCGATTCGCCCCGAGGGGCGTTCCTGGATCTCGTAGTGGGCCTCCACGCCGTCGCTGTCCCCAGGAATGCCCTTGAGCGGGGCGCCCTCGCGCAAATGGTGGCCCTCGTCGGACTGCTGAGACAGGCGCGGAGAGGCGCCAGTTTCAACGCTAAAGCTGGAGAGCTGCGCGACCGTGCGCAGGCCTTCCATGGGCGTGGCCGCCCCGTGAGTGAAGTCTGGCAGGCCATCGCTCAACTGGGATGGAATTGGTTATCCTTGGTTGCACCTTCAGGTCGGTTTGTTCATGCTCTTGCTCCGAGAGTGGTGCATCATATTTTCCCCCCGCCGCGCCCCTGCCGCCAGACTTGACCTGTGCGCGGTCGCCGCTGTCAGGCAAGGCCTTGAATGCTCTGCAACTACCTGTTTGCGAAAACCAATTTCAAAACGAAATGTATGGCCTGGCTGCTTGGCTTTCTCGGCAACTGCCAGTGCGGCTGAGACGGCGCCCGGCAGTGGGGCGTCCGCGCGGGCATCTCGGCAGACCCATCGCTTCTGTGAGGGTGGCGCTACCGAGAAGAAGAACCCCGCGAGCACGCAGTTGGGGGGTGCCCTTGCTGAGGCGGGGAATGGGCCGCCATGGGAACTACGATCGCCGAGCTGCAATTGAGAGACCTCGCGCCTCGCGTCAGGCTTTGCGGGCTGCTGGGGGAAGACTCGCAGCTGCTGAACCGTCGGGCCACCCTGGCACACGACGTGCTCCCGCAGCCCACCCCCTGAACCCCTCCCGAGGGCTTCGGATCCACGTGGCCGCCGACGTGGCCGGCGCGCGCCAGGCCCGCCCGCTCCTTACCAGAGCTGGTTTGGGAGTCTCCTGCGGGCCTGACCACAGGCTTTACCATCTGGCTCTGGTGCGCGACCTGGCACAGGCCGCGCAGCGCGCTGAGGCCCTCGCCCTGCTACGCCTAGTTGCTGCTGCTGAGCGTCCTGTCCACGTATTTGTTGACGACCAAGTCGTCGGCGGATCCGAGGCCCTCCTCGCAGGACAGTCGCCGCGAGTAGCTGGGGCCCAGGCCGACTTGGCGAAACCTCCACAGCGCGCTACATGCCAAACCTGACATGTTGAAGGGCCAGAAAGTGGAAAGCCGCGTCGGTGAGCTAGGCGTACATGATGGTCGAGTCGCGCCGACTGCGGACGCCTCTCACCGCCGCGTGAATGAATTCGCCATTGATTGAGCACGCCTGCGCGCCCTGCAGCAAGATGCCATGGGCGGAGCCAGGTGGCGACGCAAACTCGCGGCGGTTCTCCACGTCGTTGCTGTCGCGATGCTTGGCTGTCGCCTCCGCGCTACCCTTGCCTGACAGGCGCGCTGGTTGCTCTCGGGCTGAACTCGGCAAGATGATGCCCGAGCCGCTCGCCATAGGGCGCCGGGCCCGGACTTCTGCCAGGATCTCGACGATCCATGGGGTGGCCCAGCCTGGTGAGTGCCCTGCCGCCCGAGGGGTTGCAGGCACTGGCGGAAAACCATCGCGCTGGTAGAGCGCCAATTCAGCGAATGGATCGCGGGCGCGCCCTCCCGCAGCACATGTGTGCTGCCGGGCAACGGCCAGATCGGGAAGGGGAAACGGCATTCATCGCTAGCATCGCGGTGTGGCAACAGCGGGCCACTAACCTTGCAGAGTCCTTGTCTGTCTCTCCAGGAGCAGTCCAGCCCTCAGCTGGACAGACTCCAAAAGCTCAGTCCTCCTGGAACGACCTGCAACAGGCGTTCCGTCCGACCGCTTCTCTCGGGGTCACTCTCCAGGAAAGCGTCCAGGCGCGCCTTGACGCTCAACGCTAGCACGCCAGTGCTAGCCTCTCCTCTCTCGGGCGTACTGCGAGAACAGCCAGCAACTGTTCCAAGGCCTTCGCAATGGGCCGCCGCGGGATGCCCCAAGGTGGCGCCGCGGCAGACTGGGGTGCCGTTGTGCGCAGGCCAAAACGCGCTGGAAGCTGGCGCCTGTTGCTCGTGTGTGCAGACGGGGTGTGTCACGCTCCGATCGCTGCAAATCCGTTTGGTCAGCCGGGGACCCTCAGTCCGCGCCAGGGGGGAGTGTTTGTCCGCGCCTCTGTCCGTTTCGCAGCCCCTCCCGCCAGTGTGAAGATGGCCCGGGCGGCATTTACAACCCGCCGGGCCAGGACAGACAGACCTTTCCGAATTGTTGTCCTCCCCTGTCCTCTCCTGTCCTCTCCCGTCCTCTCCTGTCCTCTCCTCTCCTCCTCTCCTCTCCTCTCCTCTCCTCTCCTCTCCTCCTCTCCTCTCCTCTCCTCTCCTCTCCTCTCCTCTCCTCTCCTCTCCTCTGTCCTCTCCTCTCCTCTCCTCTCCTCTCCCCTCCCCTCCCCTCCTCTCCCCTCCCTCCCCTCTCCTCTCCTTTCCCCTCCTCTTCTCTCTTTTCCTCTCTTCTCCTCTCCTCTGCTCCTCCTCATCCATCTTTTCCTCCTTTGCTCTTTTCCCCCTCCTCCTCCCTTTGCCCCTTTTCCTGCTTCTGCTGTTGTGGTCTTCTTCCTCGTTCCTTGCTCTCTTCCGTTACCTGCTGCTTTTTCTCTTCCTCCGTCCCTGGGGCCCGTCTTTTGGACCACGTCTGCGATCTTGCTGCCTCCGCAGCCCTCCACACTGGTTCCTTTTTAATTTATTTCTTTGTTTCTGAACTGTTCGGAAGGTGTCCACCCCTCTCCGTGTTTTTTCTTGACACATAGGGTTTCATTATTTGGTATCTCCTTTTTTTCCAAATCGGAATGTTCTCGGTGTTTCATGTTTCATACTGTTGCTCCTGCTCCGGCGTGGTTAATTTTAGGATCGGCGCGTTGCTCCCGTGGTTCAGAATGGCGCTCTCGCCCCAGCGTGGGCCACTTTTCTGGATCCGAGTCCTTCCTCATCGTTGTCGCCACCCTCCTTTCCCCTGCCCCCCTTCTCCTGGTCCTCCTGCTCCTCCCGCTCGTTCGCTACAGCTTCTGCTGCTGTTCGTCCACGTCCTCCCCCTGCCTCCTCCTCCTTTTCCTCCTGCGTATCCTCTTGCTCATCCGCTGCCTCCTCCTTCAGTGTGCGCAGCCTCCCCTCTCCGATTGCGCAAAACACGATGGGGTCTTTTTTTGAGCTCCAGGTCCACTACGACGCGCATCGGTGGATGGAGAACAAGCGTTGCAACGGGAAGGAATGGGTGGGATGAGTGCGAGCGCACCTCGCTTGTCTCCCTCTTCCTTCTCCCTCATCCCCTGTCCATCCTCATGGGGAAGCAGGGGGAGGAGGCAGACATTCGGGAGGACGGGGTGGCGAGGTGGAGCGGAGGATGAGGGAGGACGATCGTGAGGATGTTGAAGACGATGCTGCTGCTGATGATGCTGCTGATGATGATGCTGCTGGTGATGCAGATGCTGATGCTGATGATGATCATGAGGATGACGATGAAATGAGGATGAGGATGCTGATGATGCTGATGATGATGATTAGGATGAGGATGCTACATGTACTGACTATAATGATGCTTATGGTGATTATGATCATGATGCAGATGATGCTGATGATGATGATGTTGCTGATGATGATGCTGATGATGCTGCTGCTGATGATAATACAGATTCTGATTATGATTCCGATGATAGTGATGGTGATGTTGTTTCTGATGATGAGGATGATGAGGATGATGATGATGATGGTGATGAGGATGATGTGGATGATGAGGATGCTGCTGCTGCTGATGATGAGGATGATGCTGATGATGCTGCTGATGATTCTTCTTCTTCTTCTTATTATTATTATTATGATGATGATGCTGACAATGAGTATGATGATGCTGCTGATGATGATGCTGATGACGATGACGATGATGATGCTGATGGTGATGAGCATGATGCTGATGATGATGATGATGCTGCTGATGATGATGATGACGATGATGATGACGATGATGATGATTATGATGATGATGAGGATGGGGATGAGGATGAGGATGAGGATGAGGATGATAATGAGGATGATGATGATGATGATGATCATGATGATGATGATGATGATGATGATGATGATGATGATGATGATGATGATGATGATGATGATGATGATGATGATGATGATGATGATGATGATGATGATGATGATGATGATGATGATGATGATGATGATGATGATGGATGGAGGAGGAGAGGAGGAGGAGGAGGAGGAGGAGGAGGATAGGAAAAGGAATAGGAATAGGAATAGGAATAGGAATAGAAATAGGAATAGGAATAGGAATAGGAATAGGAATAGGAATAGGAATAGGAATAGAATGGAATAGGAATAGGAAGAGGAGGAGGAGGAGGAGGAGGAGGAGGAGGAGGAGGAGGAGGAGGAGGAGGAGGAGGAGGAGGAGGAGGAGGAGGAGGAGGAGGAGGAGAGGAGGAGGAGGAGGAGGAGGAGGAGGAGGAGGAGGAGGAAAGGAAAGGGAGGAGGAGGAGGAGGAGGAGGAGGAGGAGGAGGAGGAGGAGAAATGAGGGAGGAAGGGCAGGTGGGAAGTGGGTGGTGGAGGAGGAGGAGGAGGAGCAGGAGGAGGAGGAGGAGGAGGAGGAGGAGGAGGAGGAGGAGGAGTGGGCGGAGGGGGAGGTTGGAGGAGAGATCGTGAGTGATCATGAGGGGAGCGATCAGGGCAGGAAGGAAGGCGAAGTTCGGGATGGGTCCTGATGCGGCGCAGACTTGTCAGACTTGCCTTTTCACTTCTGCCGCGACTCCGTGGCCTCTGCGGTGATTCCTCCTCGTGCCCCCTCTCAGGGTAAACCCGCCATCCACCCACCCACACGCACACACGCACACACACACACACGTTCGCACGCCGGTCCTGGCGAGGCCAGCCCAGGCACCAGGACCAGCGTCTACGCCTTCTTGGCTGAGCCGGGAGGGGCGCAAGCGGCAATCCTGCACCCAGGATGCGTGGGCCTCACTGGGCCCGGTGTTCGTGGATGGTGGGTGCCGCCTGACCCCCCGCATCGCCACATCACCGATGCCCCCCCGCTCGCGGAGGCGAGCCGCGGCGCTGCATGGCGATATGTGAGTCCCCATCGATATGCAGGAGGGTCGCCCTACTTTGCTCCGCCTGCTGCGCCCCTGCTCAGTGCGCCTATCAGGGGGGAGAGGGGCCCTGGCCAAACCACACAGGGGCCTGCTTATCCAGGGCTGGTCGGTCGAGGGGACATCGTTACGAAACCTGGGCCGTACCCTCGTCTTTGGCCTGGTCGGGACATCCTTGCTCTTTCCCTGACGCAGATCCGCCTGGTGGGACTTCCCGATTTGCTTCGGAGCACCGCGCGAGGTGCCGTCAACCAGGCCATGCGTCATGACCACTCCGCCCCGCTGCTGCCGCTGCTCCTCCTCCATCGGTGGTGTCAGCATCTTTGAGGCCACACGGCCCACATCAGTGACCAGCTTTGTTTTGGAGCCCTGGTGCCCCTCTGCCCCAATCTTGTGGTCTCTCCGTCGCTGGGGCTGGACGGGGTTGGCATGAAGGCGAGGGTAAGGTGGGAGTGATGGACCGGACGACGACGACGACGAGGAGGAGGAGGAGGATGACGATGATGCTGATGGTTGTGATGATGACGACGACGATGATGATGCTGCTGATGATGATGGTGGTGGTGGTGATTATGATTCTGATGATGGTGCTTATGATGCTTGTTGTGGTTGTAGAGATGATGATGTTGCTGCTGATGCTGATGACGATGATGATGATGTTGATGATGCTGGTGATGATGATGACGATGATGATGGTAGTGGTGGTGGTTGTGATGATTCTAATTCTGACGATGCTGATGATGCTGATCTGATGCTGGTGACGATGATGCTGATCATGATGATGCTGATGATGATGCTGATGATGCTGATGCTCATGATCATGCTTATGCCGAGGATAGTGGTATTGCTGCTGCTGATGATGCTGGTGATGGTGATGGTGATGTTGCTGCTGATGACGATGCTGACGACTAGGATGATCATGATGCTGATGGTGATGCTGATTATGATGATGATGATGCTGATGCTGCAGCTGTTGCCGATGATAAAGATGCTGTTGATGTTGATGTTGATGTTGATGTTGATGTTGTTCTTCTTGTTGTCGGTGATGGTGATGGTGTTGTAGTCGATCATGCTGATGATGGTGATGCCGGCGATGATGGTGATGGTGATGATGAAGAAGAAACAGATGATGATTCTCATGTTGCTGCTGCTGATGTTGGTGATGATGGTGGTGATAATACTACTGTTCATGTCGAGGAGATGGTGATGATGCTGCTGCTCATGATGATGATGATGATGATGATGATGATGATGATGATGATGATGACACTGATGATGACGGTGGTGGTTGTGGTGGTGATGTTTGCGATGACGATGGTGATGCTGACGAAGCTGACGACGCTGCTTATGACTATGTTAAGGATGAGGATGATGATGGCAGTGATGGTACTGGTGATGCTAATGACGTGGTGCTGATGACAAAGAGTAGGCTGAGACTGGTGAATCGTATGATGATGCTGGTTCTAAGGAGTAGGAGGGGAGATGATACGGAAGAGGGTGAGGACGGGTGAGGATGGGGATGCTGACAATGGCGATGTTTCGGATGATGGTCATGTTCAGCATTGACGATGCTCATGGTGACGACGATGGCGATGGCGATGCTGACAATGCTGGTGGCGATGATGGTGATACTGATGGTGACGGTGACAGCGACGGCTGCGAGACGATAGTGATGATGCCGATGATGGGATCGTGGACGACGACGGTGATGATGATAAGTATGACGGGAACGGCTACGATTATGGTGCTTGGCGATCAGGATGCTGATGGTGATGATGATTAGGGCGAGGAGGAGGAGGTGCTTATGATGATGACGATGATGATGACGACGATGATCGTGATGATGATGAGCATGATGATGATGATGATGGTGGTGGTGATGACGACGACGATGATGATGCTGATGCTGATGATGATGCTGACACCGATGATGACGACGATCATGGTGAGGATGGTAATGAGGATGATCATGATGAAGACGATGCTGATGATGCTGATGCTGATGATGATGATGGTGCTGCTGATGATGATGCTGATGATGATGACGATGCTGCTGCTGCTGATGATGGTGATGATCATGCTGATGATGATGCTGATGATGATGATGATACTGATGATGATGCTGCTGATGATGCTGATGCTGATGGTGATGATGACGACGACGATGCTGGTAAGGATGCTGCTGCTGATGATGATGATGCTGATGCTGATGCTGATGCTGATGCTGCTGCTGCTGATGATGCTGCTGCTGATGATGATGCTGATGATGATGATGATGATGATGATGATGATGATGCGCATGATGATGATACTGACGATGGCGATGCTGCTGATAACGATGACGATGACGATGGTGACGATGATGCTGCTGATGATGATGCTGATCATGAGTATGATGATGCTGATGATGCTGATGCTGCTGATGATGCTGATGACGATGATGATGCTGATGATGCTGATAATGATGATGATTATTATGATGATGATGATGCTGATGCTGATGACGATACTATGGTGGTGGGTGGTGACGATGCTGATGATGATGCTGCTGATGATGATGATTCTGCTGACGATGACGATGATGATGATGATGATGATGATGATGATGATGATGATGATGATGATGGTGATGATGTTGTTGTTGTTGTTGTTGTTGTTGTTGTTGTTGTTGTTGTTGTTGTTGTTGTTGTTGTCTTTGTTGTCTTTGTTGTTGTTGATGATGATGATGATGGTGATGCTGATGATTATGCTGCTGCTGCTGTTGCTGCTGATGATGATGATGATGATGCTGCTGATGATGCCAATGATGCTGCTGATGATGAGGAGGAGGACGAGGAGGAGGAGGAGGAGGAGGAGGAGGAGGAGGAGGAGGAGGAGGAGGAGGAGGAGGAGGGGAGGGGGAGGAGGAGGAGGAGGGGGAGGAGGAGGCGGAGGAGGAGGAATAGGAGGAGGGAGGAGAGGAGGAGGAGGAGGAGGAGGAGGAGGAGGAGGAGGAGGAGGAGGAGGAGGAGGAGGCGGACGAGGAACGAGGAGGGGCGTGGGGATGGGGACGGGAATGGGGAGGGGGAGGAGGGTAGCAGAGCGGAGGGAGTGAGACGGCAGACGGGGAGGAGGAAAGGGAGGGCAGGGCAGGGCGTGCAGGTGACAGGGAGGACGGAAGATGATAGGAATCGGAGAGAGAGAGAGAGAGAGAGAGAGAGAGAGAGAGAAAGAGAGAGAGAGAGAGAGAGAGAGAGGGAGAGATGATGGGGGGGGGGGGTCCGCGGACCTGTATGCACCGTACCGCGGTGGCGTCCTCCGAGGCGTCGTCAGTCCTCGGCTCAGGAATCGCACGGGGCATACTTTGGCTCGGCCCTCGGGGCCGAACAACTGTGCACTGTTCCGCGCCGGGGCGGGGCCTGAAGGTAGTCCAGACATGGTACGGTGCATGGGCGCCGTTCTCGTACAGGGGATGGGTGGAGGGTAGTGGAGCGGAGGAATGGGAAGGAAGTGGAAGGACAGGACACGAGGGGGCAGGGGAGCGGACGAGGAGAGGGGAGAGGAGAGGAGGGTAAAGGAGGAAGGTTTTTGTCGAGGTAATCCGTCTCTCTCTCTCTCTCTCCCTTTCTCTCGTTCTCTCTCTCTCTCTGTCTCTCTGTCTCTCTCTCGCTGCCTCTGCCTCTGCGGCTCGGGTTCGGACCGTCAGGGCGGCAGGAGGTCGGCCTGCCTCGTGGCCCCTGCTCCCTGCCTCGACCGGCCTCCTTGCCTCGACCGTCCCGCTTCCCCATCGCCTCCCAGCGGATAGAGGAAAAACCGGCTGGCCCCCTTGCGGGGCCATTCGGCTGCGAGGCTTAGGCCTGCTGCTCCCTGCTCCAGCTGCAGGTTCCAGTTCCCGTTGTGATGATTCCACCTGCCTCCCTCAAAAAAAGGTGTAAGTCCGCGCGACGCGAGAGGGGGGGAGCCCCAAACCGCCCGGCGGTGCACGCCGGGACAGGTCCGCGGTTTCTGTGCCTGCTGCGCGTTTGGGCCACGATTGGCCACCCGCCATGGGCTCAGAATCGAGCGATGCCCTACGATGCTATAGGCTAGCTAGCGTGTCTCTAGCACTCTATGGTGTGCAATCTATGTGGTGCACTATATGCGGTTCAACAAATGTTGTGCACTCTATGTGGTGGAATAGATGTTGTGCAATCCATGTGGTGCAAGCTGTGCGCTTCAACATATATTGTGCAAGCTATGTGGTGCAGCCTCAGTGCTTCAATATATGTGGTGCAGTCTACGTTGTGCAATCTATCTTGTGCACTCTATATGGTGCAAACTGTGTGGGTGTGCAATCTATGTTGTGCACTCTATGTTGTGCGCTCTATGTGTTCCAGTCTATGTGGTGTAATATAGGTTGTGCATTCTATGCGGTGCAATCTATGTTGTGCAATCCATGTGGTGCAATGTATGCGGTGCAATCTATATGGTGCAAGCTACGTGGTGCAACCTATGCTGTGCAATCCACTTTGACCGTCTTGAAGCTGTCCTCTCTACTGCTCGTGCGAACATCCCACCCTCCCACCCGCAACTTGGTCGCAAGACTTCTTAAGACAAGACCGTGACGGTAGGTACCACATGGCACTTGGCCACGACACCGACGCCGACGACGACAGCGACAACGACGACGACGGCGCCGCAGACACCGACTACGACGACACCTCCGACGTCGACGTCGACGAAGACGGCGACGACGCCGACGCCGACGACGACGACGAAGACGACGACGACGTCGCCAACGGAGACGACGACGAGGGAGGAGAAAAAACGACGACGGCGACAACGACGACAACGACGATGGAGGAGGGAAGACGGCGACGACGCGAACGACGAAGAAGGATGAAGGACGGCGACGCCGACGACGACAACGACGAGGGAGGAGGGAAGACGACGACGACGACAACGACGAAGACGACGACGACGGCGACGAAATAGGAGGGACGACGACGAGACGCCGACGACGGACGACGACGACGACGAGGGAGGAGGATAACGACGAGGGAAGAGTGAAGACCACGACGACGACGACGACGACGACGGCGACGAAATGGGAGGGACAACGACGAGACGCCGACGAAGACGACGAGGAAGGACGACCACGGCGACAACGACGACGGAAGCGACGACGACGCCAAGACGACGACGACGACGACGAGGAAAGACAGAAGACGACGACGGCGACGACGACGACGACGACGACGAGGGAGGAGGGAGGACGACGACGACGACGACGACGACGACGACGACGACGACGACGCAAGAGCGCGCGCGCACGCTTTTGTTGAACATCCGTGTTGCGAAACCTTGTGTTTTTGTTGGTTTTTGGACACACGATTTTGGAATCCTTCCGAAACCGATGGGTTTTGAAGGATTTCGGCATACGCGCGCGACGACGCGCCCGTCTGCACTTCGTCCCATTTTTTGCAGGGGATTCTCGTGACGGCACACGCGCAAGGGCGTTCGACAGATTTCGACATGAGCGCGCGCGAAGCCCGTTTGGTAGCATTTTGTGAAAATCTTGAAAAACCCATGGTTTTCTTAAGATTTCGCAAGAGCTTTCGCGGAAGCTTTTTTAGCAACTCTGTGTTGCGAAACCCCGTGTTTTTGTATGTTTTTTTGGAAACTCGATTGCGAAATCCTTCCCGCACCGAAGGTTTTTGAAGGATTTCGGCATGCGCGCGCGACGACGCGCGCGTGTGCTTTTCGTTTCATTTTTTGCAAGGGATTCGTGAAAAAGTGTCACCGCATAGTGTTTTTTTACAAGGGAACCTCAGAGGGGAAACCGGCCTAGCTGGGATTATGCAATCAGATTATCCCAGGGGGAACCGATAAGTCCGGGTGGGGGGGTTAAGTCTATTCTCTTTTTAGAAAGGAGAATATATATGCTGCTCTTTCTTTGTGGTGCAGTCTATGTGGTGCAGTCCACTTAGACTGTCTTGAAGCTGTCATCTCCAATGCTCGCGCGAACATCCCACCCACCCACCCGCAACTTGGTTTGCAAAACCTCTAAAGACCGACTGCGACGACACCGACGACAACGACTACGACGACACCGACGACGTCCCCGACGACTTCGACGACGACAACGACGCTGACGCCGACGACGAAGACGACGACGACGCCAACGAAGGCGACGACGAGGGAGGAGGAAGGACGACGACGGCGACAACGACGACAACGACGACAACGACGAGGGAGGAGGGAGGACGGCGACGACGCGAACGACGACGAGGGAGGAAGGACGGCGACGCCGACGACGACAACGACGAGGGAGGAGGGAAGACGACGACGACAACGACGACGACGACGGCGACGAAATAGGAGGGACGACGACGAGACGCCGACGACGGACGACGACGACGACGTGGGAGGAGGAGGAAGGACCACCACGGCGACAACGACGACGGAAACGACCACGACGCCAAAGAGGACGACGACGACGAACACGAGAAAAGACAGCGGACGACGTAGGCGACGACGACGACGACGCGGGAGGAGGGAGGACGGCGACGACGACGACGACGCCGCAAGAGCGCGCGCGCACGCTTTTGTTGAAAAGCCGTGTTGCGAAACCTCGGGTTTTTGTAGGTTTTTTGGACGCACGATTTTGGAATCCTTCCGAAACCAATGGGTTTTGAAGGTTTTCGGCATACGCCCACGACGACGCTCGCGTCTGCACTTCGTTTTTTTTTTTTTTTTTTTTTCGTGCAGAGGACGTTCGCGACGGCACACGCGCAAGGGCGTTCGACAGATTTCGACATGCGCGCGCGAAGACCGTTTGGTAGCATGTTGTGAAAATCTTGAACAACCCATGGTTTTTGTAAAGATTTCGCAAGAGCTCGCGCGGAAACTTTTTTAGCAAATCATTGTTGCGAAACCATTTTTTGTTTGTTTTTTGGAAACTCGATGGCGAAATCCTTCCGGCACAGAAGGTTTTTGAAGGATTTCGGCATGCGCGCGCGACGACGCGCGCGTGTGCACTTCGTTTCATTTTTCAAGGGATTCGTGAAAAAGTGTTATGTTAGAACAAAGCATGTCACCGCATAGTGTTTTTTTTTTTTTTTTTTTTTACAAGGGAACCTCAGGGGGGGGAACCCGGCCTGGCTGGGATGTATGAATTCATATTTAGGATGGACGAGTGTGCAGGAAATAAATGAAATCATACTATCCCAGGGGGAACCGATAAGTCCGGGGGGGGGTAGAGTCTATTCTTTTTTTAGAAAGGAGAACCATGTTGTGAAGTCCAGGGCGGCGACCAGGCGGCGACGGGGCGGCTACGGCGGCCACATAGCCGTCAGACCGACAGACAAGCCAGTTCTTGAGAAAAGAAGTAATACCCCTTAAGTGCAAGCACTTTTTGGGGAAATGCAGCATATCATGTACGACCCAAATCTTTTATGATAGTTTCTCTTCCCTATGAGCCCTGCCGGGCCAGCCCTACCAGACCAGATCTGGCCCAGGCATTTTCCCATGTGTTTTCGTATGATTTATGGGCCCAGCGTTCATCCTGCCGTTGAAATAGTACCAGTCGGTGCGCAACCTCAGCTGGCCCTGGCGCGACCCTTTGTCAGGAACATTATGCGGTGGACGTTTGTTGATTCATGTTGCGAATCCCCATGAGAGAACACGATGTAGGTCACACTCGAGCGCCCTCGCGCGCGTGCGCAAGAAATCAGCACAAAACACCATGGTGTGTTTAAGCAAGACCGAGCTTTTCAAACGTATGAAGAAGCACTCGTTTTCTTTCAGCGCGCGTCCTAAACGTCTTGTTTGATTTTCTGCGCGCGCGCCACTGCTCATGAACGACACCATCCAGATGCGCGAATCCGTTCATCACACTGCACGGCCTTCTGAGGGGACTCAGCGATAGCATTAAGTCGTGCACGTTCCTCTACAGGGGGAGTACTCAAGAATAGTACAATATAGTCAGGTGGCGATTTTTGTTAGACAATAGAATGCACACATATGTAACATATCTTTGTTTATTTATGTATAAATACACATTGTTTTTAAA
>CAUYUJ010004165.1:5000-10000 GCA_963575745.1 Prorocentrum cordatum | reverse complement strand
GCATGCCAAACTTCAAGGACCAAGGTGCATGGCGCGAAGCGCCACTGCAGCCTTGTATATATATATATATATAACAATTTTGCCGTTTTTTGTTGCTGTTGGCCCCAGGCCCCGACATGGGCTTCCAGGGCCCAGACTTCAAACAAGCGGCCGTCCCCATTCCTTCAACACTCCGGAGGACTGGGGTAGGAGGATCACCTTCTCAAGCGAAGCCTTCTAGATATACATTCGCACGGCCTTGGCTGCGACCCTGGCGAGATTTCGGGCTCGGTTCGTTTGCCGCCTCCTTGGGCGTCGGACTGTTGCGGGGCCGCTTGCGCGAGCAGCGTGTGGAGGAGGAGGAGAAGGAGGAGGAGGAGGAGGAGGAGGAGGAGGAGGAGGAGGAGGAGGAGGAGGAGGAGTTGGAGAAGGAGGACGCGGAGGCGGTGACGGAGGCGGAGGCGGAGGCAGAGGCGGAGGAGGACGAGGAGGAGGAGCAGGAGGAGGAGGAGGAGGAGGAGGAGGAGGAGGAGGAGGAGGACAAGGAGGAGGAGGAGGAGGAACCAAGTTCTTGCCCTCCCATTCTTCCTCCTCCTCACCTTCGTCTCCTCTTTGGCTCAAGCCATCGTAGCTGAAGCCACCTGGATCTTTTTTAGGGGAGCGGCGCAGGTGGCCGAGCCCGAAGCTGGCATGAGAGGCGTGGCTGTGACCTGCGGCTCGACCGCGAACAGTCCGGCAGGTACCGGCGCAGACGAGGTCGGCGGCAGCTTGTGGGAGAGCAGCAATGTAGGCTCGGCTACCGATCGCGGGATCAGGGCCACGGCGGTGCGAAGTGGCATCCGCGCGAAAGCGCCCTCGAGTCGCGAGAAGTTGTCGTGGAAGGCCACGTTCATCGACCTGCGCGACGACGAGCGCCAGGGCTCACTCAGTCCTCGTCCTTCCAGCGAGCCCTGCAGCGAGTCTTCTTCTAAATGCAGCTCGTATTTCGACGCCGACCGCAGATGCACTGCTGTGCTGTGGGAGCACATGGAAGAAGCTTGGGCCTCGAACTGCCGGAAGACGATGAGAAAGAAGCTCCTGTCCGCAGACCCGCAGGGCGAATCCAAGGACGAGACCGATGAGACAGGAGCCCACGGTCGCGCAGTGTTGCACGACGGCGACGCGTGCAGCAGCTGTGCCCTGGCGTCCGCAAGCACGGATGTGATGAGTAGCGGCATTTCGGAGATCTGCGCGAAAGCGCCCTGGAGGCAGAGCCGCGGGAGCGTGCCGAGAACAGAGGGCCGCAAAAAGTTGTCGTGGAAGGCCACGTTCATCGACCTGTCCGACGACGAGCCCCAGGGCTCCATCAGTCCTCGGCCTTCCAGCGAGCCCTGCAGCGAGTCTTCTTCCAGCTGCAGCGCGTTCTTCCAAGCCGAGAAGAGAAACACTGCCATGCTGGCGAAGCACATGGAAGAGGCATGGGCATCGAACAGCCGGGAGACGATGAGGACCAGCCTCGAAAAGCGGCGCCTGTCAGCCGCCGCGCAGGCCATTGACAGCATCCCTGAGCAGCTGAGCAGCGTGGTACTCAACAAGGCCAAGAGCCTCGCCGAGAGCGTGAAGACCGACCTGTCCTTGGTGCAGAAGGCCATTCGCTGCAGTGGTGGGGATGAAGATGTAGTCGACGTGGCCATCGATGAGCTGGGCCAAATCCCAGGGATCATCAGGAGCTCGTTTGACTCGAAGATCATGGAGGCGAATGGCGCGATACGGCTGAAGCTGAGCGCCATCATGCAGAGGGTCAAGAGGAAGAATTCGGAGAGCGACGAAATGGTGACGGAGTTGTGGACCATTCCTGAGGAGCTGGAGCAGATCACCGGGCAGGCGGTTGACGAGGCCGTGCAAGAGTCCAAGCGTGCGGCGACAAGGCACTGCGACCGTGTGATGAGGAGCCTGCCGGAGGACGCGGGGGTGAGCCGACAGGCCCTGAGAGACGCCAAGCTGCACATCGCGGAGGCCGTGCCCGAGATGTTCACCGAGACGATGCGGGCCCTGAGGCGTACGACCACTGCGAACGTGAAGCACGCCGTGGCCCACGTGGACGACCCCAGCGAGGTACCGGTCACGAACTGCTTAATCGCCGATGTGCTTCTGAGGGCAAAAGCGGGCATCGAGGAGCCCAGCACGCACGCGGGCTTGGGGGCCACGGCCGCACCTTCCATCCTCAACCCTGGCGCCGGTGGCGGTTGCCACCGCAACGCTGGGAGCCTGGGCCACCCCGAGATGTGCGTCCGGCCGTGCCTGTACTTCTTGCGGGGCCAGTGCACGAACAGCGACGCGTGTAGGTTCTGCCACTACCAGCACCCGATCAGGCCCGTGCACCTTGGGAGGCCGCACAGGAAGACGCTGGAGGCGGCGACGGCGGCCGAGTGCATCGGCAGCGCGCTTCCCATCATCGAGAGGAAGCTTGTCACGCTGAACCTGTCCACGGACGCGCTCAAGGAGTACTCCAGCCAGCAGCGCGCTGGGCCCGACGGGGCCGTCGTCGTCGCTGGTAGTCGGGTCAAGCCTCGGGAGCTGCGGACTCTGGAGAGGGCTTTCAATGCCCTGTCCATGCGGTCGCTGCTGGTGGTGCTGCAGAGGAAGGTGGGGGAACAGGCCTCGCGCGAGAAGGCTCTGGTGGACGAGCTGCTTCTGGAGCTGCGCGGCCGGGGCTTCCTCGTCAACGCCGGGTCCGGGCCCTGGAGGGTCTCCTCGCCCTCCTCATCATCGTCGTGATGCTCCTGCTCCTCCAGCAGCCACTGGGGAGAGCCCCAGCGGGCGCGGAACCCGGTGCAGCCCAGGCGCACACTGCCAATCCCGAGGCCCAGAATTCTTGGGGCACCGGCGGCCGCGAGAGCAGTGCCGAGCGCGGGCCTGGGCGCGCCGGAGTGACGGGGGTGGGCCCCAGCAGCGAGGAGTCGCAGCCCCCGATCCCGAGCGATGCTGCACAGTTTGGCCGTGAGTGCGCGTGCGCGGCAGCATCGCATTCGTGCTGGGTCATGTTTCAATGCATCTTCGGTCGACAGCCCTGTGCAGGGCGGAGCTTTCCACGTGCACCTTGCCTCGGACAGGTTCAGGCACGTGGCCGCTGGGGCGGTCGGCCGCTCGACAGACGAGCCCATATGTTTTGCTGGGGGGGCCTGGCAGGGCCGCCCGAGTCGATCTCTGGTTCTGATATCGCTGTGCTCCAGTTATTGTCGGCCTGCTTCGGGCCAGGAGGAGTGTGCCTTCTGCCCTCCCAGGTTCGTTTTTTGGACTTCCTCGCTCTCGGCTGAGAAGGGCCGCTTCTGTGGAGTCGCTGGCCAAGCAAGCTGTCCTTGGTTTTGGTGCCCTTGCAGCAAGTTCAGCCCAAAGCGCCGCTGACCAAGGTAATTCATGATGTTTTAGATCCAGCGCCTCCACTGGCATTTCGGTCGAAAGAGGCCGCGCCTGTGGATGTTTGAGCGTTCAATTTGGCCTGGCTTGTTCCGCTGGGCAGAGAGCTATCATCTCTGCGATGGCGCAGTTTTTCGTGCACGCATTTCCAGGAGAGTCGGATGCATACTAGTTCCCAATCGGGGTTGGCCCAGACTGACCAGCATCTCTCTCTGTCTCTCTCTCTCTCTCTATCTCTCCCCCTTTGTCTGTCGGTCTATTTCTGTCTTGTCTATTTCTGTCTGTCTGTCAGTCTCTCTCTCTCTCTCTCTCTCTTTTTCTACTTTTCACATTCACATTCACGCACGCAAATATGGTGCTGCTCCTTTCAGCGCAAGACGCGCAGCACGATCGCCGCAAGCGCCACCAGTCGGCTCTTTGAACTGCCTGTTATTGCTGTCGTGTAGGCTTTGAGCAGCGTGTCAATTCAGATCAGCTTGCACACTGCGATGCAACAGAAATAAGCGCTTCCTTCGAGACGGCTCTTCGCGACAGGGGCGAGACCGTCTGTGGCTGATCGTGCCGATGCATGTTGCCAGCCATGTACGTAGGTGTTTTCGCAGTGTTTGCTTAAATGTACAGTCAAGCGCAGAACCTGAGGTCTGCTCAGCTGCTGCTCCTCGTCTCATGCCCTTCAGTTCCTCCTTACACCATACAGTCAACCCGCATTGTAAGGATAGGCATCCCTCCCAAGGGTACCCTTGCATCCTTGCCTCCTCGGTCCATCTTTCGCCGCTTTCGCTGGCCGCGCCCCGCTCGGAAAGTTTCGAAATGGGCGTCCAAGGCCCTTGCATCCTTATCGCGCATCCTTCCTATACTGGTTGACTGTAAATGGATACCCCCTAAGGTCCTCTCTGAAGTTACAGTCTTGCTGACTCAGCACGATGCTGACCGGTGTTTTCGAGAGAGACTCTGCCACATTTGTCGGGCTTTGTATGCGTGGACGCACGCGGCGCCTCCCGTCTGAACGCGGTCGCTCGTGCCCGCGTGATCTGCGGAGGGAGTACAGGTTCGTGTGGCTGGGCGTGCTCGTGTGCCTCCTCCGCCTCCGCACCTCCTCTCCGTGACCCCTCCCTGCTTCCCCCTCCCCCTCGCCTTTCTCTCCCCTCCCCCACCCTCCGTCCTCTTCCCCTTTGCCTCTCCTGTTTGGTGAGTGGCGTTCATTCTATGTGATACCGCATGTCCAAGCTGCTTCAAACGATGCAAACGTATCTTGCGTTGGATGATCGTATCGACCTGTTTACCACGTGCATGTATTCTGTTTCAGAGTAGTATAGTTGTAGCACATCAGGACACATGGCAAAACACATTCTTTACTCCAGTCCTGAACCTAGTAGCCATTAGCTCTCCTGGCCTCCTGGGCTCGCTGGACCCTCTGGATTCCTTGGTCCAGAATCCGTGGTCTCCTTATATGGACTCCCTGAACTCTGGACGTCGCGAATTCCGGGGATTCCCTGGACTCCGTCCTGGACTCCGAGGAGCAGGAACAGGAAGAGGAGGTGGAGGAGGAGGCGGAGGCCGAGGAGGAGGAGGAGGAGGGGGAAGAGGAGGAGGTGGAGGATGAAAAGGGGAGGAGGAGGAGGAGG
>CAUYUJ010004164.1:37500-72508 GCA_963575745.1 Prorocentrum cordatum | reverse complement strand
CTTCAGCGGCTTCTTCTCGCCGCCAGGCAAGTGGGGGTCCAAGAGCACCGCCTGCGAGAGAGAGAAAAAGAGAGAGAGAGAGAGAGAGAGAGAGAGAGAGAGAGAGAGAGAGAGAGAGGGGGCTGGACCAAGTCGGAATCGCGTCGGACATGGGTCGGGGCCGCGTGGGACTCGAGTCGCGCCGGGCCCCGTGCAGGATAGGCCGGGCGGGGCACCCCTGCGGATCGAGCGGAGGTGGAATGTCCAACGGCAATGCTCGAAGTCGCCTCGCCGCGACCAGAAAAAATGCATTCCTCTGCCGGTTGCCCTTTTTCTCTTGCGCGGAATTGCAATGCGCTGAATTTAAAATTGCATCTTTTTGTGAATTTATTGAAAAAATCATTTTCCCCCCCCAAAAAAAGTTATGTTCACCAAAACCACTTTTATGTTCACCAGGGCGACTTTATGTTCACCAGGGCGGTTTTATGTTCACCGGCCGGAAATTCAAAAAACAATTATGTTCACCAAAACCACTTTTATGCTCACCAGGGCGATTTTATGTTCACCAGGGCGGTTTTATGTTCACCGGCCGGAAATTCAAAAAAAAAAAAAAAAAAAAATATGAAATAGAAAAAAAAATCAGAAATAGAAATTTGCAGCCCGCGCGGGCAGAGAAAAATTGAAAGCGGCGGGCTCGATTTCAGCGAAATGTCCCTTGCCCGCCCGCCTTCTTGCGCAACAGGGCCTTGCAAACCAGGCACAAATAGCCCGTGGCCTGGCGGATCATGCTGCCATGGTCGGCGCGGTACTTCCACGGCCAGTATCCGCCGAACTCGTCCTCGTTACTCGCCTGGGGATACGGGCTCGGGTCCGTGCTCTCGCGGGCGCAGAGACCGCACGTGAAGCTGGAACCATCCTTCTTGTTGAAAGGTTTCACCAGATAGCCAGCCCACTGGCCAACCACCACGAGGGCGACCTGAGAGGAAACGGGAGCCTAGAGGGAGGAAAGGAGGCGAGGCGAAAGAAAGGAAGGACATAAGGAAGTGCACAATGACGGGGGCCCCTCGACCTCGAGGCCGCGCAGCATGCGGCCCCGCCGCAACCCCGAGGCCAGGGACGGCGCTTTCTCCGTCTCCCCGTCGGTGTCGGAAGGCGATGCCTTCACCGTCTCCGCGCGGGACATCGCGGGGGGCGAGGGGGCGGGCGCGGCGGCGGGCAGCGAGGCGCTGGCGCGGACGGCAGCTTAGCCGCAGCTCGGGAACAATGCTGCGCCGAGAGACGCGGCGAAACAGCGATTGGAGCAACGATCAGGCGACAGCTGCGCGATTGCAGCGGGCGGCCGCGGCGGCGACAACGGCTCTGAGAAATGCACTTTTACACGCCTACGCTTCGTATCTGTCCTGGCGGGAAGATCACCCGCCACTGGCCCGCCTCTCCTCCGAGCCCCTCCAAGGCTGGCTCTCGGGCATGCCCTCGAGGACCGCGCGAGCAGCGGCGATCTGCGCTGGCGTGGGCACCTTTTGTTTATGGTCTGCCTTGCTCCCGCATCCAGGGGCCTCCCCCAACCACCACCACAAAGCGGCCAATGGTCTGACCCTCGATTGCCGGTTCCATGAACAGCCTGGATGGAGGCCACAGACGGCGCGCATGTCGTAGACGGCGAGGGCCTCGTTCTCGACAAGGCGAATGTAGTGAGGACGGCCAGCCCCAGCGGGATGTGGGAGCTGCGGGTTTCGGGCGACGCGCGGGCGCCTCGGCGCGCCCGCGGGGGGCGGCGGCGGCGCCGCCGCCGCAGCGTGGCCGCCCAGCGGCCCGTGCGCCAGAGCGGCGTCCGGCGCAGCTGCGGGAGGCGCCTCCGCTGGCGCGCCTTCTGCTGCACCCTGCGCCCCGCGACCTCTCTGCCGCCAGGCGGCGGCGGCCTCCCAAGCGGCCTTCCAATCCTACGCGTAGTCAGGCTCCTCATCCCCGCCACGCGCGCCGCTGCCCCCCCCGTCGGCGGAAGCCCCGCCAGGGCGGGAGTCGGCGAACGCCTGGAACCAGCCCGTCGCCAGGTCAACGTCCTTCTCGTGGAGGCGTGCCTCGTGTAAGTCCCGCTCCTCCGCCCAATCGACCGAATACTGCAGCTCTGAGCACCCCATGCGCGGGCGCGCAAGAAGTTCGACCCAGCGCAGCTCAGCCCGGTCGCGCCCGCACACGCGTAAGATGTGGAGGGCGACGTCGATCTCAGTCATCATCTTCAACACTCTGCGGCCCTTCCTCTCCACCCAACACCGGCGCAGAGAGAATGCACCTCGGGGGGCGCCGCGCCGAGCCCGCATGGCTGCCCCACCACGTCGCACTCGCAGAACTCCCCCGTGAAAATAGGACTTTTCAAGTGCGAGAAGTTGCGAATCATCACCCAGCCTCCAGGCCCTGAAACCTGGAGGGTCATCATCTTCCCGACAGTCTTGCACCTCGCAGGGGCCACCAACAACCGCAAATCTTCCACTACGCCTTGGTACTCCCCCCGCAAGTCGGCGACGCCGCCAAGGCATTCTGCCGCGCGCGTGCAGCAAGGCCGCTCAGTTGGGAGGCCGCAGCGAATGAGTCCTGGAGGCGCCACAGCAGCATTGTACATTTCGTCAAACGACACGGCCGTGGCTTCCACGAAGGATCCCCTCTTCAGCTTCGCATCGACATGTGCTTGCACGGCTGCGGAGACAAGGTCCTCGGACAAGGGGAACTCGTCCTGAAAAAAAGTCGGAAAAAAATAATGGATAAAAAAAAAAAGAAAAAAAAAAAAAAAAAAAAAAAAAGAAAAAAGAAAAAAAAAAAAAAAAAAATAGAAAAAAAAAAAAAAAAAAAAAAAAAATAAAAAAAAAAAAAAAAAAATAAAAAAGAAAAAAAAGAAGAATGAAAAAAAAAAAAAAAAAAAAAAAAAGAAAAAAAAAAATGAGAAAAAAAATACAAAAAAAAAAAAAAAAGCGAGACCCCAAGGCCAAGCAGCTTCGTCCGACTGGTCAACGAGGTCGCGACAGATGCGCACGTACTCGTGCAGCGGGTCTGGCTTCATCCTCTCAGCCTTGTTCGCGCGCCGAGCCGCCTCTCTCCAGCTTCGCCTCTCGGCCTCGGATGCAGCCCGCCAGTCCGCGGCCGCCTGTAGACACAGACGCCGCTCGTACTCTCTCGGGTCTGCCCATGGCGCCCGCGGCTGCGAATCTCGCAGATCAGCCACGCGACGGTGGTAAAACATATAATGGCCCAACCTCTTGCGCCGCTGGTTGCCTCCTTTGCCTTGGGCCCAGATCGGTTTCGAGTGGCCGCTCTTCTGCAGGAGTCGGCCCCGCCTGGTGCGCAAGTCGCGCCCGCGGCGCCTTCTCCGCCCCTCTTCGTGACAGCGAACAACCTCGGAGATCACGTGCTTGGCGGAGAGCGTCGCGGCGTTCGGAGGTCTGTTGTTCATCGTCTGGAGGTGGGCTCTCATCCGCGCAAAAGCCAATCCCACGCGCCCTTCAGGGCGCAAGTGGTCCAGGGAGATTCCTCTTCCAATCCCCATTCTTTCCCGTTTGCGGAGGGGTCTACCCCTCTCCCGCGCCCCCTCCCCAGGACCTGGGCGCGGGGGCCCGCAATAGGTTAGAGCGTCAAGAATGGCCCAAGACGGCCCCTAGGGTCGCAGACCGCAGCCGTGAAAAAGCCAACTCGCCTGGGCGACGTTTCTGGATGGGCTGGTGGGGATCTGCGCAACGCCAACAATTCGGAATGCACCGTCGAGGCCATCGCGTACCTAAAGCATGCGGAGAGAAAGCGCTGCACCTCTGGCAGGAAAAGGTCGTCAACGCCCGTGGTGCACATCTTCCTCAGCCTCAAGGAGAACCCCGAGTCCAGGCAACACTCGTTTGCCCGAAAGAGTTCTTCGCCTTCTGCGCGGCGGGCCCCCATGTCCAGGGAGGCGTCCACGAGCCGCATGACCATGGGCAACCGCTCAAACGAATGTCGAAGCGACGATAAAAGGACCCAGTGAATACGTGGACGATGGCGTCTGCTTCGCGGAGGACCTCGCCGGGCCAGGACGCGAGGGGGCCGTGCAGGGCAAGCGGCAATCTCCACAAGTCGTAATGTCCAGCTGCAGCGGGGTCAAAGGCTGAGCTCAGCTGAGCGAGCGTGTCAAAGACGACGCTCTTGCAGAATGACGACAGCGCAGACCCCTTGGGGTCGAGCCAGCCACGCAAAGACCCACGTTTGAAACATGCGTAATGAAATCGCATCCCCACGGCGGCCACGGCCACCCACAGGACCAGCCGTTGCCGCGCAAGTAGATCGGAGAGAAACCTCATCATCTTGACGGTGCGAACATGCTGTTCACGCCTGAAATCCCCCAGGCCCGCTGCGCCGCTGCCGCTCTCGAGGCCGCCATCTTCCCGCCGCATGGCGCGCGCGGCAGCGCCGCACGTCTTCTCGAGCGCACGCGGCAGCAATCCATGCAAGGAGATCAACAGCAGCAAGACGCACGCGGTGGGATGCACAGTGTTCCAGCGGTTCAACGCGGGCACTGCCAAACGCCTGCGCAAAGGAACCATCACCGCCGCCACCGCTCTGTCGACAGACTCCTGCCTGTTCGCGCAGCAGCCGCGGCCCCTGCAATGGTGCACAGGCCTCTCTTGAGACACGTCGCCGGTGAACATCTCCTTGATCGAGTCGACCTCTGGCTTGGTGAGGCCTCTACGTTGGCCGCGCGCCGCTGTCACCTCCTCGTCCTCCACGTCCTCATCCATCTGGCGGTCGCAATACCCGAGCAGCACGTCGAGCTTCCCCCTGTCCGCTGGATTCGGCGCGCCCCGCCGCACCTCCAGACCAGCCTCCTCGTCCGACAGGATTTGCCGCAGAGCTGTCTCGAGGGCCCGCAAGTTGGCCCCTGTTTGAAGTGTCTGACAATGGAAAACATGCCGCCGACGACCCCCGTCATGTCCCCGACCGACTGCAAACATATTGCGGTTTGATGCTGCAAACAAAAAGAAGGCAACAGGAGGACCCACCAGGGCAACGTCTGCAGCAAATATCTGCACACCAGCCCGTTTGCGGCCACAGAATCGACGCTCGGGTACAAGCACGCCAGCAGCGCCGACGGCCAGAGCTCATCCATATCCACGCGCAACGCCCGCGCGAGGCCTCCGAGCATGCAGTCGGCGGTTGCAGATTCCAGCACGGACGGTGGGAAGATAAGCTCTTGGCTGTGGACGCGGAGGTCCTCGTCTTCCCAATGCAACACGCCGTGCTGTGTCATCACTTGCTGCCCACAAGGAGGCTTGCCGTCGTTCAGCTGCACAGTGAACTTGGTTTCGCCCCACTGCAGATGTATAACCAACCAATTGTGTTCTGTCCCAGGCGCTCTGAGCACTTGGCGCTCTATTTGAACACGTTGGCTGTCGCAATAAAGCTCCGCCAAAGCCGATCTCAATTGGCGAACGAAAAGATGGCTGCCTTTGATTCCGGTGCCTCTGAAAACCTTGGCGACGCTGCTAGCAGCCATCCGCAGATTCTCTTTGCTGAACACTGCGCGGAGCATTGTCCGAGGAAGCCACTGATCCCAGCGAAATCTTGGCGACTTCTTGCGCGGGCCTTCCTGCCCCTCCCCCATCACGTCCACCTGTCGCTTGGCATTGTCCAAATTGTGCGCGGCCATCTGCGCCTGCAGCTCCATGTCCAGCTGGAGCCGCGCATCGCCCCTAGCCCGACGAGCTGCAGCGGCAGCCGCGCCCAGAGGCACCAGGCCGCGCCTGCCTGGGCGGGGCCCGGGGCGGCGCGCTTCTGCTGCACCTCGAGCCCCGAGCCCATCGCCGCCCACGAGGCGACCCAACGCGTCCCGAGCAGCTGCGAACATATCCATTCGGGCATATGACCACCAGCGCGCTGGAGCCACAAGGACTACAGATGCACGGCTCACACGATAGAGGCCCCCAGCCTCCTGCTAGGTTTCTCCTCCTCCTTTTCCTCCTCCTCCTCCTCCTCCTCCTATTCCTCCTCCTCCTTCTCCGGTTTGCTCGACGGGGGCCCGCGCGTCACTTCTCGAGCGGTCACGGGCGCCACCGATGACGCTTGCCACCGTGCGGAAGGCAGCGTCGGGTAATGAGCAGGGGTGCTCCCTGGCTTGTCACTCACAGCAGTCTGCTTTCTCCTGCGCCTCCCCTCCTCCTCCTCCTCCTCCTCCTCTCCTCCGCGTTCGTTACTTATTCCTCCTCCCGCGCCCCCCCCCCCCTCTTCCTCGAGGCGGCCTGGCGCTACAACGTCTTGCAACGACCACCTTTGAAGCGGGGGTGCCCCCAGCATCCGTTCGCCGCACGGAATGACCACATAGTGAGTACCTTAGCCTTCGCCTTTCTCTCCCCATCCTCCTCCCGTCCTGGTCTCTTCCCCCTCCCTTCCACCTCGCTTCCTCCTCCCTTGCTCCTCCCTTTCTCCCCCCGTCCTCCCCCCGTCCTCATCCAATCCTCCTCCCTTCCCCCTTGCTCCTCCCTTCCTCCCCCCGTTGGCCCCCCTTCCTCCTCCTGTCCTCCTCTCTCCCTCTTCCCTTCCTCCTCCCTTCCTCACCCCCTCCTCCTCTCTTCCCTCTCCCTTCCCCCTCCCTTCCTCCTAGTCGCCGCGGCGCGGCAGGAAACGCATTCACAACAGTCGTTTCAATCATGAGCCGCCGCAGCCGCGGGGTGCGCCACAACCACAAAGGAGGAAAGATGTCCGCTGACGAAGACGACGACGACGACGACGACGACGACGACGACGACCACGACGGGCTCCACGACGACGACGACGACGACGACCACGACGACGACAACGACGTCCACGACGACGACAACGACGACGAACACGACCACGACCACGACGACGACGACCACGACGACGACGGCCACGACGACGATGACAACGACGACCACGACGAGGACGAGGACGATGACGACGACGACGACGACGACGACCACGACCACGACCACGACGACGACGACGACCTCGGGAAGCCCTCTACAGATACCCTTGGGGTAATTTTGGGGGAGGAACCTCTTGAAGCCTACTCGGCGTCCTCTCGGGGCCGTCTTGGAACCCACTGGTGCCTCTTGGAACCTCTGCAAGCTTCCCCAGGCCGCGTTGGGGGGCTCTGTCAGCCCAGGGTTCCCCACCTCGTTGGGGGTGCTCTGTCACTCGACATCTTCTTTTTTTTCATGTGCGAACGTTGCGCACGAAGCTCTCAAAGGAATAATCCGCAGCGAATTGGCGCCGTTCCAAATGCCAGCAATTCGGGCGCGGCTGCTTTGCAGGCCGTCACCAGGAGAGGGAGTAGGGAGAAGCGCGCTGATGCTGCACCAGAGGAGGCGAAGAGGAATGAACAGGTGGCGGGGGCTGCCTGCTAGTTGGACAGCTCGCGGGAAACAGATAAATCACGCCGCTCCGCAAACTTTATAAACATCCTCGACGCTCACGTGGTCGACTGGAAGTTTGCCGTCGGCGGGCGGGCACCAGCAAGTGGCAAACAGGCCTTTGTACCGTTGAGCCCTCGGCACCATGCAATCGACCATCTGATCGTCCAGGGCCACTGGCGTTTGCACCTCCTCCCTCAGCGCCTCCACCGCCCGCCCCCTTGTCGGCGCGGTGGCCCCCCAGAAGCCTGCGCTCTGGATGAAACGGCAACCCCTTGGTTTGCAGGCCAGCCCTGACGAGCTCCTTCAGCGCGAGTTCGGGCCTGCACACGAGGTCCTCGTGCCGCACGACGAGGGCGCGATGGGTTGGGGACGCCGGGCTGCCCGCGCCAGTACCGCGGAGCACTGCGGCCATGTAGTGGCACCACAAGTCGAACGCATCCTCGAACTCTGGATCGTAATCGACGCAGCCTTTCGCCCAGGCAAGCCAGCGGACGTGCACAGGTTCGTCTCTCGGCCCCCGCAAGAGCCAACTCACGTCACCCATCCTCCGAACCCGCTTCGTGCCGCTGGCAGAGTTCGGCATCAGTTCGCAGGCGCCCTTCGACATCGCCCTGATCCACCTGGGGAAGGGGGATTGCGAGAGCAGCATGGCATGATAGTTTGGGGGAAGTGAGAAGACGGGAGGGCAGGCAGGCTGATACCTCAAAAGCTGGCGCGCTTCTGCTGCGCCATTGGCCCGAAAGACCCGTCGGCCGCCTGGTCGGCTCGCGCGCGCACGCCAGAACCACCACTGGGCGGCCCTGCTCATCCTCTGGCGGAAACTCCAACGGCGTGAGGAGCAGGTCGTGCTTCCACACGTGGCGGCCGTTGAAGGAGACGCACCCGTCCCACCTGCTCTTGCGCACCTCGACGTCGAAGTGCCGCCCCATGTAACTGTGGAGGGCGTGCGTCCCCGTTTTCCAGAGCCCCTGCGCGACAGCGCACGGCCGCTGGCACTTGCCGCCTGCATTGAGCTGCAGGTGGTCGTCCTGCGTGCGACAGTACCCCACGGGCGTGCCCACCACAGGCACAGGCAGCACAGCGTGGATGGACACCTCCTCGAAGTGGAGCGGCTCCCCTGGGCTCCCGCGCGGCGCCTGTGAGTGAGAGGGGGGGCCAGGCGAGGACTCCCCCTTGGTCTTCCCGTGGCCTTCCTGACCCCCATCATGCCTGATTCCAGTATAACCTCCCCAACCCCCTCCCCTTGGGAATGGGTCGATTTCCACGACGACCAGAGTCGACCGGGGTGGAGGTGTGGTCGGAATCGATCAGGCGGAATCTATTGGAGCCAATTGGAATCGGAATCGATCGCGCTGGGGATCGGATCGAACGCGGGCCCGACGGGAATCGCTCGGCACTCGGGCTCCTCGAAGAAGCCCCGTCAGACGCGTTCGGAAGCGGACTCAGAATCGAGCGGACTCGATAGAAATCGAAATCGGAAACGTCAAAAATCAGACTCGGCTTCGTCGCCCTCGAATTTTGGCCCCGTGTCCGCGTAGTCCACGGCGACGGCGCCCGCCCCCGCGCCGTCGGGCACGGGGGGCGGCGCCGACGCATCGGCAGGCGGCGCCAGCGGCGGCGGCGGCGCCAGCGGCGGCGGCGGTGGAAGCCCAGCCGCTACGACCTCCGCGGTCGCGAAGGCTCTGGCAGCTCTGCGGCGGGCCTGTCCTGCAACGGCGCGCGCTGCAGCGCCACTCGTTCTCTGGTGCGCAGTCTCCCAGTCGGCCGCAAGCGACGCGAAGGCCTCGGCCTCGGCGCTGTCTCGGACGACGCGCCTCTTCGACGCAGGCTCGGGCGGGCCCGCCGGACTGCCCACCTCCGCGCCCACCTCCGTGTCGGAGCCCTCCACCACGAGCGGCGCCGCAGCAGGCGGCCCTGACGACGAAGCAGCAGCCCCGGCGCGCGCGGCAGCACCAGACTGGGCCGCGATCGTCGCGATGGGGATTTGGCCGCCGACAGCGCCAGGCGGCCCCGTCGACATCTCCTGGCCAGCGTCGGGGGCGGGCGGCAGCGCGAGCAACGGCGTCGGAGGCGCGTGCTCGAGCGACGGCGGCGCCCCGCACTCCGACCAGGGCCCGAGGAGAAGCTGCGGGGCGGCCGACTCGCCGTGGATCCACGGCTCAGAGGTGCTGAACACCAGGAGAGTGCGCAAGTCGTCGGCCGCGGTGTCGGGCACGCCCAAAGGCGACCAAGGGCAAGGCTGCATCGGCGTCGGGGGCCCCCTCGGGGGGGCGCGGCGCCCAAGGAGAACCTCGATCCGCTCGTTGATGGCGGAAAGAAGCAGTGCTCGGCCAGCGATGGGAAACCGCCCCTGCTCCTCCGCGCGCGGCGGCGCGCGGCTCGCCAGCTCCAGCTCCATGGACTGCTCGGCCTCGGACGGTCCAGGCGCGGGCGGCTCCTCTGGCAGCGGCGGGCCCGGCTGCTCTGGGAGCCCCTGGCGCACGCCCCCGAACCAGTGCTTCAGCCGCCACTTCACCTGCGAGTCGGCGGGGGGGGGACATGAAGGAGAGAGAAGGGCGTGACAGGAACATGGCGGGCCCGATTTGCAAACTATGCCGATTCACCTTGCTCTCCCGATTCTTGCCGCCCCGCTTGTGCCTCGCCGAAGCGAAACCCTTGGCTTCCCACGGCGGAACGCTCTGGGAGGGGCCGGCGCGCTCGGCTGCACCATGGCCCCCCCCCCTCGTCGCGCCATGGAGCCGCGGCGTGCGCCTCCGCCTCCGCCTCCGCGGCAGCGGCCCTGCTGCTCGAGGCGGAGGGCCACCGCCAGGCGCTCCGCCAACCGCTGTCGGAGGCCCAGGTGGAGGACCGCCAGTCGCCGTCGGAAGACCACGCCCCGCTCCACCAACCACCCCAGGCCATGGCGTCTGCCAGGGGCAGCGGCAACGGGAGCTGCGAACGCGCAGCGCGGCAACACGTGCTCGCTGCTCGAACCAACGCAGCAGCAAGGAGCGAGAACGCATGCATGACGCCTCTTCCCCCTTTTCCCGTGTTCCTTTTCCTCCTCTTCCTCTTCTTCCCTCTCCTCCTCCTCCTCCTCCTCCTCGTCTTCCTCCTCCCCCTCCCCCCCCTCCTCCTCATCCTCCTCCTCCTCCTCCTCCCCCTCCTCCTCCTCCTCCGCCTCTCCTCCTCCTCCTCCTCCCCCCCGTCCTCCTCCTCCTCCTCCTCCTCTCCTCCTCCTCCTCCCCCCTTCCTCCTCCTCCTCCTCCTCCTCCTCCTCCTCCTCCCTCCTCCCCCCTCCTCCCCCCCCCCCCCTTCCTACTCCTCCTCCTCGTCCTCCTCCTTCTCCTCTTCCTCCTCCTCCTCCTCCCCCTCCTCCTTCCCTGGGCGCTGGTGGACCCTGCCACTGCCACTGGGACCTTCACCGGGGCCCCCTCATTATGGGGCCACGGAGCGTGCGAGAGATGCGCCGGAATTGACCTGCGGAGAGCGGCCGCAAGGATGGGAGGAGGGAGGGGGGGAGGGGCCCGATACACTCATAAACCCAGATACTTTGAACAAAAACAAGCAACAAAAAAACACATAAATTCAAAGTATTAATTAATAAATGGAATAAATTTTAAAAAATGAATTTCCAATGAAAAACCCAAATAAACAATGTAAAATCTGAATAAACAATAGAAAATCATAATTTTTGAATTTCCGGTTAAAAATCTCACTGGCGAATAGATTTCCTTCCCTACAGGATCCTTGAATCATCCGAATTCCCGACCGCCTCCCGGGGGCCCGGGCGGTCTGCACTGCGGGCAAGCCGCCCCCCGACGGGGAAGCGGCGCGGCCCGCCTCCAGGGCAGGAGCACGACCCCTGGGCGGCTGCACTCCCAAGCGGCTGCGCAACTCTGCGGCGTCCGCGGCAGTGCCGATGTCGGTGATCGGCAACGCTCTGCTGTCCGGGCTTCCACCGCGGCTCGGGCCTGCAGGGCAGTCGGCCAAGCTCTCGCCGCCGCCCCGGCCAGACCCCTAGCCGCGGCCCCCGAGGCGCCCGAGCAGCTGGGCCATGCGCACCTCGGCGGCCTCGATGCCCGTGACGAGCTCCTCGTCCTCAACTGAGAGGCTCAATCCACCACTGTCGGGGGGAATGAGCTCGAACCACTTCGCCGTCCTCGAATGGCCATCCCGCATGGTCTTTTCGATAGCCTTGATCCTGCAGAAAATAAAATCCAGGGCGTGAATGGGCTTGCCCGAGACTATGAGGCCCGCACTCTCCGCGAGCGTCCGCAGCTCGCGGTACCGGTCCCCGCCAATCTCACGAATGGGGTGCGCAGGCTTCAGTACCCGGAACAAGAACTTGAGCGCCACGGGGCTATGCTTGGTCACACTTCCAGCATCATCATGGTCCAGAAACTGCGCCATGTTCTCCATCTCCCTCTCCGAGAGGCGCCCTGGATGCTTCTCCGCTATCTTCTTGCACGCCGGGCGGCGGGCCGCCACGGGGCGCCCGCCAGGGACGCGATCATCATCACTGTCAAACAGGCCGTCGTCGTCGTCGCCCTACCGACTCAGGTACTCGGCGAGCGTCTTCAGCACTGCCCGCTCGCCTGAGCCGCGAGCACGACCGCCATCTGCTGGACCAGCAGCGGCAGCACTCGGCGCCTGTCCAGTCATCCTAGCCTGGACCACCACGCCGAGCTTGGCCCTCTTGTTGGGCGCGGCGGCCGCGGCCCCGCCTGCAGCGGCCTCCGGGCCGCGCACTGTCGCGAGCTTCTCCCGCAACTTATTGAGGCGCTCCAGGTAGCCGTCCTTCGCCGAGCCCTTCGCGCCTTCGGACTTGCCTGAAAGCGCTGCGAGCTCCCTGTCGAGCTCAGCAAAGGCCTCCGCGTCCGCCTCGTCGGCCTCCTCGTCGCCGTCGAGCTCCACCAAGTCGCCCCCAGCCTTGCCTACGCCGGCGGGGCGTTTCCTGGCCGGGCCAGCGATAGCGGCGCGACTCGGCGGCGGTTCCTCTTCCTCCTCAGCGGCCTCAGCCTCATGTAAGGCGGCCTGAGCGACGTCAGCCGGCAGCTCGGGGCAATCCTCATCGTGCTGGAGCACTGCCATGTGCCGCTCGGCTGCCTGAGCGGCCGTGAGCCTCTGGGGCGCTTTGGCGTGGAGCACCTGGCACCCCGCCCGCGGTGCCGTGTAGCGACATCGCGAGACTGGCCCAGGCACACGTGTAAGATCATTTTCTCTCGTTTCGCAATTCGTGAATTAAGCCACCATGAAAGATATTGGTCACCAGCGGCAAAGTACTCCACCTCGTAGGCGGTGCCCCCTGGGTTGTCCGACATCACTCTGCGCACCACGCCAAGAACAGAACCCGCGTCGGACCCGTCATCATGCAAGACGGGATGTCGGAAGCACTCGCCCGGCGTCAGCACTGTCGAGCGGCCGCCCGCCATCAGCAGCCGCTCGGACGAGCACTGGTCGGGCCCAGGGGGCGCGGAAAGGTGCACGGTCAGAGTGCCTGAAGCGCTCGAGCTCCAGACCGCAGGACCTGACCTGCGGCGCAACCGCTTGAGCCGTACACCTACGGAACGATCGAGCGAAGGAGTGTTCACCCTGAGCTCTCCCGAGGCCCGTCGGGCGAACACTATATCACCTGCTCGCTCGACGGCGGCGCTTTGCCTAAGAGGTCCAAACATACGCCCAACCCCTTGGGTGTGATGTTACATGGGAGAGGATGGAAGGAGCGGGGATGGGGGAATGGGAGGTGGACGCGGAATTGGAGGAATGGGAGGGGGCCGGAATGTGAGAAATGGAAAGGAGCCTGAATCGAAGTAGTGGGAACCATAATGGGAGGAGTGGAATCGGAACGAATAAGGAAGATCCGGAGCGAGAGGAACCGGAATGGGAAGGAGCCGGGACAAGAAGAATTTGAGAGAGCCGGCGTGGGAGGAATAGGAGAGAGCCAGAATGGGAGAAGTGGAGAAGAAACGGAATTCGAGGAATGGGATCACGAACGGGAAGAAACGGAAGGAATCGGAAACAGAGATGGGAGAGAGCCGGAAGGAGCCGAATTGGTAGCTTTGGGGAAAACGAAATGGGAACCGGAAAGGGAGGGCAAAAAAACAAAACAAATCGGAACGGGAGGAATGGGAGGGAACCGGAATGGGAGGGCGTCATTATGGGAGGAATGGGAGGAATGGGAAGAAGCAGGAATGGGAGAAGAGGAAAGGAGCCACAATCGGAGGAGGAGGAGGACCTTGACCTTGTCCTTGAATCACCATGAGCGCCATCCTGGTCTGACTTGGCCGTGCACTATGTACGGTCATGCTACACAACAAAAGTTCCGTCGACAATGTGCGGATCACCTGTCTAAGGATATGGTGCGGTGAGCCTGCTCGAGCGGACTACCTCGATGGTTGGGCCTCGAGGTGACGGGACCTGTGCCCTACGGGACCGTGTCGGTCCCAGGGCAAGTCCCCACAGTCGTCGACGCATGAGATGACTGTGGGAGGCATTCATTCAATCCCGCGGCACTGACGGTATGCTACGCAAGGTCACTGAGACTGCGGTCCTGTGACCGTGAGCTCCTCGTGCAACTGAGAGTTATACCAGTCTCGTGCAAGAACATATGTGCGCTCACTCGACAACATGCTTCTATATATAGGCGCGCCAGGCATGACATTACGTGATGCAAGAAAGTCCGTAATAATACGCATAGGAGGAGGAGAAGGAAGAGGAGGAGGAGGAGGAGGAGGAGGAGGAGGAGAGAGGAGGAGGAGGGAGGAGGAGGAGGTAGGATAGCAAAGGAAAGGGCAAACAATAAATTCACAGATCTGGCTCCCACGGCGCCTCCTGGCGACGGGGGGGTGGTGGGCGCCGCGTAGCAGAGAGACATCGCCACAGAGTAGTACAGTTAGTTTGCATAAGGGCGCGCGCAAGGATGCAGGGGCCCTTAGAGGGCCCGGCGCAGGGGTCGTAATTATGGCAATTATGGAAAAATAATGGAAACAGACTCGTGTTGGCAGTCATGGAAGAAAAAAAAAATAGATAGAAAAAAGAAAGAGAAAGAAGAAAGAAAAGAAAAAAAAAAAAAAAAAAAAAAAAAAAAAAATAAAAAAAAAGAAAAAAAAAAGAAAAAAAAAAAAAAAAAAACAAAAAACTAGAAAGAAAAAAAAAAGGTAAAAGAAAAAAAAAAAAAAAAAAAAAAAAAACAAAAAAAAAGAAGTAAAAAAAAGCAAGGAAAAGGAAAATCCTAAATAAAAATAAAGTCAAAAGATAAAAAAAAGAAAAAAAAAAGGCAAGTGTTGGCAATTATGAAAACCCGTGTTGGCAATTATGGAAACCCCTGTTGGCAGTCATGGAAACCCGTGTTGGCAATTATGGAAACCCCTGCTGGCAAATATGGAAACCCGTGTTGGCAAGTATGGAAAGCCGTGCTGGCAGTTATGGAAACCCGTGCTGGCAGTTATGGAAACCCGTGCTGGCAGTTATGGAAACCCGTGCTGGCAGTTATGGAAACCCGTGTTCAGTTATGGAAACCCTTGCTGCCGATAATTTTAAGTGCCGCGAATTCTTTGATTATTGTCAGGCAAATGAGAGGGCGGGGAAGAAACGCTCTACCAGCCAGATTTGAGAATATCGGGTTCGTTAAGTTTAGATGGGCTGAAACATTAGAAGTGTCCGACCATGTGCCGACAATGTAGCTAACGCACTATTCTGAGGCAGTGCCGTTGACCCCCGCTTGCACAATATATGATTAGGCTGTGTGTTGCCCTATCCTCCAATCATATTCGCCTCCACAAGATGTGCCGACTTCAATTTTGCTGAACAAATGTCATGGCTAGTGATTAGGTTGTCCATTTCGGACCTTTCGAAAACACTCCGCTTTTACAAGCGGTTTTCCTCTTGTGCGGTCAAGCGGGGACATCACAATACCATCGCACATCCATGGCAATCAGATCGATACTCGCCCAAAAACAATCAAATTTAGCTGTCAATCGTCGTTCAATGAGATCAATCAATATGTGCGTTCCTCGGACGTGCCAGATGTTTCTCCACAACTCCATGATGTCCGTCAAAATTTGTCGCCGCGCACGCACCAAGTGTGTATGTTTGGCATTGAGGCGGAAGCATCGGATCGATTCGGATTACGATAGATGATTAGAAATTGCAGGGGTAATTGACGAGATGCCAAAGGGTACTTACGTTTGAAAGAGTGATGCGACAATTTCTTGGAGACGATCGGGGAGAGAAGAAAGAAAACGCAAAAGGATAACAACATAAGAAAACAAAACAAAAATAACACGATGACATAAATTATATTCCGCATCGCGTTTTACATCAAATTCAATCAATCACCAAGTATCGATATTCGAGCCATTCCAAGATAAATACTATTAGGTCGCATGTTGCGCTGCATTGGCTAAAAGATGTCGGTAGGATCATCATCGATACCATTCGCCAAATATTCTTTATATTCCGCCTTGACGGTTCCGCATTTTACCGGGTCGTGGTCCGCAATGGATTTTGGAATGAGGCACCCAACTAAGCACGCAAGTTACAGCAGGGCGTCGGGAAAAATCAAACGCACCATCTCCGAAACGTGATGATGAAGCATTGAAAGTTAGATATGATTGCAAAAAATTGAGATTCACGACAATGCGAAGAAAATGCAAATCTTGAGTTTTCTACACGAAATTTTATGTTTGCAAATGTATCTCTTGCTGCAATTTGAACCGCACCGAAAATAAATCTTCCATTGCGAGCGTCCCGCTTGCGAAAGTACCGCATCTGGTGAAAGAAAAAGGCAATGTCATCGTGGAAATATTCCGTATTCATTCTGGAATCCCGGTTGGTGTCAGTCAAAATTATTCATTCAGCGAGACAGAATGAGATGTAAAGATTTCACGGCCACGAACGCATGGCATCTTCAGCAATTTGAAAGCATCCTAGAAATCATCATTGGTAAATTGGTAGTGGTTTAGCGCATTGAGGGGAGGCGAAAAATGTTCCCGCATTCGGCCGCATGATCTTCCGGAAGGGCATGCGCTTGCGGCTGACGCGCAACATCGACAAGGACCGACCGGGGCTTCGTGAACGGATGCCTCGGCCACGTCGAGGAGGTCCTCTCGGTCCAGCCGCCCGCGCTCGCGCTCCGCACCGCGGAGAACACGCGGCTGCTCGTCCACTACGTATTCGCGGACGGGCAGAAGTTCATGCCGCGCGCGTACGGCTGGGCGATGACGATCCGCCGCTCCCAGGGCAGCACGCTGGACATGGGCGCCATCTGCTTCGACAGGACGCGGAGGGCGCCAACCGCGGGCAGGCGACGCGGGCATGCCCGTCCAGGGCCCAGGATCGGCGCGGCGGCCCGCCTCCGCCGCCGCTTAGACCCAGCGCGTCGGTCCTCGACCCAGGAGGGACTTGCCCTGGTCGCTCAGGCCCACGGTCGACCCCCCCCCAAGGAAGCGGCCGGACCGAGGCTACGCGTACGTCGCGCTGTCGCGGTTTCGCACGCGAGACTCGGTCTTCTTGCTGGGGCGCATCCGCGCGACGGACTGGCTGCCCGTCGGCGGGGGCCCCAGCGCGGAGCAGACCTGCCCAGGCTTCCTTAGCGACTCCGACGCCAGCGAAGACGATGCGGGCGCGGAGTCAGAGGCCTCGGAGGAGGACAGTGGGCGCCCCGAAGAGGGCGCGGCATCGGGCGGCGGCGGCCTGGACACCGATTCTGCCTGCTGTTCCGACGCGCGCTCGGACAGCGTGGACCCCGCTCTGGGTTGCTTCTCGGACTGGAGCTCCGACGCGCACTCGGAGAGCGTGGATCCCGCCTTGGGCGACAGTCTGGTCTGGTCCTCGGACGAAGAGAGCGTCGACCCCGCGAAGGCGCTGAACTCCGTCGGGTGGCCCCTAGTCGCCCACGCCACGGAGCCGCCCGCGCCCGACGCCGCCGTGGCCAGCGCGGGCAGCGACTCAGACGGCGGCTGCAGCGGCGCCGCGTCGCCACCGCCGTCGCCCTCGGTCGCCGACTGCCCTGCGCCCGAGCCGGCAGAGGGGCGCCCGGCGTCGCCACCAGAGCCCGGCTTGGCGCTGGGCTGGGACGACGCGGCCGGCGCGTGGGCCCCGGTGGCGCCCTTCCGGCACTACTGGGCGTCGGAGGCGGGACTTTAGGCCAGGATGGGCTCGGTATCCTGGGGGAACCAAAAAGTGCATCATCGTAATCGATCCCCTCTTCTGCTCGCCCAAGCGCTCGCGCGGCGAAGGGAAGCGACGCCCTCGCGCCACCTCCCCAGACGCCTTCCTGGCCCCCATGCCCAGCGCGCGCGGGATCGCGCGGGACAGGGCTGGGAGGGCGCCAGGGGGGTTGCGGGGGGCGTTGTCTTCACTCGCCGTCGCTGGCGCTTGGTCGAGCCCTCCGCCCTCGCCCATACGTCGCCCTCTCGCGTTCGCCCAGGCGCGCGCGAAGCGGGAGGAAGCGACGCCCCCCCACGCCACCCGCCGGATGCTTCCCTGGCCGCCATGCCCAGCGCGCACACGCTGGGCGGGGCTGGGAGAGCACCACAGGGGGCGGGCGGGGGCGTGCCCCCCCCCCCCCCCGCGTCGCCTGCGCTTGGCCGAGCCTTAGCACCGCGGCGCGGCGCGCGGAGGCCGATGCAAGAGCGATGCGACGCGCGCACGCGCGGCGCCACAACGAGTAGCCCCACCCCCCCGCAGAAACTCACCGACGCCTTGGCGATGCATAAACCAGCTCGACGCGAGGCGCGCGGAATAATTCGTTGCTGGGCGAGATCGCTGCCCGCGACGCGGCGCGCGAAGGCCGATGCATGGGCGATGCGACGCGTGCGCGCGCGAAGAACCCAGCTCGACGCGATGCGCGAGGAATAGTTCGATGCTCGGCGAGCGCGTTCCCCGCGACGCGGCGCGCGAAGGCCGCGTCGACGAGGCGCAGCTGCGCCTTCCTCCGGGAGCTTCTCGGCGAGAGGCTCACGGGGGAGGGGGGCTTCTGGGCGGCCGTGGTCGCCCCGCCGCGCTGGCTCCGTGGCGCTTGAGCGCGCCGCGGAGTGACCGCGCGACGGGGCGGCCATATCCGCTCGGAAACCCAGGGGGCCATGTCCAGCCTCCACGGGGCGGCCCCTGGGGAAGGGCACGGGGGCGGCTCTCAACCCGAAAGGGTCGAGGTCGCGCCCGTACCTTTCGCGAAGGACAGTACTGACGCCATGCCTGGCATACCGAGGCCACGAACGTCTGCCACGAGTCTGGGCGAAGGGAGCACCCTGCACTTTCGCAGGCTCTCCCAGAACGCCACCCCCGGTACTCCGGGAGTTTACAGATCCTCCCAGAACGCCATTCCTGGCGCTCCGAGGACAAGGATCTGCGTGAGGGGTGCGTCCTGGGATTTTATCGAGCCAGAACGCCATTCCTGGCGCTCCGAGGCCAAGGATCTGCGTGAGGGGCGCACCCTGGGATTCGCATATCCTCCCAGAGCGCCATTCCTGGCGCTCCGAGGGCAAGGATCTGCGTGAGGGGTGCGCCAAAATGATGGGAGGCGGCCGAAGGGGGGACTTGAGGGCGGCGGAAGGCATTTCAGGATTTAAATCTTTATAGGCTCTTAGTTTTTAGGGTTGGGCCCCCAAGGCTCCCAAGGTTCCTAAAGATGGCCCCCAAGGCTCCCAAGGGTGCCCCGAGATGGCCCCAAGAGGTGGCCAGGAAGCCCCAAGAGGCCACCAAGATGCCCCCAAAAGGCCCCCACGAGACCCCCAGGAGGCCCGAAGAGACCCCCCAGGGGCACCCAAGATGCTCCAAGAGGCCTCGACGAGACTGCCAAAACATTGATTCCACCCAGGTTTTAACCACATGTTGACCTCTTGGGGGGGGCACTGATTCAGATGACTCCAAGAGCGCCTGGGAGAGCCCAAAATGACCTCCAAGATGGCTCAAGATATCCCAAAATGTCTCGTAAAGTTTTCCTCTGTGTGCTGCCCACTTCCCTGATCGAGGCAGTTCCTCTGGGCATCGTTTCTGGATGGGCTGGTGGGGATTCGCGAAGCGTCAACACTTCAGCCTTGATCGCCAGCAATATTTTCGAGCACGAAAAAAAACGAAACTGGAGAGTTGTCACGTGTCAGGCCCTAAGAAGCGATATTCCCTCGACACGGTTTCGGTACTTTTCTGGGTTCTCGAAACTATTTCGGGGATGCGGTCCTGAAATACGACGGGAGCAACATAACGTAACTGTTGTGGTTGTCGTTTTCCGCAAGTTTCAATAATACCTCCCGTTGATTGCTTGTGCGTGGCCTTGGCCCCCCACTGCGCTTGATCGGTGGCAAAATTGCAATGCCGCGAAATAGTGGGAGGCCACGACCCACATTCAAGCATGGGACCCCAAGGCCCAGACGGCGCGAGTCTCCTGGAGGCACAAGTATAGATAGGCGCATTGCGGGGGAACCGCTCCGCATTCCGGTTTGGGATCAGTTTCCCGGCCTCCACGAATATTTTTGACGCCAGGCCGCCAATACCTTTTTTATGTTTTGTGTTGCATGTGGCGTTGTCTTGAGTTCCCAGGGTGGAGTGGCCATGTGGGCCCCCGCCGTAGGACAGTATTCCTATCCCCAGGATCCCGTTTCTTTATTACGAACAAGTTCTTGGGATGGAGGGAAAGGGTGACATTGGAAATGCTGCTTCGATTGGTTTTCGAAGCTTGAATTTGCTAGAGGTGAATCACAAGACGGATTGATCTGCGAGGTGCAAAATAATATTTGGATTTCACACTGGGCCGCCCTCCGCCTTAAGAAAATGCTCAATTATTGTTTGGAGCATGACGAGGGTCATGGTCCCCGCTCATCCCCCCCCTATGACTTAACTCCCCCCCCCCCGAGCGCGCTCCGGAAATTGACGCCGCCGTGCGCATTGGGATTCGCATAGGTGTCCGCGTAGGAATCCGCATGGTAATTTGGTCCGCAATCGTTGTCGCCGTCGTCGGTCGAGGCTCGTCGCTCGATCGTCGTCATGCGCGCCAATGTGGCTGGCGCCTGCATTATAATCCAGGCCGATGACGGCAATCACTTTGGAGGGGTGGAGGGAGTCGATCACGTCACGTTTCGCGCCCGCGGCATCTGGGAATGCTTAAGAATGACGGAGGACGAATAGCACCAGCCTGTATGTTGCCATTTGCATCAAAAACGCTGGTGTACATCAGTGCCTGCGTGCACCACAGCGCCTCTGTACACCACACCACCTATGTACACCACAGCAGCCGCGTGCAACACCGCGTCAGTTTGTGCCACCGTGCCTGCGGGCACAACAGCCTTTGTGTTCACCGCAGCGCTTGCGTACACCACATCAGCCGTGTGCAACACAGCACCAGTGTACGTACACCACAATGCCTCCGTGTATTGCAATTGTACACCACGGTACCTGTGTGCACCACAGCAACCGTGTGCAACACAACACCACTGCTGTAGATAGAATTGCGCAAGAAATCTGTAAGACAAAATGGGGCGCTTGTGGATTCCACAAAAATTCTAAAAAGGAATACGCATGGGCAAAGGAGCGGCGCTGGAATCTACAAGTCCTCCCGGGTCCGCCCGCATCACCCGAACTCCTCCCATTTGCTGCCAGAAGGCTCCAACTAAATTGGCCGTCCGATAACCCATTAAACCGATTGAATCAACCATTCTGCGGTGCACGCTGAGATGCGCATGTGCGCTGTACCGACAACCCGCACGACAGGGGGTAAGGAACAGGAGGAGGAGGAGGAAGTGGAGGACGAGGACGAGGACGAAAACGGCGAGGAGGAGGAGATGGAGGTGGAGGACGAGGGAGGAGAGAAGAACGTCGCATTCGATTATGAGCACTTTTCTGGCGTGGCGTTCAGCTGTCCGAAGCAGATCTTCACGTGCATGCTCCTTCTACCTGTCCTATGCACGCAGGCACTGTGGTGTGCACCAGCGCTGCATTGCACACAGATTCTGTGGTGTAGACTTTCTCTGTGGCGTGCACAGGCCCTGCGGTGCACGGAAGAATTGTGGTGTACACAGAAGCTGCGTTGCAATGGTTGTTGCGGTGTACACATGCACACTCGCGCTGTAGTGTACGCAAGCACTGTGGTGTACACAGGCGCTGCGTTGCACCCGGGCGTTTCGGTGTACGCAGGCGCTATTTTGTACACGCGCGTTGTGGTGCGTGCGAGCCTTGTGGTGTACACAGGCGCAGTGGGGCAGATCGCCACTTACATGGTGTTCGCGTCGTCGTCGTCGTCATCGTCGTCGTCGTGTCGTGCGCGCGAGCGCGGTTGTGGTGCCGGAGCCACACGGCGGGAGAGGCGTTATGTCATACCCCCCCCCGCTTTTTCCCCCCATGATGACGCCCGTCATCGCCGAACAGGTAGATCGAATCATTTTAGATGCTCATTCTGGGGACCTTCCTGGAGCCACTCGTTCCACTCGTGCGTCGAAGCTGCGTCGAACCTGAGTCGAACCTGAGTCGAACCTGAGTCGAACCTGAGTCGATCATGCGTCGAAGCTGCGTCGAACCTGAGTCGAATCTGAGTCGAATCTGAGTCGAACTTGAGTCGAACTTGAGTCGAACCTGAGTCGAACCTGAGTCGAATAGATCCGTTAGGTGGGCCCCAGGAAGGTCCCCAGGACGAGCATCGAAATCATTGGGATCACATATGACATAAAGGCCGCCCAGGTAGGCCATGATCCTCTGTTCGTGGCAACACTGGTCGCGGACCTGCTGCGACGTTGGCTTGAGCACAACAAAACAAAGCCGCTATGCTTCCTTGTGTTATCCACTGGCGGTTTGGAAATATCTTGCTCTTGCCTTCCATCGTTTCCCGATTTGAGGTGGGATCGGACACCGAACCATTGCTTCTCAAAAAGGAAGCCTTTCCAACGATGGATCGGCAATGGGTCTTTGGAACATGCAGGCTCTGCGAATGCGATTGAAGGATATTACCGGACCAATGCTTGAAATGGTTTTGTCCAGGTCCAGATCCGATGAATATTGCAGTAGGCGCGTGATCCGTACCCGAGTTAACTTGGATGCCGAAATTGATTGGCCAGACCATCGTCTTGAAGTCCGCTTGGAATCATTTGGCAAACGTTATAGCCACGAAAGTCCGGAATGTACCACCACACGAGATGCCCCGCACACGGGAATTGGGTTTAAGAGCCACGGTAAGAGACGAGATGACCATGATAGTTTTGAGGAGAAGAGAACATGTGTGCTAATGACCTCGTTGGCTACGTAAAACAACGCTTGGAAATCCAATTCGCCCCAAAATATACCTTGTAATGTTCATATCGTTTGCCCCATAATGATCCGAGTCCTCTTCATGTTTGTCGTGCGCCGTTGCAAAAAATGCTGTTCAAATACATTCCGCGATGATTCGCAACAAAACGCTCCGAAGCAATACATTCCAAATCAGTTGGGGTGAAGGTCACCTGATAGTACCGCAAACCGCAGCGTCGGGTCCACGAGCTCGTCATGTGTGAAAGTGTAGTTGTGCTCTTTGGAGCCAATCTTTTCGAAGTCAGAGCCCGGGCGGCGTGACGAGGGCCACAAATTTGTTGATTTTGTCCAAATCTGTCATACCGTCTTGTACATTGTTGTGGTTGGTTTGAGTGCCGTCGGATCGTGGCGAGAGCGCTAGAACACACTTCCTCGATGTTCGGCGATGACGGGCATCATGGGAGGGGAGAGGGCGGGCGGGAGGGGGATCTGACGTAACGCCCCTCACAGCCGCGCCCGCGCGCACGACGCGCCGAGCGACGACCGCCGAGCGCCGAGCGCCGAGCGCCCAGCGCCGAGCGCCCAACGCCGAGCGCCGAGCGACGAGCGCCGAGCGACCACCAACGAGCGACGACCGAGGACCGAGAACCGACGACCGACGACCGACGACCGCCGACCGACGACCGACGACGGACGACCGACGAACGACGACCAACGAGCGACGACCGAGGAGCGACGACCGACGACCGACGACCGACGACCGACGACGGACGACGGACGACCGACGACGGACGACCGACGAACGACGACCGACGACCGACGACCGACGACCGACGACCGACGACCGACGACCGACGACCGACGACGGACGACGGACGACGACGGACGACGACGGACGACGACGGACGACGGACGACGACGGACGACGACCGACGACGACGGACGACGACGGACGACGACGGACGACGACGGACGACGGACGACGACCGACGACGACGGACGACGACCGACGACCGACGACGGACGACCGACGAACAACGACCGACGACCGACGACCGACGACCGACGACCGACCGACCGACACCGACGACCGACGACCGACGACCGACGACCGACGACGGACGACGACGGACGACGACGGACGACGACGGATGACGACGGACGACGACCGACGACGACGGACGACGACGGACGACGGACGACGACGGACGACGGACGACGACGGACGACGAGGGACGACGACGGACGACGACGGACGACGACGGACGACGACGGACGACGACGGACGACCGACGACCGACGACCGACGACCGACGACCGACGACCGACGACCGACGACCGACGAAACGCGGGACCATCGACCCGACGATCCCGACCACGACCGCACGACCGGACGACGACAACCGACGAACACAACGCGGACCGAACGACCGACGACCCGACGACCGACGACCGACGACCGACAACCGACGACCACGGACGGACGAAATGACGGACGGACGGGGACGACGACCGACGACCGACGACCGAGGACCGACGACCGACGACCGACGACCGACAACCGACGACGACGACGACGTTGAGGACGACTGTAACGGACGACGACGACGGACGACGACGACGACGACGACCAACGACCGAAGACCGACGACCGACGACGGACGACCGACGACCAACGACCGAAGACCGACGACCGACGACGGACGACCGACGACCGACGACCGAGGACCGACGACCGACCACCGACAACTGACGATCGAGGAACGACGGACGACGACCGACGACCGACGACGGACGGCCGACGACCGACGACGACGACGATGACGTTCACGACGACGGTGACGACCGACGACCACGACGACGGACGTCGACAACGACGACGACCGACGACCGACGACTCACTACCGACGACTGACGATTGACGACCTACGACCGAGGACCCAGGACCGATGACCGACGATGGACGACGGGCGACCGACGACCGACCACCGAGGACTCACGATCGACGACTGACGACTGACTACTGACTGCCGACGACCGGCGACCGACGACTGACGACTGACTACCGTCGATGACGACTACGACGGACGGCCGACGACGACGACCGACGACGATGATGACCGACGACGACGACGACGGAAGACAGACGAACGAGGACTGTCGACAGACGACCAGCAGCGACCGACGACCGACGACCGACGACCGACGACTGACGACCGCGACCGACGGACCGACGACCGACGACGGACTACCGACGAACCCGACGTAACCGACGACCGACGACCGACGACCGACGACCGACGACCGACGACTGACGACCGACGACCGACGACGACGAGAACGACGGACGACGACGGACGACGACGGAAAACGACCGAAGAAACGGACGACGACGACGGACGACGGACGACGGACGACGGACGACGGACGACGGACGACGGACGACCGACGGCCGACGACCGACGACCGACGACCGACGACCGACGACCGACGACCGACGACCGACGACTGACGACCGACGACCGACGACGGACGACGACGGACGACGACGGACGACGACGGACGACGACCGACGACGGACGACGACCGACTACGCCCGACGACGACGGACGACGACGGACGACGACCGACGACCGACGACCGACGACCGACGACAACGACCGACGACCGACGACCGACGACTCGACGACGGAACGACCGATAAACGACGACCGACGACCGACGACCGAACACCAAACGACCGACGACACGACACCGACGACCGACGACCACGACCGACGACCGACGACGGACGACCGACGACCGACGACGGACGACGGACGACGACGGACGACGACGAACGACGACGGACGACGACGGACGATGACGGACGACGACGACGACGACGACGACGACAACGACGACGACGGACGACGACCGACGACGGACGACGACTTCCGACGACGCCAGACGACAACGGACGACGACCGACGACGACGACGACCGACGACGACCGACGACGACGACCGACGCCGACCGACGACGACCGACGACGACCGACGAGGACGACGACGACCGACGACCGACGACCGACGACGGACACCGACGACCGAGACCGACGACGCGACCGACGAGACCGACGCCGACGCCGACGACGGACGACGGACGACGGACGACGGACGACGACGACCGACGACGGACGACGACGGACGACGACGGACGACCAACGACCGACGACCGACGACCGACGACCGACGACGGACGACCGACGAACCGACGAACGACGACCGACGACCGACGACCGAGGACCGACGACCGACGACCGACGACCGACGACCGACGACCGACGACGGACGACGACGGACGACGACGGACGACCGACGACCGACGACCGACGACCGACGACCGACGACCGACGACGGACGACCGACGAACGACGACCAACGACCGACGACCGACGACCGACGACCGACGACCGACGACCAACGAACGACGACCGACGACCGACGACCGACGACGGACGACCAACGAACGACGACCGACGACGGACGACGACGGACGACCGACGACCGACGCCCGACGCCCGACGCCGACGCCGACGCCCCGACGCCGACGCCGACGCCGACGCCGACGATGACGATGACGACGACGACGACGACGACGACGACGACCCCGACGACGACGACCCCGACGACCCCGACGACCCCGACGACCCCGACGACCGAAACCGACGACCGACGACGACGACCGACGACGACGACGACGACGCGAGCAATTCAGTTGGTCTCCATAAGGATGTTCTGTTGTTTGCTGTGGAATCCTTAAGCGCTGCATTTGGTCATAACTATTCTATGGCATTCTACATACAACAGTAGTGCGGTGTTGCACTCGACTGCTGTGGTGCACACAGGCGCCGTGGAACTGAAATCGCAGGCATTGTGTACATTGACGCTGTGTTGCACACGGCTGATGTGGTGCCCGCAAGCACAGAGGCACAGCTTCTGTGTTGTACATAAGCTGCGTGGTATACACAAGCGCTGTGGTGCACATAAGTATTAAGGTGCACACAAGCGTTGTAGTGCAAATCATCACCTATGGAATGGTGCCACTCCTTTTCCGTCAGTCCTGGGCATTCCCGAACACCGCCAGCACGAAACGTTACGTCATCGACGACGACGACTACGACGACGACGTCGACAACGACGATAACAATTGCGGAGCAGATTCCCATGCAAACTCTTACGCAGACACTTGCGCATGTTCAATGCACACGGCAGGAATGCCCGGAGCGCTTTTGAAGAAGAGTTTCACGTCATGGAGGACTAGGGGAGGCAGGGCTCATGACGCCCGCTATGCTCTACGCAATGAAGAAACGGGCTTTTAGTCTGGTAGATGCTTATCCCAATGTCCACCATCTAACAAGGCAATGCGTTTGTGCAGATCTCGTTTGCCTGCTGACCGTGGGCTGTGGGATCGAGAAGTATGCCGCTTATCCGCATATGCCCACACCTTGGGGGAACTATGAGTCGGCATGGCCACCCAGAGACGCGTGCGCCGTAAGGCCAGCGCACAGTGAGGCGAGAGGTAGAACTATGCAGCCGTTGCCACCGGCCAGGCCTGCACACGCACGCGCTTCTTTACCTCGAGAACTCATGGCTTCCTGGCCTTTCTCGGTCTTGGGCTCGGCCACGCGTGGGCGACCGAAGCCGCCGCCACCTCCGAAGGCTGCCGAAGGGTCCAGCGGAGCGGCGCGCTGCGCCCGCGGACTCAGATTGAACCTCGCCCTCTCCGGGGAGCTACGAAAACCGTCGCCTCTGACAGGGGCTGCTGTGGGACCCAGCCGCGACCCAACAGCGACCCGCCCGCGACCCATTTGCGACCCACCCGCGACCTCCCCACCTTGGTTTCACGAACAAATCGGCGCCTGCGGTGGGCTTCTTTTATAGATTGTGAAACGTTGGCACCTGCGGCGGGTTTCTCCAGAGTCTCGCAAACTGCCGACGTCCGCACCGCCCATTCACTCTTATCCGCATCTGCGGGGTGGTATTATTTCTGGAGCGAAGATGCTCTGGACCCAGAAGGCGCCGCAACGTCGACACCACGATTGCGAGAGGGCGATTTTGTGAGCCCGCCTTCTGAAGGCACGAACGCCGCACTGTGACAAATCATGAGGGTCACGTAATCGATCACGACGGTCGACTGTGGCAAGGCTTCCCCTCCGCTCGCAGCGCGAGAGAGGGGACCGGCGAGGAGGTCCCCAGATGTCCCTCGAGGAGGGGCGGCCTACTCGGTTTACGAAAGGGCAACACACAACTACACTAAGTCGGGCGTGTCCCCCTACAGGCGAAATTGGGACGAAAAAATTAGAAATACCATCGAAATAATCAAACAAGTATCAAAAATAGTCAAAAAAAGCACGCCCCTAGACTATATCTAAAAATATCTTTGAATGTTCCTCCTGTAGAGAAGGACAGGGCCCGACTTAAAACTCCGCTTGGCAGAAATTGCTGCACGTCCGCGCGGGCTTACCGGACCGGCGCTGGCCCACCTTCGTGGCGCACGGAGCGCGAGGCGGCGGCACGCGCGGCGGGCCGGGCACGAGGCGCCGCCACATGGGGGCCCAGCGCAGGTCCAAGAGATCCGCGGGGACCTCGAGGGGCCATGTTGGTGCAACTGCCCCTGCTGCCGTGTGAGGGGCAACGAATGGGGGGGGGATAGGCACAAGGGGGGGATGAATCGACCTGGAATCGGCGATGCATCGCCGACAGATCGGCGATGGGCCCCCGACAGTGAGTCCGCACCCTCCTGGGCTGGTTGGGGCTATCGGGCCCCTAGCGGCGATCAATTGGCGCTTGGGGGTCGATGCATCACCCCCTGTGCCTATCCCCCTTTATCGTTGCACCTGCCTGTGACAGGCACGCGGCTCTGGGGGCACGCGTCGGTTGCAACAGCAACCGTGGCCGGTGACCAGAACTACCACCCCGTGATCGCCGCACGTGCTCAGGCACGCTACCCCCCCAGCGGACTCGTGCCGCGCAGAGGAGGCAGCCACGAGGCTGGACCTGAGAACAAGCACGATGAGGAAGAGCCAAAGGGCGGGCAAACGGTGCGACCAATACCGGCGCGGTGCGATACGACACTGCGAGGTCGGTCAGTGAATCTGCTTGCGCTTTGTCCAAGGAAGCCGAAAAATACTGATACCGCTACTCCCCAGACCTCTCCCCGTGAATTTCGAAGCGCATCCAGCCGTGAAGACAAACAATCACAAGAAAACGGAGAAAGGTGGCGATATCGGCACCTTGTCCTCCACTGCACAGGACGTGGATCGTACAGCCAGTGCGCAGGAAACGGATCGTCGCGGAAGCCAGAGACCAGATCACACCTCGGGTGTTCGGTAATGTCGGGTCGGGCGAAAGGGGGGGATAGCAAAGGGGGGGTTTGAGAATCAGCATTACGTAGCTAATTTTCCCGGCGCCTCCCGGCGCCGGAGGCGGCTATGTATCGAGGAATGGGCCCCTCGGTGAAGCCGAAACCAGCTGCATGCAGCAAATTTCGTAACCCCCCTTTCCCAATCCCCCCCTTGCGCCCGGCCCGATAATGGGAAGCAGTGAACTTGGGCTGAAGAAGCGTACACCTGTCGTGCACCATCTGGCCCCGCGGTGGCAGTTCAGGGGCCATTGAGGGCCCCCTTCCTGCAGCCCTCGGTCCCCTCACGCTCCTCGCCCCCCCGCGGCCGCCCTCACGAAAACCGCTGACCGGCCACACCGTTTGCCCAGCATTGGAAGACAGCCTCCCGAGCGCGCGGAACGCAGCTCAAGGAGCTCTGTCGGATCGCGTCCTTCCAACGATAAATAAATGGGCAGTCCAGCCTTGACTGGAAGCGTGGTGAATCCGCCGCGCAGGAGGAGCGATCACTCGTTCATGGCACCCGCACTACAGTCATCGCGATGCCATAAAAAGCTCCAAATTAGGAGCGGAGAGACTCTCTGGCCACTGCGAGCCTCGGCCACGAGGAGGCTCCCCGACCTGGAGCCGAGGCACGGCCCGAAAATCAGACAGGGGCCCCCCCTTGGCCCCAAGTGGACCTCATTTCACCATCCTGGCTGTCAGAGGTCTCGTGCTGCCCACTGCTCCCTGCATGTTCGGGAGCCGCTGGGAAGACGCATGGAACGCAGACCGGGCTTCGAAGGCGTCCTGCCTTTTCAGACGGCCACCCCCATGGCACCGCGTCGTCGGAAGCGGCGCCGACTCTCCCTCCTCGAGCGCCCCTCCCCCAACTCTGCACGGTTTCCCCCGGGGCCGTAGGCGACCCGAAGAGGAGGAGGAGGAGGAGGAAGAGGAGGAGGAGGAGGTGGAGGAGGAGGAGGTGGAGGAGGGGAGGAGGAGATGGAGGAGGAGGAGGAGATGGAGGAGGAGGAGGAGGAGGAGGAGGAGGAGGAGGAGGAGGGGAGGAGGAGGAGGAGGTGAGGAAGAGGAGGAGGAGGAGGAGGACGACGACGGGTCGCCTAAGCCGTTCGGAGAAACCCTCCACCCAACTCCGAAGGGCATGTCTGGGGCGCGGGCCGCGCGATTCTCGGCGCGACCCGGCACGCAGAGGGCGCCAAGGAGAAGCCCAAGCGGCCCCCGAGAGGACCCCACAAGAGGCCGCCAGGAAGAGGGTTTCTCCGAAGGGCTTAGGCGTCCTTCTCCTCCTCCTCCTCCTCCTCCTCCTCCTACTCCTACTCCTACTCCTACTCCTACTCCTACTCCTAATGTGGCCAAACCTGGAGGAAACCAAACCAACGAGGAAGCTGAAGGTGAAACTGAAGGTGCCTTCTGGTATCCGGATATACCCCGACAATGTCAATATGTAAAATTATCCCAGTGCGACCCTACCTAGGAGTTGGAACCCCTAGGAAAGCAGCATTAGTAGTAACAGTAACGCTAAGCTAAAGCTAAGTCAAAGCTAAGCTAAAGCTAAGCTAAATCTAAGCTAAAGCTAAGCCACAGCAAAGCTCTAAGCTAAGCTAAGCTAAAAGCTAAAGCTAAGCTAAGCTAAAGCTAAGCTAAAGCTAAGCTAAAGCTAAGCTAAAGCTAAGCTAAAGCTAAGCTAAGCTAAAGCTAAGCTAAAGCTAAGCTAAAGCTAAGCTAAAGCTAAGCTAAAGCTAAGCTAAAGCTAAAGCTAAGCTAAAGCTAAGCTAAAGCTAAGCTAAAGCTAAGCTAAAGCTAAGCTACAGCTAAGCTAAAGCTAAGCTAGCTAAGCTAAGCTAGCTAAGCTAAGCTAAAGCTAAGCTAAAGCTAAGCTAAGCTAAAGCTAAGCTAAAGCTAAGCTAAACGCTAAGCGAAAAGCTAAGCGAACCGCTAAGCTAAAGCTAAGCTACAGCTAAGCTAAAGCTAAGCTAAAGCTAAGCTAAAGCTAAAGCTAAAGCTCCGAGGGGACTGGGGGGAACCGCTCCCAGGGGACTGGGGGAACCGCCCGGGGCGCTTTCCACTGTCCGGCCCCTTTAAGCTAGAGAGTAAGAACCCTTCTAGGCAGAGCCTAGGTAGAGAAACATGCTTCGGCTTAGTTTTTAATACAAGGTGCATTGCTCACTGGAAAGGAACCCTTCATGCCACAGATAAACAAAAACTTCTCGTGACAGGCCATTCGGACGATTGGGGAAGACGGCGATGATGGGGGGAGCTTGCGCGCAAGGCGGTGATCACACACGCTCACTCACTACACGAGAACTTCTGAACGATTGAAAGGCAGCCGACTGTCGGACGGAGTTGCTGGCAAGACTGCTGCATTGGTGCCAGCCTTGGGCTCCTCATCAGGAGGCGCTTTCAGGTATTGGCAGCGTTGTTCAGAGGAGACGGGCATCACCATGGGCACGCAGGAATGGGCACGGATATCGGGAAGGCGGTTCTGCCTTGTCCTGGTTCGGAGAAGCTTGTTTCTCGATCATTGGGGTATCCATGGCTACTGTTGGAGGACGAGAAGGCCATGGAGTAGTTCGCACATATCGACATTCGACGGGTTCGTGGCAGGACACGTACACATGAGATGCCACCTTGGTGCCGCGCGGGCGACGTAGGAGATTCTGAACAAAATGGCACAAACAAGCCCTGGTTCCTGCCAAATAGTGAAACCATCACTCTTAGATGCGCGTTACGCTGGAGGTAAGGACCACGTACGCAATCACAATCACGCCCCAAACACTTTCAAATAATGACCCTTCGCAACCGCATCATGGCTGCTTGACACTTCCAGGCTGCACTTAAGACAGGTTGCAGTGGGGAGCTCGGTCCAGGGAGTATCGTTCTCTTCGTCGAATCAAACTACTAGTTGCAGCGTGGTACATGTGATGTTCGAGGCATCGCCCATGCGGATGTTCGTAATCATACCTCGGCTCCGTGTCCTTGGCCTGTATTCGAGAAGCGACGGACTCCGAATGTGCGTATCGCACCTGCTGCCCTACCGTGCGAGTCATGGCGGCAACGGCAGCGGAAGCGGCGAAGCCAGCGGGTATCGGAATGCTCTCGCTCAAGAAGAGTGCTGGTGCGGGCCAGTCATCGGCGGCAAAGGTACCCAAAGTGGCGGCAGGGGTGGAAGGGGGCGGGAGCAGACCACAATACGAGGAACGGCGGCGGAGCAGGCAGCGCAACGGGCAGGCTCGTGGCGCAGACGTTCGGAAGCTGGGGCGACCTGCGCGCACCCACAGCCAGCAGCTGGCGTGTCTCTGGTCAACGTTACGTTCCTCGTGCCAGAGACGTCGCAAGACGACGCAGATACGGCGATGACCGCTCACCGAGCAGAATCCGACAACAAGAGCACGTAGCTCAAAGAACACCAGAAAGCAGGGCAGGGGGACGGAGTCAACAGCCGCGGGGCATCACACGTCTATTGCTTCATGGCGCTGCTCAAGCACATCATCGACCTCAGCGCCAATGGAACCCGGCACGCGGTCGAGAAGCTGCGCACCATCATGATGGGAGTCTGAGAGACTCAGGTGCACGAGTTGGACTAGATGAACCTTCACCGTCGTTGTAAGAAGTCGTCTCGCATCGACGCGGTCGAGAAGAGGGGAGGCCTGTCCGTGGCGGTGAAGCGTCGCTCGTACAAGGTGCAGAGCATCGTCGATCAGATACATTCATCGGGGGCGCGCAAACATAGATTAGCGATCCATGGATTTGGCGCGCGGTCGCGAAATCCATGGCTCGGGGGAAGTGCCCTCCCCAAAATGCGGCTGGTGTCGCCTCGTTCGGCGGCGGAAATCCCCGATTTCCCATGGAAACGGGACCCGTCGCCAATCCACGCCCCCTTAATCCATGATTGCGATCGTCCATAGTTCAGAAGGGCGGTTGCACCAAGCTCAGTGGACCAGCCCCTGGGAGGGGGGGGCACTCGACAGAAAGAGATCTCGCGTCAGCTGTGAAGGGCAAGGGAGGCAGCAAGGGCAGCAAGTGAGCAGTAGCCTGTCGCAGGGCAGTGCTAAACTTCTGTGCGGGCTGGGTCTGCCTCACAGCCTGCTGGCATGACTTCGCATTCCTCTCCCGCTCGTCTGTGTATTCCTGCTGCTTCTTGTGCTGCCACTCGGGCCGAGAGGGAGGGGCAGTGGGAGAGGCAGAGCCCGCACAAACGAGAGCATGCCACCGCCTCCGCCCGCTCGCGACAGAGGCTGTGGGAAGTGGCGCGCTCGTGATCGTAGAGAGGGGGGGAGGGTCGGGAACTGGGTCAGAACCGGTTCGGGGGAGGGGGGTGATTCACAGTCGGGCCCCCATGAGCGGCATCCACGACCCAAGCTGCGCGCCACGGGGGGGAGGGTTCGCAACTCGGGGTAGCGCGGCTGGTGGCCGAGAGGTCATAGGTCGCGTTGCACATCCAGCTCAGGATGGAGGTGGCAGTCGATGAATCTGCGACGGTCAGAGGCAGTTCGGTTGAGAGACAATGCGGACGGTCCTCCTAGAGCAGTACGCAATACTCAGTATTCAGTACTCAGTACTCCTCCTGGTCGTCCTCCTCGTCTCTTCGTCTTCCTCCTCCTCCTCCTTTTCCCCCCTCTACTCCTCCTCCCATGTACCCCCCCAAGGAATTACACAACGACTGAGGGTACACATTGTCCAATAACTTGGACAAGCTTTGGCCCAGAGTTTAGCCCCATCGGCATTTCCAGAAAACCGGGGGGGCGGCGGTGACATGCACTAGATGCATTCGATCAACGTAACCCTACTATTGGGGCGTGCAAAATCACTATGGGGCGTACCGTGGTGCTCAGCAAAACCATGCTGCACATTCCTTAAAGCGCGCGCTCCACAGAAGTTCCCCTCCCGCCCACCGCATTGTTGGTTACCCTCCTTATCATCCTCCCGTCCCATCTGGGCGCCGACTAGCGTGGTCTCTTCAACTCGTGCGAATGCTGAAAGCCAACGCGCTCAACCATGGCATACGAGAATGAATGCGACTTCTTAAATTCAGAACAGCGTAGTCCTCTGACCGCATTCTGCACAGCATGCCATGAGACAAGCCCATGGGCAACAGCAGAAATGGGCATATAAGTTCCGCGAAGCTCGCACTTCACTGGAGAATTCGTAGTGAGAACCACAGAGCGAGAGTAGAAGAAGACAAAACGCCATAAACATAAATGTTTGGCGCTCTGCGCGGATTTCTTGGATTCGCGCAAGACTCCCCCTCCCTGACGCGCGGAGCGCGCCAGGGGCGGCGCCGGAGGCGCCGCCAGGGGGGCCCAGGCGCGACTCAAGAAATCCGCGCGGAACGCCTCAAGTGTATGCTGATGTGGCTCTTCTTCTTCGAACAGAGCGAGAGAAAGAGAGAGAGAGAGAGAGATGGGGGGGGACAGCCTCGTGCAGCTGACGGGCATGCTTGGGCGGAGACGGCGGCTCGACTCGCCGGGCGCCTCGAGGAAGAGGCGGGGAGCGAGCCGTCTGCCCGACGGGACACGAAGTCTGCCTGGCGGGATCCGTCGCTGCAGTCGCGGAGACGGCCAGAGCAGAGAGACCCACAGGACAGGAGGAGCAGAGAGCAGGCGGGTGGGGTGGGGGGGGGGAGAAGAGGCTGGGGGCAGACGGCGCAAAAATCAGACAGCACCTCTGCTAGCACGGCCAGCCGGACGAGGAACGCGCTCCAGCACCAAGCCGCGTCGCCCGTGGCCGAGAAGAAGCCGGAGCAAAGGGAGGTCGTCGAAAGCGGAGGGGCTTGAAGCAGCAGTGGCCGAGTGCACAACCTGGGAGACGGGCGGCCGCCGAACAGCGGGGGGTTCCGCAACAGAAGGGCACAGCACGCACTTGGCACGCGCTTTCAGAGGTCCGCGCGGTCTGCTGCCAAAGGGGCCCAGGGAGACACAAACGAGGCGACATGAATTCTATAGTTCCTGGATTTTCTGACTCCCTACACTTCCAAAAATGACATGTATTTGCACGGACATCTGCGTTAATGTGTATTTGTGCATAGTTGTCCCTCCCCTGGCGCGCGAAGCGCGCCAGGGGTGGCGGCG
>CAUYUJ010004164.1:0-32500 GCA_963575745.1 Prorocentrum cordatum | reverse complement strand
AAGGAGAGAGGGGGGGGCGGAGGCAAGGGCCACAGGCCGCTCAGCGGGCGAAGAGGGGCTAGCCCTCGGGGCCAGGCTCCCGCCCCAGAGGCTGGCTCTCCTCCATCCCGACCGTCCTCCCACGGTCCCGGAGCCTGGCAAGGGCCCCCCGCCCCAGGGGCCCGAAAACGGCGGAAGGCCTCCGCCCCGACTTCGTTCAAGACGTTGGATGCATGGGTATAGCTGAGTAAAAGAAGAAGAAGAAGAAGAAGACGAAGAAGACGAACAAATCACATAAACATAAACTTTTGGCGCTCCGCGCGGATTTCGTGGATTCGCGCTGGACCTCCCTGGCGCGCTCCGCGTGCCAGGGGCGGCGCCAGAGGCGCCACCGGGGGGCCCAGGCGAGGATCCAGTAAATCCGCGCGGAGAGCCGAAAGTTTATGTCTATGTGGCTTTTTCTACTTCGACTGAAGCTCCACCCTTCGGGGAGACGTAAGACCCGGGTACGGGGGACTCGGAAATCCCCGACGAGGTCGTCAAAAAAATGACGAGGCCGAGCCTGCATTTTGACGAGGCCTCCCGCTGCAGACATCCCACAAAACTCCTCCTCGTCAAAATCCGAGTCGCGGTCGTCAAAAAACGATGGCGAACCCGAGTCCCGGCAAACCCGGGTCTTACGCTCCCCCGAACCCTCACCGTTCCGCCCGTGACACTCCAGCTTGCCTTCCTCCTCCACTTTGGACGCCCGAGAAGGGCACGCAACAAAAACGGGGACGATGCCCAACAGCGGTTGTCGAGGCGGCGGTTGGCGAGGCGACCTTCTGTCTCACATGGACGGCGCCCGTCGTGGAACCGACAGCGAATCTTGCTCAAAACGAACAGGAACTGCTGTCGGTGATCGTACCCATCCGTTCCGTGCCCACCTGGAAATCCGACGTTGCGAAAAAATGCAACGTCGCGAAAAATCACGACCAGGGCCCTAGACACAATTTTTTGGCGGCACGTCTCGAGCCGGATCATTATGTGATGGTCCCGCGGCCCGAATACGGACCTCAGACCCCATCCTTCTGCGGCGTGTTCCGAGCCGGACCGATCTGTGTTTGCCCCGCGGCCTGAAGCCGGGCGAAAATGCTCGGCGTGACAAATTGCAACGCCGAAGGCGGCGAGGGAAGTGAGAGGAGGTGGGCCTTCTCAGAAGGCGGCGGGGCTTCTCAGAAGCCCTTCAGGGCACAGAAGGTGCACCTTCCTTCACCCCCCCTCGTGAAGGGCTTAACGACTCCTGCCGTCCTTCAACTCGATCTGGAACGGCAACGACTTGCTCAAAAGGCCCTTGGAGATCCCTGGATTTCTCTGGAATTACCCAGGATTACCTCGATGTACCTCGATTTACCTTGATCTGTCTGCGTCCCCTTTGATTTGGCGAAAGTCGTCAAGCCCCCTCACTGGGCGACGCCCGACGGTCCGCGGGTCCTGGTACTCGGGGGTGAGCCCGGCGAAGAGCAGCGGCGTTGGGCCCTCCCAGCGGGGGCTCTTGCCAGCGCCCCCGCAGGCCAGGGGCACCGCGGCCCCGCCGCGGGCGGAGCGCGGCTGCGCGAGCCTGGCGAGGAGGACACCAACGATACGCCTGCGGCGGGTTCGCGTCGTGAAGACCCCTCCTTCTCCTCCGCCTCCTCCTCCTCCTCCTCCTCCTCCTCCTCCTCCTCCTCCTGCCTCCTCCTCCTCCTCCTGCCTCCTCCTCCTCCTCCTCCTCCTCCTCCTCCTCCTCCTCCTCCTCCCGCCTCCTCTCCCGCCTCCTCCTCCTCCTCCTCCTCCACCTCATGATTCAGCATCATCATCATCATCATCATCATCATCATCATCATCATCATCATCATCATCATCATCATCATCATCATCATTCATCATCATCCTCATCCTCATCCTCATCCTCATCCTCATCCTCATCCTCATCCTCATCCTCATCCTCATCCTCATCCTCATCCTCATCCTCATCCTCTCATCCTCATCCTCATCCTCATCCTCTCATCCTCATCCTCATCCTCATCCTCATCCTCATCCTCATCCTCATCCTCATCCTCATCATCATCATCATCATCATCATCATCATCAACATCAACATCAACATCATCATCAGCATCAGCATCAGCATCAGCATCATCATCATCATCATCAGCATCATCATCATCATCATCATCATCATCATCATCATCGCAATCATTAGTATCATCATCAGCCGCATCATCATCAGCATTATCATTATCATCATCATCGTCATCAGCAGCAGCATCATCATCAGCAGCATCAGCATCACCATCATCACCATCATCAACATCAGTAGCATCATCGTCACCACCACCACCATCATCATCACCATCATCAGCAGCAGCAACAGCATCACCATCATCATCGTCGTCATCGTCACCATCATCATCACCACCATCATCATCATCAGCATCAGCAGCAGCATCATCATCATCATCGTCATCATCATCATCATCATCATCATCATCATCGTCGTCGTCAACATCATCACCATCACCATCACCAGAACCAGAACCAGCATCATCATCAGCATCAGCATTAACAGTGTTATCACCATCCTCATCATCATCATCATCTTCAGCAGCAGCGGCGCACCATGATCATCATCATCCTCATCATCATGATCATCATCATCATCATCATCAGCAGCAGCAGCAGCGGCAGCAGCAGCAGCAGCAGCAGAGGCAGCAGCATCATGAGCTTCAACACATAAAATATCTGACATAAGATTTGTTAGAGGCCACCAACCCTGCAAAAATCGCTCAGGGAGCCCATACCACGCCCACACCACGCCCCCACCACGCCTGACACCGCCAGCCTCTGGAGGCTTTTGGGTATTTTTTTTTTTACAAGCCACCCACCCTGCTAAAATCGCACCGGGACACCCCACCACGCCCCCACCACGCCCGCACCACGCCTGACACCGCCAGCCTCCTAAGGCCTCTCGGCATAAATTCTTAACGGCCACCCACTCTGCAAAAATCGCACCGGCCCCCCACCGCCCTCACTACGCCCCCACCGCGCCCCCACCGCGCCCCCCACCGCGCCCGACACCGTTCTTATAGGGACCAACCACCCTGCATAATCCGTCCTGGAACTCTCCGCCGCGCCCCCCTCCGCGCCCGACACCGCCAGCACCTTGAACCCTCTGGCCATGTGTTCTCTGGGACGACCCACCTTGCAAAATCCGTCCTGGGCCCCCCACCGCGCCCCCCACCGCGCCCGACGCCGCCAGCATCTTGAACCCTCTGGCCATGTGTTCTTAGAGAACCCTGCAAAATCCGCCCCATGACCCTCCACTGCGCCCCCACCCGCGCCCGACACCGCCAGCATCCTGGACCCCCTGGCTCTGTGTTCTTACGGATTACCCACCCTGCAAAATCCGTCCCGGTCCTAGATGGCCTCGAAAACGGCCCTGGAGCACCCCAAGAGGGCCCTAAATCGGCCCAGAAAGGCCCACAAAACGGCTTCCGACGGCGTCAGACGGGCCAGGAGGCCATGAAGACGGCCCAAGATGGCTCGAAGATAGCCCAAGACGGCCCAAGTGGACTCCAAAGGTCTCCAAGACAGTCCAAGAGGCCCCCAAGAGGGCCTCCAGGAAGGTCGAAGAGGCCATCATCGTCCTTAGGTTGTTGAAGGATTTTGCCATTTGCTTCTTGTCGGCCTCTCGACTGCCCGAGGCGGCCCAAGAGCCCCGAAAGATCGCCCCAAGATCGCCCCAGAGGCCTCCAAGATGGCCCCAGAACGACCCAAGAGGCCCCAAGACGGCCCCAAGAGGGCCCCAAGACGGCCCAAGAGGCCTCCAATACGCCCAAGATGGACTCCAAGACGGCCCTGGAACAACCCAAGAGGGCCCAGAGTCGGCGCAGAGAGGCCCTCAAGACGGCTTGCGACAGCGTCACACGGGCCAGGAATGACCTAAGGCAGCCAAAGGCCCTCAAGAGGCCCAAGGAGGCCCCCAAGACCCAGGAGATGCCTCCAAGAGGCTCCCAGGAAGCTCTCAGGAGGCCCCAAGAGTGCTGGGCTCCCAAGATGCCCCTTCCTCCTCATGATCTTCCCCGCCATCCTCCCCCAAGTTTTCCCCGAAGGGTTTCTACAACGGCTGGGGGAACACATGGTCCGATAGCTTGGCAGAGCTTTTGCCACAACGCTCAGCCACATGGACGATTCCAGAAAGGTAGGGGGCGGCTTCAACACCCCAAGCTGGGGGCGCCAATACAGACACGCACCCAGATCCGCTGGCCCCCTTGTGGAGCCAGATGTTCCCAGATGCGCCAAGGCAGCGCCGAGACGCACCGACGCGACTCTGATATATCCCACTGTGATAGAGACGGGGCCTGCGGAAGGGAGCGAAGCCCTTGCGGACACTCACTGACAAACATTCTCGGCGAGGCGAGGAGGAAAATAAGATACACGCGTGGCGATCTCCGCGTCGAGCACTTGCTTCACGACGCGAACACGTCTTGGCGGCTACCTGGAGAAACTAACAGGTACCGACACCGCCACTCCACGGACCTCTCCTTGGGTGCGCTCCGAGCAGACTTCCGAGGCGAATCCAGCCGAGGCGACGAGGGCCTCCCTGGGATGCCCACGACGGCGGGAAAACGAGGCAGGGGCAGCGAGATCGGCACCCGGACCTCCTCTGCTTGTTCAGATGCTCATTCTGGGGACCTTCCTGGAGCCACTCGCTCCACTCGTGCGTCGAAGCTGCGTCGAAGCTGCGTCGAAGCTGCGTCGCAGCTGCGTCGAATCTGAGTCGAACTCGAGTTCAAAATGAATCGAACCTGAGTCGAGCAGATCCGTTAGGTGAGCCCCAGGAAGGTCCCCAAAACGAACAACCCCCTCTGGGGAAACCAAAAGGTACCGATACCGCTACTCCCCGGACCTCTCCTGGGGTGCGTTCTGACCAGGATTTCGAGGCGAATCCAGCGGTGGCGACGAGGAATGCCCAGGAGGCCAAAAAAGGGGAAAACGATGGAAGGGTAGGGAGGGGAAGGGTATGCCCGAAGGTCCCCAAAACGAGTATCGAGACTTGCTGCTGCCCCCCCGACGAGCCCGATGATCATCAGGCGGAGCTGCCCGCCGGGCACGCACGGGCCCTTCGCGCCCGCCTCCTGTCGAGAACGGCACTAGCCTTAGGTCGGGCAGGTCCTCCTACAGGCAGGTTTTGGAGGCAAGATTAAAAATTACACCAAAGAAAACCCCAATCAATGGATGGTTTGAATTGGGATCGATAAAGAGATCGATAAGGAGACCGACCGGGAACCCGGGAACCCGGAACCCACTGAAATCCACCCTGAACCAATGACCAGGAACCCGGGAACCCAGAACATGGAACCCAGGAACCCAGCCGGCCACCAACATCGGCGCTAAACTTTCGCCAGATCTTTCAATTACACCTGAGAAAATCCCAATCAGTGGATGATTTGAAAATTAGTCATATGGATCTTGAGATCGATTGTGAGATCGATAATGAGATCGATAGTGGAATCGATAATTGACGATTGTAAGGTCGATCGTGAGACCGAGAGTGAAATCGATTAAATGAGATCGATAGGGAGATGATCGCGAGATCGCTCGTGCGATCTCTAGTGACATCGCTTGCGAGATCGACTGTGAGATCGATTGTGAGATCGATGGTGAGATCGATAGAGGTCGGAAATGAGATCGATGCTGAGACCGATCGATAAGAAGATCGACCAAAAACACGAGAACCTGGGAACCTCGCCGCCCACCGAAATCGGCCCTGGAACTGGGAACCCAGAAATCCGGAACCAGGAACCTGGGAACAGGGCCTGCCACCAAAATCGGCGTGAAACATTCGCCTTCTCTTTCAATATCCGCTAAGACCCCTTCAGTGCAAGCACTGATGGGGAACATCCGCTAGGACCCTTTCAGTGCAAGCACTGATTGGGAACAGTCGAAACATTTTTCGAAAATAGCCAAACATAGTCGAAAGATCGTCCTCATATTACCTGTTGGCTATGTTTCAATCCTCTCCCTGTAGAGGGGCATGCCCGACTCAACACTGGCCCAGGCCAGCACAAACCCAGGCCAGCCATGGCCCAGTCGCGAAGCCCGGCCGGCCACTCGGCAGCTCCCAAGCCCAGATCAGCAGAGAGCGGAGACAGGGCGACGAAATCTATACACATCCACTACTGCCCCTCTTCCTCCTCCTCCTCCTCCTCCTCCTTCCTCCTCCTCCTCCTCCTCCTTTTCCCCCTCCTCCTGCTCCTCCTCCTCTTCCTGCTCCTCCTCCTCCTCCTCCTCGTCCTCCTCCTCCCCCTCCTCCGCCTCCTTCTCCTCCCTGGCCAGGCCCATCCTGAACCAAGCAGCGGTGTATACGCCACGCCATCCTGGCTTGGCCACGAGGGCGTAGGAGGGCGTACACACAGCTCCTGGGTTCAGGATGGGCCTGGCCTGGGAGCAGTGGATATGTATAGATTCCGTCGCCCGAGGAGAGGAATCAGCCCCACGTGAGTCCAAAACCAGAGTCGGCCAGACGGGGTTGGCTGACCCCCGTTCGCGCGTGAGCCTCGGCGATAGAGCCAAATCCGCTCAAACTCGGACCAGATGGACGCCTCCCGGGGTCCATGTGGTGGAGTTTTTCGCTCAGGAACTGCTTCTGACAGTCGCGGGGCCCGAAAGCCGCCCCTGGAGACTGAAGAAGCCAAACAGCGTCTCGAACCCATGCACGTCGGTCGGAAGAAGTAACATGAAGCAGGAAGGCGGTTAAAGTAGAATGGGCTCAGGCCCTCCCAGAGAATAACAAGACACAGCAAAACCAGATCGGTTCTTGAAGTAGGAAGGCGCTTGAAGTAGATTGGGATCTGGGAATCCAAAGACACCTACTTTCAACGACTGGAATGTAACCTCGAACCTGGCTTCCGCTCCCAACTGGCCGCAGCCAGTGGTGGGCCACTTCAGACCCCCAGCCTACACGTGTTCGACCATGTACCCCTTGTTATACCCACCGTTCCTGGGCCGACTTCGGCGGACTTCGGCGGTCCTCGGACATCTGTCGTCGGTCTTCGGCGGTCGTCTGACGGTATTCGGCTGTTTCTGGCGGTCTTTGCAGGCCTCCAGTGGTCTTCGGCGCGAAAGCTGCATGGCTGCGTTCAACAAGGGATCCAAGGTCGAACGTCTTTCCAACTGGCTCCGACATCGCCGACGTATCGGCGATGCATCGGCGATGTATCGGTGACGTCGATGATGCATCGGCTGATTGACCAAAAAAGGACCCCTAACCCTTTGTGAGGTGATCTAAGTTAGGAGGGCCAGGAACAGCAGGGACAGGGGGTCTTTTCTGCAGGTGTATGGAACCAAACCGCCCAGAATTCTTATCCATTAGGCGAAGACGGGGACCTCAGTGAGTCCACGTCTTCATCGTGTTAATAGGGTTAGGGGATCTTTTATCCTCGATGATCGGCACCGACGGCGTGGAGAAGATCGGGTTTCACATCGAGCCGCATCGGCGATGCATCGGCGATGCGGCGCGATCCTCCAGCCCCACCTGCTCGGATCTCATCGGGGAGGCCCAGACGGATCCTCCCTCTCGGGGAAACGCAGGACTCGGGTTCGGGGAACTACGGCTGGCCGGACGGGGCCATCATGAAAATGACGAGACCCAGTCTGAAATTTGACGCGAGCTCTCGCTGCAAATACCCCACGAAAACTGGACCGTCAAAATCCAGGACGCACTCGTCAGAAAGCGTCGGCAAACCTGAGTTCCAGCGTACTCGAGTCTTACGTGTCCCCGACACCTCCCCATCCTGCCGTCCCCATCGTCATCCCCAGACCCCGACGTCATGAGTTTTTCAGAACGTCTACCCCCAAGAGGTCTCGACCAATACCACGGGACCGGTCTTTCATCTTGAATCGTTTTTCATTGTCCCGAGGCCTGGTAAGCGCCCCCGTAGGCCGAAACGTAGCGAGAAACCTGCGTCGTGATTTGTTCATGACTCCAGGGGGTCTGGGAGGCCTAGAGGACCCCACTTCGATCTTACCTCTCCTGGTGTGCGTTCTGACCAGAGTCTCGATGCAAATCCAGAAGTGGCGACGAGGGCCTCCCAGGAGGCCCTTTAAAAAAGAAAAAAGGGAAGGGTAGTGGTATCGATACCCACCTGGGAGGCTTCGAGGATTCCATTTCGATCTGACTGGCCCTTTGCGCCACATCGAGCTGCATCGGCAATACATCGGCTATGCGGCGCGATCCTCCGACCCCATCCGGACCCAATCTAAAGATGAAGCCAGGACGGGGATAAAATCGGGTGAAGATGAATCGAAAATCTCTGAGATCGGGCAACTCTGGAGGGTGTCTCGGGCGCCCCGCCCTTCCTGGAGCTTTCTGGAACGCCCCGAGCGTTCCCGAACGCTCTGGAACGGACTCATCCTCGCCGTGGCCCCTTCCGACATCTGTCGACTACTCGCAAGAGTGACCCTGGGTAAGAATGACCAGCCCGCACCAAAGGTCCCTCCGGCGAAAGGTCACTCTCCCGTCTGGCCCACCCTGGGAGGCCTGGAACGGTCGGGGATGTTCTGACCCGGGTCAACGCAAACCAGGGCCGGTCGGACCTTGCAGGATCCCTGCAGGATCCTGCACCCAAACCCAGGCCAGCGCAACCCTGGCCCTGCAGGGTCCTGCAAGCTCCAGCGCCCTGACTGACCCCCGTTTGCACCGACCCCCGTCTCTTGAGCCCCGAAAGGGCGACGACGACAACGACGACGACGACGGCGGCGGCGGTGACAACGACAAGGACGACGACGACGACAACGACGACGACGAGGACGACGACCTTTTTGTACCGAGGGGCCAACTGCCGAGAGGCCAACTGCGCCACGAGCCCAGTCGGGGCTCCGCCCCGCGGCTGTCGCGCCCGCTGGCGCGCCCGCGGAGCCCTCGCCGCTCACTGCACAACGGCAGCAGAACCCAGAGGGCAAACGGAAGGCCAGCCACGAGCTGCTCCGCTCCCGGGGGGGAGAAAGGGCCAGCGGCGCACGGTACAATACGGGCCAGGCCTCCCGCTTGCCCGAAGGACCCGGGAAAAACGATTTTGGACCCGGGACCGAAAAAGGTGAACGCATGAAAAGCGCCCCCACCCCCCCACATGAGGAACTGTAGGTCAACCAGACCGTCAACCGACGCGCAAAATGCAGGCGGACACTGCTCGACGGTCAGCCAACGACAACGCCGCGCAGCTCCATGCGAACGGCGCAACTCCATGCGAATGGGATCGGCTGTCCGTCCCCCCCCTTTAATGAGAGGCATCGATAGGGGGGACTGGCATAGGCGGGGATGCATCGACCTGGGATCGGCGATACATCGCCGATAGATCGGCGATAGGCCCCCGATAGTGAATCCGCACCTTCCTGGGCAGGTTGGGGCTATCGGGCCCCTATCGGCAATCAATGGGCGCTGGAGGGGCGATGCATCCCCCCTATGCCTATCCTCTCCTATCGTTGCCCCCGATTGAAGGGGGGGACGGACCCCGTCCCAAGGCGGCGATTGCAGGGAGTGAACTCCCTCGCCGCCCTAGGGGAGGCCACGGGACCTGGCAGCCACCCGGGCAGGGGCGCCCGGGTGACCCCGGGCGCGGGGGCCCCGACCCCGAAGGCCGGTTTCTCCCCGCCTGCACCAAGGAGCCCCTGGCCGGGGGGCACCTTGGCCTACCCCGCGACGACGACGACGACGACGACGACGACGACGACGACGACGACGACTTCGCCCATGCCGGCCCTGCGCGCCCCGCTTGGACAGGCGCATTCCACTACTCGCAGATCAGCTGCTCGCAAACTGCCCGGACCCGCCGCGGGGGATTGACGACGTATTGCATGTGGGAAGGCATGTTTCTTCGGACGTTTGCGACGGCGACGGCGACCGCTCCTGCGGCAGGGCCCCCGCCGGGCGCCGCGGCGTCCACGGCGCTGCGCTGGCGGCCCGGGGCGTGGACGCGCGCAGCGCCGGGGGCGTGGAGAGCGCCCGGCAGCGCGAAGCCCGGGGCTCCTCGCGGGAGGGGCCGCAGGCTTCCGAGGGGCTCCTCCCGCCTTGGACCTCCGGCCTAAGGCCTGCGGAGCTGAACACCTGCGGGCCTTCGGCCTCCTCCTCCTCCTCTTCCTCCTCCTCCTCCTCCTCCTCCTCCTCCTGCTTCCCATCCTCCTCCACCTTCTCTTCCTCCTCCTCCTCCTCCTCCTCCTCCTCCTCCTCCTCCGCATCATCATCATCATCATCATCATCATCATCATCATCATCATCATCATCATCATCATCATCATCATCATCGCATCATCATCATCATCATCATCATCATCATCATCATCATCATCATCATCATCATCATCATCATCATCATCATCATCATCATCATCATCATCATTAGCATCATCATCATCATCATCCTCATCCTCATCCTCATCCTCGTTCTCATCCTCATCCTCATCCTCATCATCAGCATCAGCATCATCATCATCATCATCATCAGCATCATCATCAGTATCACCATCATCATCATCATCATCATCATCAGCATCATCATCATCAGCATCATCATAATCATCATCATCATCATCATCATCATCATTAGCATCAGTAGCATCATCATCACCACCACCACCATAATCATCTCATCAGCATCAGCAGCAGCATCATCATCATTATGACCAACATCACCACCAACACCAAGACCATCATCATCATCAGCAACATCATCATCATCAGCAGCAGACCTACTCATCATCAGCAGCAGCATCATCAGCAATATCATCAGCATCGTCGTCATCGTCACCATCATCATCATCACCATCAGCATCATCATCAATGATCAGCAGCAGCACCATCGTCACCATCATCAGCATCAGCATCATCATCCTCAGCATCAGCATCATCAGCATAATCAGTAGCATCATCATCATCATCATCATCAACACCACCAGCATCATCATCATCATCATCATCATCATCATCATCATCATCATCATCATCATCATCATCATCACAATATTCATCATCAGCAGCATCATCATCCTCAGCATCAGCATTAGCATCAGCATCATCAGCATCATCAGCATTCGCATCAGCATCACAATCAGCATCGTCATCATTAGCACCGTCAGCAGCAGCATCATCAGCAGCAGCATCAGCATCATCATCAGCATCATCGTCACTGACATCGTCATCGTCATCGTCAGCATAATCCTCAGCACCGTAATCATCATCATCATCAGCATCAGCATCGTCATCTGCATCGTCATCATCATCATCATCATCATCATCATCATCATCATCATCATCATCATCATCATCATCATCATCATCATCATCATCATCATCGTCATCGTCACCGTCATCGTCATCGTCATCGCCATCGTTATCGTGATCGTCATCGTATCGTCATCGTCATCGTCACCGTCACCGTCATTGTCATCGTCATCATGTTCTTCGTCATCTCATACACTGATAGAGCTTCTTGATGGAGGGAGGGAGGCTCACGAAGGAGGCTCTTGAAGAAGGCAGCTGAGGGAGGCTTCTTAGATGAGCTTCCTGGGAGGGGGCTCTCTTTGGAGCCTCCTGAAGGAGGCGCCTGGCTCCTGGGGGAGCCTCTCGGTAGGGGCCCTTAAGAGAGGCTCCTGAGGGAGGCTTTTGAAGGAAGCTCCCGAGGGAGAACCACGAAACACTCATGACGTCGAGCATGGGGGGACCGAGGATGGGCAGTTGGGAAACAAAGTAAGACGAAGGCATGATCGAGGATTGAGGAGGGGGACAAGGACGATCAAGGGGAGGATCGATGAGGGGCAGGATTTAGAAGGGGGAGAGGGAGATCGAGGAGGGGGATCGAGGATGGGCATAATATTAATGTTGCCATCGCTCGGGCGTCCATTATCCGTGCATGTTTCGATGTTGTGCGCTTTGGGTTTCGAAGGATGGTCCAGAATGCTCCCAAATGGTCCAGGCTTGCTGGCGCTGGTCTCGCCGTGAACAACGTACATGTCCGGGCGATGCCAAATGGTCATGAGGAAAATTATGGAGGCCTCGCGCGGCCACTTGAGACCCAGCTGACGTCAGATCCACATCGGATTTGCATCGGGCTCGCGCCGGACTGGGTCGGATTTGTACGCCAGATTCACGTCGGGGTCACGCCAGAGCATCACCGCGCGGACGTCGGCCCATGCCTGACGGAGCGAACCTGTGGACCTGACGATAGAACTACTGCGCGCTGCGAGTGGCCTCCAGGATTTGCCTCGTAAGATACACGACCCTGACATCCACGCGTCGTGAACAAAAACGACGGACGTTCCTCGGCCAACTTCGGCCTCAGTCGGGGCCCCCCTCCGGGGCCCAGGGACCGCCAACAAAAACGGCTCGGGGTGAAAACCTGGTCCCAGGGAAAAGGCCCAGACCTCTGCGGAGCGACGCTGCGCAGAAAAAACACGACGCCGGATGTCCGTGACAAACTACGACGAGATCCGAGATCAGGACGGCCCCAGGCGGGGCTGATCAAACTAGTGAGCCAGGCGGCCCCAGGGAGAGCCTGGGGCGGCCGGCTGGGTATCCTCCCCCTCCTCCTTCTCCTCCTCCTCCTCCTCCCTCCTCCTCCTCCTCCCTCCGCCTCCTCCTCCTCCTCCTCCTCCTCCTCCCCTCCTCCTCCTCCTTCCACTCCTCCTCCTCCTCGAATTCCTTGAACTCTCCTCCTCCTCCTCCTCCTCCTCCTCCTCCTCCTCCTCCTCCTCACTTGGGAGTCCCTTCCCGTCACCCCCCCCCCCTGGGCCGGGAGACACCCTGACACCAGGGCTGTGCAAATCTTATGGCGCTGGGCGTTCCCGCCCGCGTTCGCACCCTTCAAGGGGCCCTCACCGACCGGTCTGGCCCAAGAGGTGCCGCAAGGCACGGAGCCCAAAGCTCCGGCAGTGATTGTTTTAGGCCGGGCATGTCCCTCTACCGGCAGAGCTTGGAGAAAAAATTAAAAATACCTCAGACAGATCCGAAAAGTGCAAAAAATCCTCAAAAGTCGTCCTCCGACTATTTTTTACTATTGTTGCATATTCCTCCTGTAGAGGGACGTGCCCGACTTAATGATCGTTCGCGATGTCGCATTCTGTACAATGGAGGCCAGTCCACAAGGAACCTTGCACAAGAAACCCAACCCTGAAACCCCAGGGCGTCCGTTGATTTTTGGCGTGCGAGCGTCACGCGTTCCACGGCAAAACCGTCGAAACCCATGAAACCCAGGGCACCGTGGAGTCAAACAGGGTGTTCCTTGGCATGGGCCTCCACCGCAGCGAGGTCGGATCTCACAGCAATGCGACGAAGCCAAGATCGGAACAACGTCGGATCGGAACACGTCGGGGGCATCTGAACGTCGACGGATCTGGAGGACATCGGGCGCCAAACGTTCCAGAACGCTCCGAGAGCGCTCTGGACAATTCTGGAGAGGCTTATCCAAAAGGGGGTCTCGGGCACGGGGGACTCGGGTTGGCCACACGGGGCCATCATAAAAATGACGAAAACCAATCTGCAGTTTGACGCGCGCTGCAAACATCCCACTGAAACTGGACCGTCAAAATCCAGGACGCGCTTGTCAAAACACGTCGGCAAACCAGAATTCCGGCTTACTCGAGTATTACGTTTCCCCGATTCAGGCTTCGGTCGGGCGTGTCTATCTACGGAAGGATTTTGGACGAAACATCAAATCGCATCCAAAAAAATGCCCCCAAATAGTCGAACATTGTCAACATTTCGTCCCCCGACTGTTTTTGACCATTACAAAAAAAACTCCCCCCCCTGCGGGGGGACGTGCCCGACTTAAACTCAGGCCCGCCTGGCACACCGAGCCTGGCCAGAATCGGGGGCGCGCAAACATGGATTAGCGATCCATGGACTTGGCGCGCGGTCGCCAAATCCATGGATCCGGGGAGGCGCCCTCCCCAAAATGCGGCCGGCGCCGCTTTCTCCGGCGGCAGAAATCCGCGCTTTCCCACCTAAACGGGACCTGTCACAATCCACGCCCCTTTGATTCATGTCTGCAATCACCTGACAAAAGCATGCCGTGGGCCCCCGGGGCCGTGGCGCGCGCCCCCCCGACCCTGGCCAGGAGGGCACTCGGCGGGCGGCGACGCTGCGATGGCGCCGGCGTCTCCTGCTGGCACCGCGCGGACATGCACGGCTCCCCCCGGGGACGTGGGCGACAAGAGGAGGAAGAGGTGGAGGAGATTGCGATTTCGATTGTGTAGGATGCGGTGACCAAGAGCAAGCCTGTGCGCACGACACACCCACCACCGCATGGGTAAACTGAGACCAAACTTGGGAGGGATCCTGCGAGACAATCGGGACAAAGCCCCCCTTCCTTTAGCCGCGGGCGGAACACAACCCGCTGACAATTTACGAGTTCGATCGACGCCGAAAGACCCACACACGAGACAATACAACACGCCCTGGCAGGTCGTCAGGGCGCGCGACTCGTGGACAGAAGGGACGAGGGGGTGGCCGGAGGGAGGGCGCCGCGCCTAGGCGTCCGCCATGGACAGCGCGGGCGGCTCGTCGCGCGGGCCCATATCCGCCCGGGGAGTCCACCCCCCTGAAACCTGGCCGAACTCAGAGAGCGTGACACAAACCTTCGGCCCAAACTGAAACAAGGGCTCCTTCCGAGAGAAGGAGCGAGTGCACCGTGAACACCGAAACATAATGCTGAGACTAGTGGCGTCATGACCCGCGGCCAGCAGCCGCCTCTCCCTCGCCCCAACACTGGCGACGCCGGACCACTCACGGGCAGCCGGGAGACCTTGGGGGAAGGGGGCCTCGCGAGAGCAGGTGAGAAACCTTTCGCGCTGAACAGCAAGGACGCACAACAGAACCCTCTCCTGGAGAGCGTCCGCGTCGCGGACACCTTTGACTTCCCGTTCTCCCACTGACCCCTACGGGCGCCTTCACCAGCGCACTGGCCGGCTGCATTATTCAAAATGAGCTCCACCTTCGAGACTTGCACATCAGCGACTCGTGCCTGGGAGGGGTGGGATTTCGCCCTGCGGAGATCAACCTGGCCCGAACGGGTCCCGGGAAGATCCCGCGCTCGAGCCCACAGGCCCACCATGCTACTTTGACCCCTCACGACAGGTTCGGGGGTTTTCCGAAAGCTCCACACCAGGGGAAGGTAATCAGAGAACGCCAGAATATTACCTTCCATGACTGCGGGCACCATCAGCAGGGCGAAGAGCTCAGAACGCCAGGAGCTCTGACAGGGCGGCGGAAATTCACCACAAATACCACCAGCCACTCCAGCCTCGTTGACACGAAGCATAACAGCGCTCCACCCACACCACCTCAGTCTCCAATCCTTCGTCTCACCACCCCCCGATCCATCGTCCCCCCAGACACCCCCCCGCCAGAGTAAGGGCCTCTTGGAGAGCTCCAAAGGCCCAGGCCGACGAGAGGCAGGCAGACCATTCGCGGCCTGGTCAAGGGACATCAGCCCACGACGCCACAGGGATGGGACGAGGAATTCTCCGCGATCGCAATCGGGGCGAGAGACCCCGCGGCCTGGACAGCAGCGTCGCCCAGGGCACGGTTGGCCGTGCACTACCTGAAGCGGCGCACGGGCGTCTCGGGCCGCAGCCCGCACCTGGGGCCCTGGGACACAACGAGCAGACGGCGCACCCAGCCTCAGACAGGCGAGCGCCCCCCCCCAGAATCCCCCCCGCAAGGACGCGACGAACGATGGCCTGGGGTTCAGAATCGAGGCTTCGCCCAAACAGCTTCAACAAACGCCTCGCCGCGGAGAAATCGACGCCTTCCTGGACCACAGCGCCCATGTAGTGCCCAGCGGCCCTTTCCCAGGTCCAACGGAAACAAGTGACCAGGAGGGCCCCCCAAAGGCAACGCCGATAGTCCAGGTTTGCAAAAGCCAAGGCGAAGCCAAACTCGCCCTGCCACTCGCAAGGAGAAATGGGGGCCCACTCCAAATCAAAAAGGGCGGCCACAGTCGCCATCGCTGGCCCCCGCGCCCGCCGCCAACGACAGTTAGCGGTGATGCCCAGGCAGAGGCCCACCGCAGCAACCCAAACATGCGTGACGCGCACGCGGCCTCGAGGACCGAGACCTCGCCCTAGGTCGGCCAAGCTAAGCAATTCATCGCGCCGCAAGCGGGAGAAGGGGGCGCCCGAGCTACTAGACACCAGCGCCAGGACTGCAGTGGAAGAGGAGCCTGGGCCCCCCCCACCACCCAGAGTACCTGGCCGCTTGGCCCCTCTCAATTTGCAGCTGGAGGGGGGGGGGGGGGGCGCGCCCGCCAGCCGGCGGCCCCAGGCCCCAAACCGACAACGCGCCAAATTTCAAAAGCTCGGACACCTTCTTAGACATGCGTGACAACATCGCACCCTTGCCAGCGCGTCACCGAGCGTCAAGCCTCCGCCGTTTGATATCAGAGACCCTCCGCCTGCTTCCAGCCGTCGCACAGGAAACCAAATCCCGAGTGCGCAACGGGCTGCGCATTGGAAGGCCCGCGGCCTGGAGGCTCGGAGCGAGTTGAACTCCCACCGCCTGGGAGGAACAAACAAGAGCGTTCTTGGTGCTCAGCGCCAGGCCAGGGCGCTCAATCTCACGCGCAAAACGAACTGCGGCTGGCAGCAGGTGCGCCTGGAGCCCCTGCTCCTGGCCAGCGATGTTCTGGGCAATGTAATCGACATAGGCCCTGGTCACCACCCTGGAGAGCTCACCATTCATTTGATACTGACAGGCCCCCAGGGCCTCATGCACGCAAATCTCCACCCAGGACACGCCCTGGGAACATCAAGGCAGGACCCCGCGACCCGTTTGCAACATGCGCGACGCACTGCCATCAACTTCGAACATGCGCGGGGACGCGGGGATCAACATACCCAGGTACATCAGATGGGGAGGCAATTGGCCTTCAAGGCCAGTCGGATAAGCAACCGAGGGCAGACAGTATCGAACAACTTCTTCAAGCCCCAGTGGAGCGCCACGGACGCAGCTCCCTCGTGGACCGCGCGCCCATGGCAGAGCTCACGAGCCAACGTGGCCTTCAGCGCAGACGACCCCCTGACCGCCGTGTCCCAGACGGCAACGTGTTCGGTAGTCCACATATCAATGTCCGTCTATCCGATCTTGGTGTACAGACGGTGCAGGGTGGGGCATTTGCAGATAGGTCGCTCATCGACCTGGGACTTGGGAGCAGAGCAATGAGCCCGAGAAAGGTCTGCCCAGGCCAGGCCATTCGCTCAGCACAACGCGAATAATGACGCCGGGGCACCAAGCGCCCGGGATGGAAGTTCAGCGGCCGCTCGGGGTTTCCACCCGTCAGCTCCCACAGCAGTAGTGGCAGAGAAAACTCACGCATCTGAATGTCCTGGGCCGCGATGGGGGGGGGCCGGGGCAGCCTCCAAAGCAGCGCCGCGGAGGTCAGACATGGCGGCCCCCCTTCCGGCGAAACCTTTTCAAAAGCCCCCCACCCACCCACCCACCACCACCCCACAGGTGAGCCCGATGGCCCATCACCTCTTCAAGCAACTGTTGCACACCTTCGGGGGAATTGAAAAAACATCAGTATTCTTACTGTCGCGCTTAAGCCGTGAATGGACCCCTCGAGCCCAATAGGGGATGGCGCGGACGAGCCAGTCCTCCAGGCCCTTCCTGGCGGCCGCCTTAGCTTCAGCCCTGGCGCTCCTCAAAACCGCAATTGGGATCTCAACAAGGCGATCCACCATCTCGGGGTCAACTAAAGTCCGATAAGTGACTCGATCGGCCCACCAGGGGGCAGGCTGAGCAGCAGGCAAGACGGACGAGAACTCGCCAACCCAAGTGACCATCTCCGTGATCAGGCCTTGGACTCGGCACTCGGCGGAGCCTCGTCGAATAACAGCGCGAAGCTCAAACAGCTTAGCGGAGGAACGCGACCAGAACGCGATCATCGGATTCCGATCGGCTGTTCCCATACCTCCCCTACGAGCGACGTGGACGTGACCAGACGTAGAGCAGCACCTCTCCCCCCACGCTTACCTTCAGCATCACCAACGGTAGCAGCACAAGCAAAAGAGAGGAACATGCGCCCAGCAGCACGAGACCACAAGGAATACTGCACAGAACCCTGTTCATCCAACTGCGCCTTCACATGAAAGATGAGGTGCGCCAACTGCACAGGGCACTCCGTCTTCATCCCTGCGTCGCCAGAACGTATCTCCTGAAAAAAAGAAAACGCCGCCAAGGAAGGTCAGGCCCAAGGCATACTGAAAGTCACGCGGACAGACTCGCCGACGTAAATTCTGAACCTAGACACGGCGGGCGGCATGGACTGACAGACACATGTGTTCTTTGAGTGGTGAGGGTTCAAAGACTCCAACTTGCACAAAGGGAGCCAGATCCTGGGAAACCAACGCACAGTCAATTATAGTGCCTGGCCCCTGCGAACATGTGAAGTTAACCCCCACTGGTGCCATCACCCGAGCATGTACATATTGGGGATACCCAGAGAGCCACATAGTTTCAACATCAATATTGAAGCCCCCGACCAGCATCCAGGGAATCCCAAGAACACGAACGAACTCGGCGAACCCCCGCATCATGGACAGGCTTTCCCCCGCGAATCCCAGGCACGAAACAAACTAACAGACCCCAGCAGCTATCACAGCGTTCTGGATTTTCAGTTCTAGAAACATCCATCCTGGACCCGAACCAATATCGGTAACATTGCCCGTATGAGCCAGGAAACGCTTAAAATGTATAAAGGTCAAAGGATCCACCCCCATGATAACCACCCCGACACGCGAAGTCGTTTAGTAACCGCGCCCATAGAAGGAAACAAACGGGGCTGGGCTGTTTAGTAAACACCCCCTGGCCATTTCGTAAACGCCATTTGTCGGGTCCGGGTGGTTTTTCCTACCTTGAATACAAGGTCTTGCTCACCGCAATCCCGACGCCCTGTGCGCCCCATCGCCCCCCGTTGGAACACCCACCTGCAGATGCGGCCTCAAGCCCACCGCGGCGATCTCTCTCTCTCTCTCTCTCTCTTGGCACGAGGCAACGCGCTCTGCTGCAGGCGGTGCTCACAAAACAGGAAGGCATCGGAGTGGGCAAACAGGTCAGACGAAAAATCTTGAGCGACCTTAGACCATGACGCGATGTTGCAATACACCAACTGGACACCGGGACGCTTCTCATCAGCATCTTCTTGGCACAAAAAGCGGGCATGCCGTGCGTGCGTGTGTGCCATGGTGTGATAGAGGTTCGCGGGCGGATCGAGGGACTCTAGAGGCCCGGGGGCGCGCGGGGCGACAAGCGGGAGGCCCCCTTCCTCCCGGATGTTTTGCGCGCTTGAGCCACAACGGTGTCGGGCGCAGTCAGCCTGGCACAGGCAGGCTCCCCATTCACACTGAGTACAGTGTGAAGCCTATCAGACTCTGAGAACATTCTGGGGGACCTCATGGGACAGGGGGTCGAGTATTTAAAAGACAGCACCCCCTACTTTAGTGCCCCATGAGGTCCGTCACAGCAGCAGACAAGGAAGCGAGGCCACAAAGATCCACGGACCACGCCCCCTCCCTCTCCCCCCATCGGTTCCGGGCCCGGGTCGGAGGGTACTGGGCCCGGCAGGCCAGGCGGACGCGAGGGCGACCTCCTCGGCGTCCTGGCGGGGCGCCCCCCTCCTCCTCTCTCCTCCTCAGCCTCCTCTGCGTCCTCGCCAGCCTCAGTGGGCTGGGACTCTCTCTGTAGAACCTGTCGTGATGCATTCCGAGTCCGGGATTTCAGCGACAGGTTGAGAGACCGCTCGTCGAGCGATCCAGACTCGTCCGTTAGCGCCAGCATCCCCTTCTGCATGAGATCAGTCAGAGCAAAATTCCCTCGTCCTGGGTCGACCTTGGTCAGAGCGTCAGCAGGCATCTTGCAGTGTGGAACCCACCTCACCACTGTCCCCTCGGCTGTCATCGAGTCCCGGACGATCGCCATCTCGATGGCGTTGCGGCGGTCTGCCTTGGCACCCCCGCAGTTCTTGGACAGCGTATCGAAGAGGGACTTCGCATCGACTACGGCGACGCCCTCGGAAGCCTCGGCGATGGCACACTCGTCGACGAGCGCGACTGCAAAGGGGCAGGACGTCCCTGAGTTCCACCATTCATCGGGGGCGGCAAAGAGGGGGGTGTCCAAGAGGGGGGGGTGCAAATCATGACCGGCGGCATGTGCGCGGCCCGACGGGGGGGCCAGGGACGTAATGAAATAAGAAGAGGCGCCATGAAATCTGGGGAAATATCATGGCCCACGCCATGATATCCACCCCCCCCTAGTCATCGCCCCCCGCTTTTCCGCCCCCGAATTCAGGCCCCCTCACATCTCCATACAAAGCGTCCCGGAAAACGAGCCACAACCACTGTCCCTCGGCGAGAGCCCCGGAAAGACTCAACGTCTCCGCCGATAAAGTGGACGAGACGACTCGACGGAGCCTCTGGCTTCTCCAAGACAAGAGCGAAACACGAGAGCGACGATTGTCTTTGATCCTGGAGTCCCCTAGCATCACGAGCCAGCCTCCTTGAGCACCGTCTCTTTTAGCGGACCCGGGGCCCCCCGCATCACTGCACGTGACCATGGTCACGGCACTCAGGTCCAAGGACCAAATCGTCAGACAGGAGCTGGCCGTGCACCGGAGGTGGCGAGCTACCTTGTTAGCCATGAGAGCCGAGGCTATCTTGGCCTGTGGGCATTCGGCGCTCAGCATCGAGGCGGATCCGGACACGTCGGGACGAGACTGGCGGGCCGCCCAGAGAATCTTCGCCACTAGGCCGCGATAGTCTCGGAGCTCTCCTGCATCGAGCATCTCCTCGGGACATTTAACACGCTCCTTGTCGAGTCTCATGGGACGGACCTGCTCCAGGATATACTTTTCCTGGTCGACGAGAATGCGCCAATCAGGCTGCTGGCGGATCCTTCTCCCTGCGTATTCGGCCTCACCGACCTGCCATTTACCGAAATGGAAACGGCTGGTCAGCAACTTCTTGAGCTCACACTCGTATGAGGGTTCGCAAGAAACAATGAGATCGTCGACCTCAATCACTACAAGAGCCTTGAGGCTACCCGAGGCATGGTGGGCGATCCAGAGACACGGTTCCAAAAGGGAGCGCCGAAACCCCAGGGATTTTAGGTGATTGGTCAAGGTCTGATGCCAGCGAATCGGAGCATCGTTCAGGCCGTAGACTGGGGCCAGAAGTTCCAGGAGGGCCCCCCGGGGGACGTCAACGCCATCGCATGGCTCGACATATATCTTCCCGTTGGGGCGGGAGAGGGGGTCCGCCTGGCAAAAGGCGTTCTTACAGTCCGCTATCTGAAGCCTCCACTTCTTCCCAGCTATCAGCTGGAAAGCAACCAACACAGCCTCCTCCTGAGGAGTCGGAGCGTACACGTGCAGAGACTCCGCGTCGGGATCGGCATACCCCCTCACGCACCAGCGTGACTTTGCCTTCTCGCTGGCCCCCGCGCCTTCCTGCGGCTTCCACCGACGGACCATGCGCGACGAGAGAATCCTGGATGGATCCCTCCGACGGACCAGGGCCGCCTCCGCGGGGGAGACCACTCTCTCTGCCTTAGTAGCGGTCATGGCGGACCACTCGGCCGCGTCCGCCTTCTTGAACTCCTCTCGCTCTTCTGGACTGAGCTTGTTCCAGACGACCTCTTGGCCCCGCCGGGGCCCGCCTGGAGTCGGTCCGGCCGCGGCGAACGAGGATGTCGGACTGTAGTCTTCGTCCCCGGGACCTGGACCCCAGGTCGCCGACTCCTGGAGGAGCATCCGGTCCTGTTCGTCAGCCCCGTCCTCTTCCCTGAGCTCGATCAGGTCCTCCTCCTCTCCGCAAGCCAGTTCGATCAAAGTGCCGGGATCGCCTCTGGCGTCGTCCGCCGAACTCCTCTGGGCCCCCCACTCCTGAACCCTCTCGGCCACGGAGGCCGACTCTCGGAGCTCCACCGGCGCCACCCTGGGACCCGCGGGAATAACGTGGATGCGAGAGAGCAGCCCGCGCATGGGCGATCCGGCTCGCCGAGTGCGTCGAGACGTCGACCCCTCAGCTGGTCGGGCGGCAGCTCGCGGAGACCTCTCCCTGACCCGTTCTGGCTCGACTGAAGCTCCTGGATTCGAATCGCCTCGACGGCCGTCGATGGTCCTGACCAGACTGGGGGCGGAAGAGGCAGCGGGAGACGGGCTGGGACTGCCCTCTACTCGGGGTCGAGCTCTAGGTGGTTCCTCCAGGCCGGGAGGGGGATGCAACTTATCCTCTTTGTCCTCGAGGGGTTCGGTCCTGACAAATCGACCCAGGTCAGGAGCAGGACGGGGGGGGTGCGGGGCGTCCAGAGCTCGGCGCAGGTCCTCGGGAAGCTCGCTCTGGTCTCCTAAGCTCACGACCTCGCTGCTTTCAGGAATAGTCTGAAGAGGTGACCTGGCTTCCACCGAGGCTTCCGCGGGCTCCGCGGGACGAGCCGACGCCGTTCCGCCTCCTCCGCCAGTAGTGACCGGTCCTCCTGCTTCGGCCCCGATCGCGTCCTGACCGCCCCAGGCCTCGTCGGGGGGGGGACCCTCGGATTCGACGTCCAGAGCCCCCACCTTCTTGCCTGGGTTGCGAACTTCAGCTTGAAGGGCCCGAAACTCCGGGGTGTCCACGAGTTCGGCCCCGAGCGCCTGGGCACGCGTCGCCTCTCGGACCTGCTCGACCGAGCACTTCCATAGCTTGGTTCGCATCGCGATCCAAACTGTGGTCCCCTTGTGAAAGACGACGGCCCCGGGGCCGACCCACCGGTCGATTTGCAGCGCGTGAGTTTTCACCCCCGTCACCTCGCGCCACACGTACACCCACTGACCGGGCAGAAAGACGCGATCGACATGGGGTCGAGATCTCCGGGCCTCGGCGAGACGCGACTTGGCGTCCGCCGCCATCAAGGCCTTCTTGGCCTGCTCACGGATCTGATGCTTTCTGGCGAACGCACTGGCCGCACTGTCCTGCATGGCGGACTCGGCTTGGACGTCTTCTAGGCCGATGTCGCCCACTCCCTCGTCACTGAGAAGAGACCGTGGCAGCCTGGGGTTCTCTCCGAAGACTAGCTGGTACGGAGAGTACCCAGACCGGTGGTAGTATCGTTTTTGTTGCGGACACTGTTTCATGGAGCAACAACTCGACCTCGGCATGAGACGTCGGCTGGACATGGTCGGAGGCCTTCGTCAGAGCACTCTTGATCCATCCTCCGTGTCGCTCCGCCCGGCCGTTCTGCCACGGAGACGTGGCGTCGCAGACGTGCTGAAACGCGCCTGCATGCTCACAGCCACGGCCGAACGCGCCCAGGAATTCTGATCCTCCGTCGCTGATGACGACCTCGGGGGGGCCAAAGATCCTGATCCAGCTCTTGTCAAAAGCCTCCCAGATATTCTCGGACGTCAGTGGCTCCCCGGGACCGAGCAGATGGCGCAGCTGAAAGTTCGTGCCGTGATCGAGCATGTTCAGAACCGTCATCTTAGTGCTGAGAATCGCAACGAACAGACAGTCCACAGCAACAAGCCGATTGAACCGATAGGTTCGGGGAACGGCGGCTCGACGCCTCCACGACGGTCGGGTGTGGCTGTCACACTGCTCGCAACGAAACTCGTGCTTGACGTATTCTATAACTTCGGGCCAGGCCTGGGCAACCTGCAGCATTTTCAAAAAAGCATCCCTTGACGGGTGGCCCAGGTTCACGTGGGTCCGGGAAGCCTCCAGGCGCTGACTTCGACTGATTGACCCGGCCTGCCTCCCCGCTCTCTGACTAGACCCGAGTCCTTCCCCCCCCTCGCCCTCCTCGGGCTCGTCGTCCGAGCCAAGGTCCCCTTGGGCTGGAAAGGATGCAACCTGTCGATCGATTGGTCTGGGGGATGGGACCCCTGTCACCCTCTCGGCCAGCCACTCGGGATCCTCCCAGACGCCGGACCACAGGGTTTCCTCCCGGTGCCCGAGGGCGACGATGCGAGCTGACTCCAGGATTCCCTCGCACATGGCCTGGACAAGTCCCGGGGGGTAGTTCTGGGCCGCTCGCGCGAGGGCCTTGCCACAGAGCTGACGATGCTGATGACTCCCGTCGCACCTGAGCAGGAGGGGCTGCAAAATAGACGCACGATTGGTCATGAACCTGGTTGGTTTCTTGTTGGGTTCTCCTCCCTTCACGGACAAGCCGCACTGGCAGAGATCGGCAAACCCCGACGCGACACTCGGCCGATTCAAGATTTCCCGCACCGAGTCCATTTCCCAGGAGCTGGCACCCTCCGGGTGCTCAAGAAGGAAACCACGGCCCCGACCCATCTGGTATTCGGCCACTCTAACGCACAGGGACATGAACTTGAGGCCGGCTGTCTCGGGGTCTGCGAGGTCGGTTCCCTTGAGTCGATGCCAACTGTGTTTCCTGACGCTCCTGAGCAGCGGATCCTGACCCAGTCCGAAAGCCACTCGCCTAGGTCGCCCGGGTCGGGCCGACGAACTAAATAGCAGGCCACTTGGGCCATTAGGCGGCATTTTTCTTCTGGATCGAGCCGGTGGGATTCCCAGCCCCGGGCCCTGGAAACCTCATCGAGCGTGACCGTCCGGCCTTCCCTAGTGTCCCACCATATGCCCGAGGCTCTAAAGCTGCTGTCTCGGTGACTTTTGCCGAGACAGCGGGATCGTGCGACAGAGGCTGCTCGCCAGATTCCCCCTCCTTCCCCGGGTTCCGCGCAGAAAGATCCTCCTGGAGTGGGTCCCTGGAGGTCCCGACCGTCCTGGATCCCCGAGTTCCCTTGGTTTCCATCCCTGATCCCCCTTCGGCTCTCTGAGCCCCTCAGGTCTCCTTCTGCACGAGCTGCTGGATCGCCAGCGCCAGCTGCGATACCACCTCGCTGTTGGTCTGGATCGCCTTCATCATCTGGTTGAGGTCGGAGCTGCTCGTCTCTACCGTCGTGTCGGCCGAACAGGACGACGCCGCTGGAGTAGCCCTGGCCGCCCTCTTGACGCCCTCCTTGCTGCGACCCTCGACCTTCGGCGGCTCCCAAGGCGGCGTCTCCAGCTGCTTGGTCCTCGCCGCCCGCTGGGCCTCCTTCTCGATCTTCTTGAGCTGCTGGGCCTGCTTCTCGCGGTGCGCGAGGTCACTCCTCCAGATCATGCTCGAGCACCTCAGGCACTTGACGCAGCGCATGTGCTGGTTGCCTGACTCCCAGTGGGCCCAGGGTGCATGAGGGCACTCCAGGGCATTCATCTTCCCGGTCGCCTCGTCGCGCATCTCCTGTATCATCTTGGTCGCTTGTCCCACGTCGGCCACGTGCATCAGCTTGACCGTCATCCGCTTCCAGGCCTTCCTCAGGGAGCTCGTCTGGAGGCCGATGTGGGGCCCTGACGTCGGCTGGGGCGGTGACGGAGATGTGGGACGGGTCGAGGCCGCGCTGTCCTGCAGCGGCGGGGATGACTGCTCGCTCCCCTCGGACTCCAGGTCGGATCCCGGCAGCCTCTCCCAACTGGTGTCCATCGGCTCTGAGAAGGTGACTGACGGCCGGGGAGTCCCCGGTGCTGAATTCTTCCTCGAGGCCCCCTCTCGCTTCAGACTGGAGCTTCGCCTCACTGCTGGCGTGCGAGCTCTCCCGGACGCCATGGCTCTCTCGCGATGGAGGCTCTTGCTCTCTTGGCCCGTGAGATGAATCGAGGAAATCGGACGTGCTCTCGAGCCCATGGGTCTGGACGACGGTTGAGGTGAGCTCCGAGAGGTGCCTCCTGGTCTCTCCGCCGCCTCCTCTCCCTGTGCCACCTCCTCTGGTAACTGTATCCTCCTCAGCTTCTCCTTCTCTTGTACTTCGTGATCTCCCCGTAGTGCCTCTTGAGTCCTTAAGTCGGGTATCCTGGAATCCTGCCGAGCCGACCCCCCCTTCCCTTCTACGGTCCCGGGGGTTTCGAGTTCGATGGGGGTCCGATATGGGCTCTCCTGAGGCCTCGGGCGTAGAGGAGGGGAGGATGGCGAAGGAGGGAGGCCTGTACACTCGAAACGTGTCATTCTCGAGGCCCGGCCAGTCGCGCCGAGCCCCCTCAGGAATGTCGAAGTCCCCCGGGAGGCTCTCGTCCAGCAGCGCCATGGTGCGATGGCCGGACTTCTGCCTCGTGAGCTTGACGGTGCGGTCGAGCCCCTCGAAGCGCAGCGTGATCTTGTCCTCGGCCAGGTTCACGACGGCCCCCAGGCTCTCCATCCAGCGCACGGGCAGGAGGAGGGGGACGTCCTCCGCGATCACCCTGAAGAGGATGAGGCACCGGATCCCCGCACTGGTCACCGGCACCATCGCTTCCCCGACGACCCTGGAGCGGCCGCCGATCCCCTTGGCGCTGCTGTTGCCGTCGGTCTTCCTCGCCGGGATTCGCCAGCCCTTCTTGTAGCACTTCTCCTGCAACACCTTCAGCTGCTTCTCGCCCACCAGCGCCTGCCCGGCTGCCGTGTCCACCATGCCCTCCGGCTCGTCGCCTTTGATGTCCAGGATGAACGTGCCGAGGATCGCCTCCTCTGACTTCGAACGAGGCCCACCTGGCCCCAGCTCTCTGTCGTCGGGATCTGCTCCCTCCGACCTCGAACGAGGCCCACCTGGCCCCAGCTCTCCGTCATCGGGATCTCCTCGTTCCTCCGCAAGTCCCACCTGGCCTCGCAGAGGCTTGTCGGCTAGCGCTCGTCCGTGGCCCACCTGGCCCCGATCGCAGGGCTCGCCGATCAGCGCGTTCCGAAACAGCTCCCGAATCCGAGGCCCTCCGACGAGGAGGGCGCCGTCGCCCTCGCCCAGCAAGTCCGCCGCCACGTAGAGCGACTTCCCCCCGAGCTCCTTCTTGGGCCGCTGCTCAATCTGCTTCGGCTTGTACGGATTGGCGCACTCCTTGCGCCAGTGCCCCTTCTGACCGCAGTTGGAGCACCGCGTTCTCTCCTTGAGGCGGGCGATGCTGAGGCGCTGCTTGCCCGCCGGCGGGCGTGGCGCCGCCCGGCCCCCGGCTCTCTTGGAGTCGAAGAAGTCGCGGTCTCGGGCAATGGCCTTCTTCAGCTCTCGCGACTCCGCCCACTTCCGAGGCCGGCCCTCCTTGGTCCTCTTCTCGTCCAGCACCGCGGCCAGGGCGGCCGCCGCCTGGTCCTCGTCCAACTCCTGGTTGGCGATCGCCTCGTAGAAGGCCAGCGCGTCCTCGGTGTCCAGGATGAGGTCCTCCTCCAGCTCGAAATAGACCTCGCTGCTGCCGAACACCTCCTCGTCGTCCTCGTCCTCGTCGTGTCCGACCGCGTACACCCTCGACTTTTTCTGACTGTTCTTCTTTTTCACGTCCATCTTCTTCAGGCCCTGCTTGATCGACTCCAAATCCTCACGGCCCTGGGTGATCGAGAGCAGGTTGATCGCATTCTGTTCGCTCAGGTTCGCTCCACTCCTCAACTGCTGCACCTGAACCTGCTCTGGGAGCTCGAGCCCGTGCCTCTTCGCCGACTTCACCTGCAGGTCCCGGCGCATCACGTACTGGGTGAACGACTCCCCCGCTCTCATCTCGGAGCCCTCCAGTGCCAGCCTGAAGCTCTCCTTGGCCTCGTCGCCGTCCTGGTCGCCCCGGCACCTCTTCAGGAAGTCGATGAGGACCTCGATGCCACCGGGGGCGTCGAGCTCCTCCGCGCAGTGCAGGTGCCTCTCCTGCATGTCCACGGGCAAGCCGTCGATGACCTTGCCCGCCTGCTGCTCGGCCGGCAGGCCCGTCCTTCTGCTCCATCGCCGCAGGGCCACTACGTAGGTCTCGAGATGCTCGAAGCCTCCCCACGGCTGTGGGCCCTGCGTGTCTGACGGGCGCCACGTAGACGACGATCCTCCGTCGGTGGGTGCCCACGGCCGCGGCGGTGGCGGAGCCTGCGTCGTCCCGACCGTCAGCTCCATCGCTGCTGCTGCGAATGGCTGGGTCGGCTGCGCCGGAGCCATCGCCACCGCGGGTGGCCGTGCCGGCGGCGTCGCCGGCGCAGGTGCCGACGGAGGGGCCTCGCGCGGTCTTGACGTGCCCGCTGAGGTCGGCTCCTGCGCCGTGGCGGGATCGCTCCCGGCCGCTCCGCGCATCAGCGCGTGGGGGAGCGGCGGCTGCCGCGGCCTCTGGATGGTGACCCAGACCTCGCCCTCGTCTGCCGGTGAGCTGGTCCACCAGTGGTCTGCGTCTTCATTCACCTGAGAGCTGGTCCACCAGCTGGCTGAGCCCCACCATTCTCTCCACGAGTTCCACCAGCCGGCATTCTTGTTCCCTGCCGCGTCGCTCCACGGGTCCCCCTGCAGCCAGGGGTCTGCCTCCTCTGCTGTCGTTGCCGGCAAGGGAGCTCCCGCGCGGCCTGTCCCTCGGCTGCCGTTCCCTGCCGTTGCCGGCTCCTCTCGCGCCCCTTGGTCTCCGCTGGGAGCCTCGGGCGCTGGTGCTGCTACTGCTGCTGCTGCTGCTGCTGCTGCTAGTGCTGCTCTGGCAGCACGCTCCACCTCGTCGGGCGGGAGGGGCTGCTCGCCTCCCTCGGCGGCGCCCGTTGGCCCTTGTCCCTGCCCAACCATCACGCTCCTGCTACCATGTGAAAGAGGTTCGCGGGCGGATCGAGGGACTCTAGAGGCCCGGGGGCGCGCGGGGCAACAAGCGGGAGGCCCCCTTCCTCCCGGATGTTTTGCGCGCTTGAGCCACAACGGTGTCGGACGCAGTCAGCCTGGCACAGGCAGGCTCCCCATTCACACTGAGTACAGTGTGAAGCCTATCAGACTCTGAGAACATTCTGGGGGACCTCATGGGACAGGGGGTCGAGCATTTAAAAGACAATGGGGGGGCGGCCTTAGGGTGCTCGCCGACCTCCTCCCCTTCCACCCCCCTTTTGCAGCGGATCCCGCCCACGCTGCACGAAGCAGCAGCAGGAGGAGGAGGAGGAGGGGTCGCCTAAGCCCTTCAGAGAAACCCTCCACCGATGGGTAGGAGGCCACGTGCGAACCCTATAGCCGCCACCCCCTTAGACATCGTGGGGTGGTAGGGTAGGGTTCGCGTGCGGCCTCTCAGATAGGGTGGCTCGTACGATGTCGGCCGATTCTGGCCAACTGGCGGCGTTCGACCGTGAAGGCCCGCGCCAGGGCAGGCCTGAGCTGAATCGAACTGGGAAAGCGGATCGCATCGGAAACGGATCGGATGGTCAGCGAACCGTCCGCAAGTCCGATCGAAGCCGGATCGCCGCGCCAGAACCTGGCTGGCCCAGGCCAGCGCCGCTCAGTCTGACCGAACCGAAAGGGGTCGCGACCTTCGCCGGCGAGTCCAATCGCATCGGATACAAGGGTGAATCGGATTGCAGGCGACCCACGCAAGGGTCTCCGCCGCATCAGCGCGGCGCGGACCTGCCGTGCAGCGGTGCGGTGGTGTGGCTTGGCCCCCCCTTCCTCGGGCGAGGTCGCGGGCGGTGCCGACTCGTCGGCCGCGCCCAGGTCGAAGGCCTCGCCGAGGCTCGCCGAGGCCTTGCTGACGGTCTCCCAGACGGTCTGGATGGCGTTCCAGCCTGGCCCGGAGCGGCAGGGCGGCGGAGCTGCACGGGCAGTGGAGGCCCGACCACGCGGAGCCTTCCCAGAGGAGACCCAGCACTGAGGCCCCAGGACGCCCATATGGGTTTTGGGTGTGGGAACGCCACGCTCTCCATCGCAGAGAACCATCGAAGCCGCAGAAACCCAGGGCACCCTGGCGGCAAGCAGGGTGTTCAGAAGAAGAAACAGCCACATGAGCATAAGCTTTTGGCGCTCCGCGCGGATTTCTGGGATACGCGCTGGACCCTCCCTGGCGCGCGGAGCGCGCCAAGGGCGGCGCTGGAGGCGCCGCCGGGGGGAACGAGGCGCGGAACCAAGAAATCCGTGCGGAGCGCCATATGCTTATGTGGTTGTCTCGTCTGCGAGCGTTTCCTGGCATGGGCCTCCACTGCAAATGGTCGCAGGTCCGCGCAGATCTCTCGGGCCGGCGCTCGGAAAGCGCGCCCAGGGCCACGGACGGTCTCTCTGCGCGGACTTCCGAAGACAAATGTTCATGCCGTGTGCTCGTCAAATCGGGGGCGGCCAAGAGGGCGAGTCTTGGACCCCAGGGCTATACCTGGGGCAAACTTTCACACACCGCATCTCTTCGTTGCTGGTCGGACAGCCCCCCGGAGCTGGGAGACGGCGGAAAAATCAAGGAGTCAACCCTCCAGGATCCCTTTCTTCCCGATAGCCTTCGGTGACCAGGCTCGCAGACTCCGAGGGCTGGCTCGGTGCAGCTCGCTCGTAGGCAGCGTCCGTGTCCGGGTTCCGACGAGCGCTGTGTGCGCGTTCAGTCTGGAGCGGCTTGTCGTGCCGAGGAGTCTCCTCTGCAAGGGGGGGCATCCACAACGTAAAGATTTGACAGCGTCACTTCGCCGGCCAGGTGTCCCAGGTGTCAAGCGCATGGTGATGCGGCACGGTTGTGGCAGTGCAGTGGCGTAGCATGGCAATATACCAGCATCGTATTGGGATGGTCGCATCCTCGTCATCATGTCTTCAGAACCTTCTGCGGCACAACTGCGCCGCATTCGTACGATTGACTACTCACCATATCGCAATTCGCAGTGGTGACAGTTTCGAAACGATGATTCCACGGAGCTGCTGTCATGGTACCACTGGATGCTATGAGCAAACACTTACGTGATGCACGCACAACTTCGAATAACTCAACGGGGGAGCATCTTGGCCCAACCAGGAAGCGCCACACCACTGGCCCCCAGACGCGACTCCCGTCCCTTACCCCTGCACAAGTGATCTGCTCCAACTCGCGGGTCGCTAGCTGCACGTGCTTTCCGTCATCTGGCCAGCACCCAGACGGAGAGTACCCTCGGGCTCCAGGAGAGCCAAAGAGCGGCCCAAGCGCAGCGTTCGATCGGCAGCAGGCCCCATGATGGCCCCGAGATGGCCTCCAGGGGCGCCGAGAGTGATGGCCACAGAATGGCATAGGACATCCCAGCGGACTGCAAAGAGGGCTCGAGAGGGACGAATGGGTCTCCTTGGGAGGCTCCCAGAAGGCCAAGTTCATGAAACACCGTTTATTTCAACTGCATTGGTGTTCTCTTCTTTGCGGGCGCCAAACGGGCTAGAACGGCATTCAATCGGTGGCAGGGCCCAGTAACATGGCCCCAAGACAGTCTAGAGATGGTCTAAGACAGCCCCAACAGGCCCCAAGAAGCCCCTGCGAATCTTCGAAGAAGTCTCCCGAAACCCCCTGAATGCCCAAAACATGTCCCTGGCATCCCTCCAGGGACCTAAAACAACGCATACATGTGTTGCCTGTTGCATTCTTTGGGTTTCGGGCACTGATGGCGAAACTTGGGTGGGGACGTGCTCCGTTGATTTTGCCACCATTTCCCAGTGACTGCTTCTTCCCCAAGCGAGATCCAAACGACATTTAAGGAAAGCTCTCGCCACCTAGCAACTTCAGAGTCCTTATTGGAGCCTAGGCACCTGTCAAGGATCATACAAACGAGCCGCGTAATGCGAAAAGCGTTTGACAACGACGACGAGGAAGACGATCAGGACGGCGGCGAGAAGTCATGAAGCAAAAACGTACACGACTACGTTGCCAATCCACTCCTGCTCCTCGGTCTCATCCCACAGGCCGAGCGCACTGAACATACCAAGGCCTTTACAAAGTGTACGGCTTGTGTCTGGCGCCGGGCAAGCCACTCTCCTGGTGCATAGGCTTGAGCCAGATCGGGTTCCAATGCGAGCCAAGATCCAAACACTCGAGCTTGCGTGATCGAGCAACCTGGCGAAGCGTTGGAATCAAGAGAGTCGCGCCAAGGGCGTTCAAGCACAGCGTGAAGACGCACAATTTGGTCATCAAATTCCGAAACTAATTTAGTGCACAGGGCTGGAGAAACCTGTTCGTAAAAAGTATGAAACCTGACGCGAGGGTCAGAACACATCACATCTAGAGCAAGTCTGACTATTAACTAGAGAGTTCCGAAGACATGGCTGATATGTTCATCCCGCTGGCCAGGGTCTCGATCCGCCAAAAGATAGCAAGACGTCCAGTCGCTGGCCACAGAGACATCCTTCCTTATGGCCGACCAGGCTTGCAAAATCCGCCGACCCTGTGTCGGCGTGTGTGAGGGGCTTGTCCGTTCCCGTCGTTCGTTCGTCGTCGTCTCCGTCGTCTCCTGTCCCTGCGCCCACCCTTTCCCAGGGCCAGTCGTCTCCTGTCTCTGCGCTCCCTCACGAGCAACGTTGTCATTGAGTCGAAGGGAAGCCCCTTCCCTTTGATCCCTTCCCTGCCGGGGGGGGGGGTCCCGGGGGGTCCCTTGGGGGGTCCTGGGGGGAGTCCCGGGTGGGGTCCCAGGGGGGGTCCCGCGTCGATACGACTCCCCCCCCTGGGGGTCCTGGGGACAAAGCCTCAGACGGGCCAAGAGCCGAGGCATTCTACCACGCCCTCTCCTCCCTCCCCCCTCATCCCTCCATCCTCATCTCTC
>CAUYUJ010004163.1:54950-72518 GCA_963575745.1 Prorocentrum cordatum | reverse complement strand
GGCAGGGGACAAGCTGGCGGAGGCGACGGAGTGGTGTGACCAGTGCGCTGCGAACTTCGATTCCGCCCAGCGCGAGGAGACCGACCTCCTCGTTCTCGGGGCCAAGGAGACGGGCGCTGCGGCCGCGGCCGTCGACCCGTCTCGCCAGGTCACCTTCAACTTCGACGCCGAGAGTTTCGAGGACTGGGAGGACTTGGAGGAGCAGGCCCAGGAGGAGCTCCGCAAGCTCTGCACGGAGGGTAAGACCATCATGGAGGAGGCGAGGGCCAACTTCGAGGCCAACTGCCGCACGCAGCAGCAGAGGGTCAAGGAGTTCCGTGAGGCCCAGAAGAAGCGCCGGCGGGTGCAGGAGGACCCCGCCTCCCCAGCGCCTGGCCCGCCGCCGCGCCAGGAGGCCCATGCGGCTTCCGAGGCGACGACGGCCACAGACGCCCAGGCCCCAGAGAGCGCGGCCGAGGCAGCAGCCAAGGCCCGCGCTGACAAGGAGGCAGCGGAGCAGGAGCGCAGCGCCAAGCAGATTGGCGAGGCCGCATCCATGGCCTGCCGCACGGCCAAGGCCGTTGCTGCCGCGAAGGCCAAGGTGGCGACTGCCGCTGCTGGCGGGGTCCCCGCAGCTGCCCCTCCTGCTGGTGCAGGGCCTGCTGGGGGCCAGCTTAAGCGACTCCGTGCCGCAGAGCTTCCACCTGCCCGACTACACGTCGGCCTGGGCCTCGCGGTACGTCGACATGGAGCAGCGGAGGCTGGGCATAATGGCAGGAGAGAGCGGGGCTAGACGCATCGAGAGTGTGCCGCGGCCGCGCGGGTGGCCGAGTCCTCACTCCATGCGATCCCCTTCGCCGAAGCCGCCGACGGGCGGGTGGCCGATGCCTTCAGCGACGGGTCGGGCCCCTGCCCCTGCCAGCCTATGCCGCCACATGGACCAGGGGGGGGCCGACGTCTTCGCGGACCTGGACGAGGGGCCCCACGCGCACGACGAGTACATGGATGAGCCTTCCGCGTGGAGGCCAACGTCAGCCACTGGTGCAGCGAGCTCCCAGCGGCCATTGCTCGCGGGGGCGCGCCGACCACAGCGACGTACTCCTGAGGAGAGGCGTCGACAGAGAACGGAGGGCAAGCAGGCGCCCATCCTGTTTGCCAACATCGCTGAGCACGGCCCCCAGGCTGCCAAGTTCCTCGCAGAGAGGGGCAAACGCAAGTACAAGGCCATCGCTTGCGTGGAGACCCACGCCACGGCGGCGCAGCTGACGGCCACCCGAGTGGCCCTGGGCAAGGATGGCTGGAGGGTGGCCGGCACGCCGGCCACGCCCTCTGGGAAGGCCAAGTCGGGCACTTCTGGAGGGGAGATGTGGTGCCTCGACAAGACCTTGGCGGCGACGACGTACGAGCGCCATCGACGTCGCCATCTCCTAGCCACGGTGAAGGAGATCTTCGTCGGTTTCTGTCCTGTGGTCCTCCACCTGAAGGAGGGCAATGTTGTCTTGGTGGCGATGTACCTGCAGCCAGGACTCAAGTCTGGCGGCATCAACCGCACTCGGCTCCTGCAGTCCCGGCGGCGGGCAGCTACGTGTCCACCATTTCCGACCCGCGGGTCCTCCTCCCGGACTGGAACCTCGAGCCCCCTGAGTGGGACAAGAGCGAGTGGCTTGGCAAGATTGGCGGCGCGGTGGTCACCCCATCGAATGTAAGGACGACCTGTGACAAGGGTCAGGGCCGCATGTACGACTACGCAGTGGCTAAGCAAGGGTGGCATCATCGGCTCCGCCTGCAGGCCATTTTCGACGTCCCGTGGAAGACCCACTGCGCGATCGAGGTCATCATCGAGGGCTCCGACCGCCGATGGCATCACGACGAGCTCGTCGTTGCCCGCAGCCCCCCAGTCCGAGAGAGGCCGCCCAAGGAGCCAGACCCAGAGAGCAAGTCCTCGAGGCGCAAGGCGGAGGCCCTGCAGTCGCGGGCCCGCGCTTTGCCGCAGCAGCTCCAGGAGACGCCCCTCGAGATCCGCGAGCAGGGCGAGGACCAGCACCCGGAGGATGCGAAGCCGTTCTTCATCACGGAGGACGTTTGGCCCAGCTGTCGCCCTGCATTGGGAGATCCTATCCCGCGAGCTGGTCAGATGGAGTACTTCATCAATGCCAGTCGTCCTGACGACGTCCAGGAGGTCAGCCTCGCGCATGGCAATTGGACCTCCCAGCTTGAGGAGGCCCACATTGCTGTCGAGCGGCCCCTCCCTGATCAGGCCAGGGCGCGTCGAGGTCGGGCGCATGGGCATTCCATCAGGCGGGTCAAGGCGAATACCACTCCAGGGAGGGCCCACTCGGTGGACGCCGGCGTCGAGCTGTGGAGCACCCCGACGGCCTTGGCCATTCGGGCCCGCGCCCTGGTGGCGAACAACACGGACAGCGACCAGTTGGACTACGCTTTGGGCGACTTCGAGCAGCGGTGCGATACCATCGCGGACGAGGGCCACCGCGCCAAGTATGTCGGCAATGCTCTCAGTGTTGAGTTGGATGAGTGGAGGCATGCGAAGGATGCTCTCCTTGAGTCCATTGGAGATGACTTCGAGCTCATGTCATCCTCCGACCTCATCGGTGCACTTGAACCATTCATTGAGGTTTCCGAGCGTTGGGCGTGCAGAGCCTTGGGCAGATCCCATGCCAAGGCACGCCGCGGCTTCATCGAGTGGGCAAAGGAGTCCTGGAAGCCCAAGGCGGGGGTCATATATAGGCATGTGCGCGAGCCGCAGGCACAGCAGACTGAGGTGCTTCTGCGGGGCACTGCCGCTGCCGACCCGTGCAGCATCATGCGTGTAAAGACTGAAGTTTGGGAAAAGGTGTGGTCGGACCCTGAGTTTGACGAGAGCCAGGTCCTACAGGATTTGGGTGACCTCCGTGCGCGAGCTGCTGAGGGCCCACATGGAGCCCATCACCTTGGAGAGGCTGGATGTGGTGCTTACGCGGGCGTCGTCCAAGAAGGCGAAGGGCATCGACAACATCACGGCGTTGGATATTGCTCGCTGCCCCCCGTCGGCACGGCAGCAGCTGGTCGACCTGCTCAACTTAATCGAACAGCGGGCTCTCTGGCCATGGCAGCTCACCACTACGATCGGTGCTGCGGTGCCGAAGCCTGCCGGGGGGACCGAGTCATTGGCATGTTGGCGACGACGGCCAAGATTTGGTCCAAGGCGAGGTCCACCGTCTCGGACGAGTGGGAGGCCTCCCAGGACCAATGGTGGGATACCGCCATCAAGGGCAGCTCTGCCCTCAGGGCGGCCATCGTCCGTGCTTTGATGGACGAGACGTCGCTGTCGATGGGGTTCCACGCGGCGGCCTTGCTGCTGGACACCCAGAAATGCTACGACAGCATTGGGTTCTCTCGGCTGCTCCAAGCGGGGCTCCGCCTGCGCTTCCCTGCGGCGGCGCTGGCCCTGGAGGCACAGCTCTTCGTGGCCCCGACGCACCTCCGCCAGCAACGGTGGCTGGGGCCTCGCCTCGCGCCGCAGCGCTCGGTGGTGGCGGGCAGCTCTCACGGCAACAAGTGTGCGAAGCTGTTCTTGGCGCCCATACTGCGGGCTGCCCACCTTGAGTGGGGGCATGCACAGCTGTGGACCTTCGTCGACGACACAGTGGCGAGGGCTGAGGGCAAGCTTGAGCACGTTCGCTCCACCATCCTCGGCGTGGCCGAGTCCCTCAAGGCTGGCCTTGACGAGCAGCACCTGCAGGTCCCCGGCAAGACCGTTGGCATCGCCAGCCACCCGCAGCTGGCCAAGGACCTCCACCGCGCGCTGGCGCGTAGAGGCGTCCCCTGTGCGGCTACCAACCATGCAGTTGGCCTCGGCGTGGACACCGCCGCGGGGCGAGTGCGCACGCAGCGCAGGGCGCTGACCAGGAGGAAGGCGGGGCAGTGCCAGTTCCGCCGCATCTTCAGGACGCGGCGCCATGCCCAGCTCTCCCGGGTGACCAAGGCGCTGTGGCCCACTGCGGCGCTGCCGAGGTCGACGTACGGCCACCAGGCCTTTGGCCTTGCGCCCTCGGCCATCCCCAGGCTGAGGCGGGGCGCTGCACTGTCGGCAGCGGGCAAGGGGCCTGGGTGGCGCCCCACGAGCATCTTCGCCACGCTCCACGGCGACAAGGAGCCTGGCCTGGAGCTCAGGCGCCAGCTCCTGGGCGAATGGCTCGACCTCTGGAGGCGGGCCCCGCAGCTCCGCAGTCGCATCGGGTGCGCGTGGCGCAGCGTCTTGGCCAAGCTGGTGAGTGCAGGGCCCAAGCGGAGGTGGCGAGCTGTGCGCGGCCCCATGGCCGCGCTCATGGCGATGCTGCTGGACGCGGGCTGGTCGCCTACTACGGCTCGCTCGTGGACGACGGCCAGTGGTGTGGAACGGCGCCTTCCTGGCCACGAGGATCTGGACATGGACACGTCGGCGGTGCAGGACGGGTTCGTGGTGGACCTCACGCGGGCGATGTGGAGCGTGGCCAGCAAGCACTTGCACGGTGACGACTTGTGCGAGGGCGCTGATGCCACCCTCATCGCCCGCGAGCAGCAGCACTACCTCTCCAGAGGCCAGATGGACATGTACGCGCAGAACATCGTGGTCATTTCAGGTGGCCAATGGCCGCGGGTCAGGCAGAGAGAGGCGGGCTACGAGCTGGAGTCTGTCACTTGCCGCCGCTGCGGCCACGAGGACGAGACCCTGCATCGCCGAATTTGGTCGTGCCTTGCGAATCGGGGGCGCAAGGAGCACGACTCCACCAACCACCACCTTGCGGGGCAGGCCAGCGTCCAGCATGAGAGCCAGCCGTCGCTGTGGCTTCGTGGCCTCCCCGCGCTGCACCCCACGACGCCGCTGTGCGACGAGGACCTCGCGGAATGGCCCTTCGAGGTTGGCGACTTCCGAGGTGCCCGTGGAGCTGATGGAGTGCTTCATTTTTTGGGAGACGGCAGTGGGGGGGGGCACACTGCGGACCCCCGCCGCCGCCGCTGCGGAGCCGCTTTTTGCTCCGCCTCATTTGACGAGGAGGCGGCCGCTTGGCGCCTCGAGGGAGGCGTGCTGGGCGGGCTGCCAGCGCGCCAGACCGTTCCGCGCGCGGAGCTTTTGGCCTTCGCCCTTGCCGTCGAGGCGACAGAAGGCCCCCTTGATCTTTTACACTGACAATCGTGCTTTGCATATTGGGTGGTTCTCGGGGAGGCAGACCTCTCTTCTTGGGGTGAATGGGGACCTCTGGGCTCGTGCGAAGCGAAGTATTGCCTCCAGAGGACCCCAGGGAGCCGCCGAGATTCCTGCTGTGTGGATCCCGTCCCACATGGACGAGCAGGCCCACCTGTTGGTTTCGCCTAGTGTGATCTCCCGTGCTGCTGGAAACGCCTGTGCCGATGTCCTGGCGGGCGTTACGGCCCAAGAGGCCCTCTCTCGGGGCCTCATCGGCGTCGCCCCGCACACGGATGTCTGGGACACCATTGCTGCGCAGGTTAGGACTGGTGCAAGGAGGGCCCTGATTGACACGCTCGAAGTTGACGCCTGGGAGGCTAAGAGGCACCCGAAGATCCGGACCGCTCCTCAGCCAAAGCTCACCCGAGCCTTGGCGGCCAGTCAGCATGCCTGGACCCCCGTCCAAGGTGGTTGCTGGCTGTGCTCTGCTTGCCGTCTTCTGGTTCCTGGGCCCAGGGTCGAGGAAGCGGCCGAGTCTTCGTGCACACCCGCCCCTGCGCCTAGGGTTGGCGGGGGGGTGGGCGTCCCGAGCAGCATTGTGAAGAGTAATTCGTACTCGATCCTTGGGAACCAAGAGGTCCACCAGTCTCATGAGCTGTACCTGTGGCAAGAACACAGGCTTTATGTTTGCAATGCGCGCGGCTCGACGGCCACCCTCAAGCTGGTTGGGCTGGCCGAGCCGCGTCACAGCCCCACCAAGAGGGGGCGTCATAATCTCACACGAATCAAGCAGGGCAAGGTCCCGAGCTACGCGGGCTTGCCAAAGGGGGCCAAGGATGCCTCCCTGATTCTGCAGTCAGGAGTAGGAGCGGCTCCTGTCGAGGGCTCCAACGAGGGACCTCCTGAGAGCTCGGTCGAGGGCTCCAACGAGGGACCTCCTGAGAGCTCGCAGGGTGGTTGGAGGGACACTGCGCCCCCTTTGTATTGCATATTTCATATCCTCCTCCTCCTTCTCCTCCTCCTCATCATCATCCTCCTCCTCCTTCCTCCTCCTTCTCCTCCTCCTCCTCCTCCTCCTCCTCCTCATCCTCCTCCCCATCCTTCTCCTCCTCCTCCTCCTCCTCCTTCCTCCTCCTCCTCCTCTTCCTCCCTCTCCAGTCTCCGCCTCTTTCTCCTCCTCCTCCTCACTCCTTCCTTCCCCTCGTCCTCCTCGCCTCTCCTGCTGCTCCTCCCCCTCCTCCTCCTCATTCATCCCCATCCTCCTCCTCCTCCTCCTCATCCTCCTCCTCTTCCTTCCTCCTCCTCCTCATCCTCCTCTTCCTCCTTCATCCTCCTCCTCCGTCTCCGTTTCCTCATCCTCCTCCTCCCGCCTCCTCCTCCTCCTCCTTTCCTTCCTACTCCCCCTCCTCTTTCTTCTTCCTCGTCCCCCTTCCTTCTCCTGCTTGCTCCTCCTCGTCCTCCTCCCCGCCTCCTCCTCCTCTCCGCCTCCTCCTCCTCCTGCTCCTCCTGCTCATCCTCCTCCTCCTCCCCCTCCCCCTCCGCCTCCTAGATGCCATACTGGTGCAAGCCTCTCCTTTCATTCTGGCATCTTGCTCTCTCACTCATCCACGAGGAACGCGGGTTCTCACGTTGATGGTTGCCTTTCTCGCGTACATCTTCTTGGGACCGACTCTGATGACATCAGCGCAGCCCTCGGCCCCGCCCCAGGCCACCCGTCTACGCGTCGCCCAATACAATCCTCAAGCGCTACCTGTGCATCGGGGGCTACGAGAGGTTTTAGATGGTTTAGACGCCTGTCATGTGATAAGTCTTACTGGAACAGGGCAGGCGATGGCTCGGGCATCATTTGACGGCACGTTGAAGGTTCCATCGCCCCGAGTGGGCAAGCACGTCGTCTGGCAGTGGCCCACGTCGGCTACGAGAGAACTTCGTAAGCAGGAGAGGAGCAAGAACACTGACGGGACGAACACGAGCACTGGATGCATGTTGGCCCTCGATGCTAAGAAGTTTCGAAAGCAAAGATTCCTGCAGGCCCGGCGCCCACCCGACCAGATCCAGGGACGAGGGGGAGCCGTTCGATACCGATGGTCGGGCCACTACGATTTTTGTTTCATTACCGCCTATGGTATGCTGTTGCCAAAGTCGGAAGCAGATCGAAAGCACTGTCACGCTCTAATAGACTGGAATAGTAAAGTTCTCTCTCAGCTTCCAGCCAGATGTACCCCGATATTGATGATGGATGGTAACTTTCATTGCGGGCTTCAGAATGTGGGTGGGCAATGGATACACATGCACAACACGAGCCAGCAGGATGCGATCGGCCCTCGTGGGGCTGCCAAGGAGGATCCGCACACACCGCACTGGCGCATGATGCTGAACACGCACCATATGTGTCTGGCAAACACGTACTTTAGGGAGGGATATGGGGCCACGTATTTCAGCGGGTCAACCACGTCACGGATCGACTACGTCGCTATTCCGAAAGCAATGCTGGCCCAACTTCAGACGTTACGTGTTTGGCGACGACCTGGACGACATTTACAACTCTCCCATGCGAAAGGTAAGCACACCACGCTCCCTTGGCGATGGATTTCATGACCCGTTCTTGGCACGAACCGAAGTCGGACTCAAATTGTACATGGGGCTATGACAGATATATGCAGGCCTGGCTGAAAGGTGGACCCCTATATGATGGCTTCATTCGGGATCTGGACGCATGGGCCGTCCACCCAGATACTATGACAAAGATTCGTTCTCTGCAAGATTCACTTGATGTAGATGGTTATTGTAACTTTCTTCAAGCTGGCCTTCGAGAGCAGGCTGAGATCTATTTCACCCGGCACCCTGGGCAGACTCGAAGAGGTGAGGACACCAGTACTGCCCGCCTACGCGAGAAATACAAAGATGCTCGTGCACGACTTCAAGCAGCTGATCACGTTACCCGAGAGATGAGGGACACATGTATGTTATTTCAGAAATACCTTCGCAGATTTCGACGGCGCGACTTTCGACGTATGCGAGACACCTGGTCTATGGAGCTGGAACGTGCCCATCAACAAAATGATTGGCATCAAGTTTGGGTTCTTTCGCGTCTGATAGCCGGCGCGCGATTGGGGCCCAAGAAGAGACGATTTCAATTGGCGGCGACATTCCCCCCCCACCATTGATGAGTGGATACAGCATATGGGCCTGGATGGACCGAGCGGAGGTTTGCAGGCTCGGGCCATTAGTATTGGAAGTCACGAAGAAGCACCCTGCATATTGGAGCAGGTGATGGCGATCCCAACAGACACCGCGGAGCGCACCGAGTACATCGCACAGCGAGCTGATCAACTTCAACGGCGACTACGATCTGCAGATGTAGCAGCAGGAATTTCAGACTCGGTGGTCTCTGGCGGTGTCTCATCAACAAATATGACCGAGACACGCACCGATGCCTCCGATACTTTCCATCGAGCTGCGGAACAGGCACTCATCCAGTACGACACGCAGAACATGAACATCGATGGCCGACCTTTTTATGTTCGAGCGCAGGAGGACTACCATGGTATCTTATATAGACTTCGAAAAGCTAAAGCGCGACGTGCCGTACCACCATGGTCAGTGCCTCGAGAGGCATGGCTTCTTGCTGTGGCGAAGCCGAAGCATTGTGAACGATTTGGTCCATTTCAGCAGCGGCTCCAACAACTTCTCTAAATTATCAGAAGACGGCAACACATGCCACAGATTTGGGCGGTTAGTTCTGGTTGCAGGGTGCAGAAAGGTAATAACAAGGATAAGTGCAAGGCCGAGCGCGTCGCCCACCTTCTGGACCCGATCGGCAAAGCCTTCGCAGGCCAATTGTGGTCTCGGCGTACAGAGTATGGCTCCGACAACTCCACAGGCTTCAAACCCCGACGGCGGCGCGAGCAGACCATCCTGCAGGTGAAGATTGCTCGATGGCACTTGGCTCAGCATCAACGTACCTGGGTGGCCCCGTTTTATGATCAGGCTAACGCCTTCGCGTCCGTGGATCATGAGGCGCTAAATGCTGTGGCACGCGCGGCACTCCCTCCTGGTGGCGCCGAACTACTGCTGCAGAGACACACGAGGGCCTTTTGTTTTCTACGAGCGGACTCAGGTGATTGGGCACTGATGTCACTTGGATGCGGGGACCTGCAAGGGGACGTGGCTGCTCCAGATAAGTTCATCAATGTACTCGACCCATGCATAGACAGATGGGTAGCCGCAACTGAGTCGGGGGGGGACCGTAACTTTTTTCATGTGCTGGAACCGATATTTCAGACGCAGAACAACTTCAGCCACGGGGCGTGCGCGGACGACATGTTCCGCATGGGCCTGAGCGAGGACGCGGAGCAGGCGAGTTCCCGAGCACAAGACTGGGATCAGGCACTTGCTGCACATGTCAGCGAGCCGACAGGATTGCAACATAATCGAGATAAAAAAGAGGTCCTTTTCCGAGCCTACGGTCGTGGATCCCACCAGAAAATGCAGCAGTTCTACAAACAACAGAACATCACCTTCGAGGGGGGCCCCAAAATCTGCCTGAGGCACCTGGGAGCATGGCACCATTTCGACGGCCACGAGACCTGGGAGCTCAAAAAACGTCAGGATGCGGCTCGTCTTGGGTGGAACGCCATGGGGAAATTCTGGACTAGTCGTGCGCCTCGGAAAGTAAACAAAGACCGTGTTCCAGGGGATGGTCGTCAACACGTATCTCTCGGGTGGGGAGACCTGGCTCCTGTCTGATCGGGCGGCAGAACATGTTGATGGTTTTATTGCACAGCACGCACGAGTACTTCTGATGGGGGAGGGGACTAACAAGCAGAGCGACGAGCGTGGGAACGTCACGTATTGCCGTACCATATCTGACTATGAAGTAAGACGACGACTCCAACTATATACTACTCAGAGTATCTTGAGATATCGGAGACTTAGATGGATACACCATATGGCACGGGTTCCTCGGGATCACCGCGTACAGCTAGGTGTGCTTACGGGCGCAGTGAACGGCAATAATCAGCTGACGGGGCGGGGGAAACCTCAACATAGATGTAATCCGTGCCTTAAGCAGTTCGGAGCAGATCTTAATGAACTTGGTCGACATCATAAGCCGGCCCAGGACGCCCTTCGCGCTCGTGGTTGGTTTTCGCTTTTCGAGGATCCTGAGACGTTCGCCCCTCCTGAGGATATCATGGACCATGGAGCTCCTCCTCAGACCTCATCTTTGCCTGCGTTGCCAAGTTCGGGGTCGCGTATGTTCAAGTGTGAGGTTGTCGTGAATGAAGTGCGCTGTACACATCCTTATGATACCATAAAACAGCAACGTGTTCATGAATATCGCGCACATGGGATAAGCAATGACTATAGACGTGCTCCCATCACGAATCAATGCCCGCGGTGCTCGAGAGTCTTTGCCAACGTCACAAATTGTAAAGGGCGCCTCGGCATAGTAGCGCCCCCACGGGACCCCGGGGAGCCCGTTCGGCTTGGTCTCCAGGGCTACGTGTCCTGGCGGTTCAGCATGGCCAATTATTTAAGCCTTGTGGCGTCGCGAGGCGTCCGATGTCAGTCTTCTCCTCCCCCTCCTCCTCCTCCTCCTCCTCCTCCTCCTCCCCCTCCTCCTTCTCCTCCTTCTCTTCCCCCTCCTGCCCCCCATCAGTCTCATCCTATTCCTTCTCCTTTTTCCTCTCCTCATCCGTCTCCTCCTCCACCTCTTCCCCCCTCATCCATATTGTTCGAGTTACCGCGTTCCCGTGCCCCGCCCGCCTCGCCCCCATGAAATACGCGGTTCCCTTCCCCCACCACCCCCCCCGCCCTTCCCGCCCCCTCCCCTGGCACTCTTGCTTCATTGTGGCCTCGTTTGCCATGTGAGCCCCTGGTGAGTCCTATGGGCCCCACGTGCTTTATGTGCCCTACGAGCCCTCTATGCCCTATGAGGCCCATGAGCCCTTATGAACCCCTTATGAGCCCTATGAGCCCTATGGGCCCCTTAGGGCCCCTTATGAGCCCTTATGAGCACAATGCGCCCTATGCGCCCTATGAGCCCTATGAGCCATAGGGGCCTCATGAGCCCTCTGAGCCCCATGAGCCCGATGACCCCGATGACCCCGATGAGCCCCATGAGCCCTATGAGCCCTATGAGCCATGTGAGCCCTATGAGCATTATGAGCCCCTGGGGCCCGATGAGCCCTATGAGCCCCATGCGCCCTATGGGCCCTATGAGCCCTGTGAGCCCAATGAGCCCTATGAATCATATGGGCCTTATGAGTCCTATGAGCCCTATGAGCCCCATGGGCCCTATGAGCCCGATGAGCCCTATGAGCCCTCTGAGCCCTCCGAGCCCTCTGAGCCCTCTGAGCCCTCTGAGCCCTGCGAGCCCTATGAGCCTTAGAGCCGCGTGAGCCCTACGAGGCCGATGGGCCCAATGAGCCCTATGAGCCCTATAAGCCCGATGAGCCCGATGAGCCCCATGGGCCCTATGGTCCCCATGAGCCCTATGAGCCCTCTGAGCCCTCTGAGCCTTATGAGTCCTATGAGCCCTATGAGCCCTTTGAGCCCCATGGGCCCTGTGAGCCCTATGAGCCCTATGAGCCCTATGAGCCCTACGAGCCCGATGAGCCCCATGCGCCCTATGAGCCCTTTGAGCCCTATGAGCCCGACGAGCCCTATGAGCCCTACGATGTTTAAAGCCCTATGAGCCCGATGAGCCCTATGAGCCCTATGTGCCCTATGAGCCCTATGAGCCCTTTGAGCCCTATGAACCCTACGAGCCCTATGAGCCCTATGAGCCCCATGAGGACTATGAGCCCTATGAGTCCCTTGAGCCCCACGAGCCCGATGATCCCTATGAGCCCTGAGAGTCCCATGAGCCCTATGAGCCCTCTGAGCACAATGAGCCCTATGAGCCCTATGAGCCCTATGCGTTGCTCCTGCCTTCTTGCGGCGTCGTGTGCAATGTGGCTCGTGGCAATGATTTTGGGCGATTTTGGTTTCTTTGTTAGTTTCTGAACAGATTCAAAAGATTGTTGAAGAGCTTGATGCGTTTTGAAAGTTTTGGCGCGTTTTCAGTTAATGCAAATGATGTTTGAAGACGTTTGCGCGTTTCGAGCATTTTGATGCGTTTTCAGCAAATTCAAATTGTGTTGGGAGATTTTCTAGGTTTTGAATATTTTGGTGCGTTTTCAGCAGATTCATATGGTTGTTGAAGGGTTTGGCACGTTTTGAACATTTTGATGCGTTCTCAGCAACTTCCAATGCTGTTAGAAGATTGTGTAGCGTTTTCAGCAACGTCAGATGATTTTTGAAGATTTTCTACGTTTGGGAGATTGTGGTGCGTTTTCAATACATTCATATGGTTTTTTGAAATGTTGGCGCGTTTTGAACATTCTGATGCGTTTTCAGCAAATTCAAATGATGTTTGAAGATTTTGTAGCGTTTTCAGCAACTTCAGATCGTTTTTGAAGATTTTCTACGTTTTGAAGATTTGGGTGCGTTTTCCGAAGATTCATATGGTTTTTGAAAAGTTTGGCGCGTTTTGAACAGTTTGATGCGTTTTCAGCAACATCGAATGACTTTAGAAGTTTTTTGCAGCGTTTTGAAGATTTTGGTGCGTGTCCAGCAAACCCAAATGGTTTTTGAAGACTTTGGCGCGTTTTGAACATTTTGATGCGTTTTCAGCAAATGCACATGATCTGAGACGATTAAGGAAGTCGATCGTATTGTGTGTTTCGGCGCCGCTCGGCAGTGCTCGGTGGTTGCTCGGTGGTTGCTCGGTGGTGCTCGGTGGTTGCTCGGTGGTTGCTCGGTGGTGCTCGGTGGTTGCTCGGTGGTTGCTCGGTGGTGTTCGGTGGTTGCTCGGTGGTTGCTCGGTGGTGCTCGGCAGTTGCTCGGCGGTTCGCTGCGCGAGGTTTGCCAGGGCGAGCATTTTTCGTACAACTATTATTTTGTCAATGAGATTCCGCCAAAAATGCAACTTTCTGATCAAACGCATCGACATGCGTGGAAATCTGCAGAAATATATTAAAACTTTTCTAAATGCATGAAAACGTGTCGACATTCACGAAATGTATTAGAATTCTGCGAAATTCTTCAACACATTAAAATTCATAGAAGTTTATTGAAATTCATGGAATTGGATTGAAATTCATTGAAGCATCGAGATTCATCGAAACGCTTTGGAACGTATGGAAATGCGCGAGAACAGCTGAAAACACATTCAGAAATCATGAGAATTCTTAATATCGAAGGAAACGCATGAATTTCATTGTGTTTTATGGAACCTTGTGAAATTTTCCGGAAACGCATGAAAACGCATGGAGGTCATTGCTTCCCTTGAAAACTGATGGGGGTCATTTGTTGCAACGAGCACGCGTGTCCTCGCATTGAATCCTCTTGAGGCAGTCCCGGAGCCCCCCCATAGAAGTTCCCCCCATAGGAGCCCCAGACAGGAAGTCCTTCATAGGAGTCCCCCATTAGAGTCCCCTTAGGAGTTCCCCATACAAGTCGCCCACAGGAGTATTCAATAAGAGTCCTCCAGATTCGAGTTCCCCGCGGGAGTCCCACCATAGGGGCCCCCCATCAGAGCCCCCCCATAGGAGCCCCGCATCGCAGTCCTCCATAGGAGCCCCCGCAGCAGCTCCCTTTACGATTCCCCCAGAGGAGTGCCCCACAGGAGTTTCTCATGAGTCTCCCATAGGAGCCCCCTTTTTAGGAGTCCCCCATAGATGCCTCCCATAGGAGGCCCCCAGAAGAGTCGGCCCATAGAAATCCTCCATGGGAGGTTTCCATAAGACTCCCCCATGGGAGTCCGCCAGAGGGGGCCCCATGGGAGCCCCCCACAGGAGCCCCCCATAGGAGCCCCGCAGGAGCCCCCCACAGGAGCCCCCTATAGCGCGGCTGAGCGTGGCCGAACCCTGGCCCGTCAACCCCGAGAAATGGTCTGAAACACCCGGGTCCGGGGTTCCACAAGATAACTTGTGCGTCGCTGGGTGGCCGGGGGCGCCGTCGAGCTGCCCGGGGTCCTGGACATCGTGCGTTGTCTGAGTCTTCGTGAGCCTCGGGCCAGTTCCCCAGGGCAGTGCGGGACGCGTCGCGCAGCTGCCAGCGCCGCCAGGGCCATGGGGGGACAGTCGCCGTCAAGATGCGCGACAACAGCAATAGCAGTAACAACGCTCTCACAGCATACTCGTTGTCGCTTTGGTTGGTCCGCGCCGCTTCGCCAGCCCAATTCAGGCTGGCTCGCGCCAGCCCCGCCTGCCCAGTCTTCCCAGGCCCGCGCCGGCCGCCCCAAATAGCACGCCAAATATATGCGTCTGGAGCCATAAGGTTCTCGTGGCCATGCCTCTACTCCTTATCCCCCTCCTCCTCTTCCCCCCCCTCCTCCCCCCCCTCCTCCTCCTCCCTCCTCCTTGCCAGACAGTCAGGCTTAAGGTCAATGTTCGCGTTGCGCCCCATGCCCGGGCGCGGGCGGGCGCGGCTTGTGCTGCCAGCTTCAGCTGTGGACTTTCTCTGCGCACCTTCCGCTGCAATCCGGAGGGTCGTCGTTGTGGCCCCGATGATTGTGTGTCCGCATTCCGCGGCCATCAGAATTGGGGCAAGTCCGCTCCTGTGCGCGCTGGCCGCGCGCATCCGCGCGGTAGATCGCGCGGCGCATCGGGGCGACGCGGGGTGCGAGTGCAGCAGCGGCGCGCGCCGTTGCAGCGGCCCGCGCCGCAATGGGTTGCGCCGCCGGAAATCCGAACGCGGCCGCGGATAGCGCCGCTGGAATGGCGGCGGGCGCACGGAAAGCACCGCTGGAGTCGCGAACGCGGCGGAGGCGACCGCCGCTGGGCGCGCGGAAGGTGCAGAGGAGGTCACCGCTTCAGGCGTGGACGGAGCGACAGATATTGCCGTTGGACCGTCGAGCGTGGCAGTGGATTCCACCAGTTGAGCTGCGCGCGCAGCAGCTTGTCAGTATTCCTGTAATCACATGGGAACTGTTCCGCGCGTGGGTTCCCTCGACGCCTGATGGGCAAGTGTGCGATCGCTGCTGTCGGGGAGACGGGGGCGTTGGCCGCTGGTGGGCCGGGGCCGCAGCGCGCCTGCGGCCGCGATCGCCCGCCCCTGTCCTGTTTTAGTGATGCCGCCAAGGATCCCCTCCCCGATGAACGCGGCGGCGGCCTCGGGGGCCGCGGCCGTTGGCCCCTCGGGGGGCTGCGGCGCTGAGGCGCCCTTTACAAGTCACGAGCGCTCGTCTTCACAGTCAGGCCCGCGGGAAGAAGACCCCCCCAGCTTGTGCAAAGAGACCTGGCCCACCGTCGGGACTTCTTTCGGCTCTGGATCTTCCGACAGATATCACGTGCCCCTTCTGCAATACCCCGTTTGATACTCTTGAGAGTGCACATCGGCATATTCGAACACACTTTCTCGGTCAAGAGAGTGATGGGCGGGATGGGGATGGAGAAGCTGGCGACAGCAATACAGATGGAGGGCGACTGGGTGAGGAATGCCCGCCGCGCGATGAGCAGCGCAGACAACGATCAGCTCAAGCAATTGGCGATAGCGACGGCGAAGACGGTGGTAGGCATGGACGCGATGCAGCGCAGACTACTGTGGCGCTTGGAGACGACTGCGCTGGGGCGAGAAGCTCATCCATACTTGAAGGGCCTGCAGGACACGGGCAAGCCATACGACGCAGAGCGCAAGGCCCTCAAGGAAGCGAAAAAATACGAAGAGATGAACAAGATGACGCCGAGCCACGAGCGTTGCTGGATAGCCTCGATCAGCACGATTGCAAAAGACGAGGGTGTGCCGAAAGAGAAGAAGACGCAGCTCATGATGTACTCACAGCAGGTGTCGAGTGGGTCGGGCCAAGTGCTGACACGTATGCAGACGAAGTGCCATCGCCAGAAAGCCTGGTCGGAGGACTGATGGAGGATCAACCTGATGGTGGCGCCAGAGCTGAGAGTGGTGCAGACGGAGGCGATGGCAGCTATCGCGGCGAAGCCGCAAGTAGAGGTGAAAGCAGGCGCCCCAGCTCGCAATCCGAATGGGCGTTCGGTGGTCTGCACGCTGGTAGAGTCGGGGGAGTATACGGCGACGAATCAGGAGTGAGGAGGCCGCCCGCTCTTGAGCCGCCTGCTGCCGCTGCCCTTCTTTTCTCCTCCTCCTCCTCCTCCTCCTCCTCGTCCTCCCCCCCCTGGTACTAGCTCGAATGAGGTTTTAGAAAGGCCCGAGGTCTTTGAGTTTTCCTTTCGGGATGGTTTCAAGAGCATGACTTAAAAGTACTGGCTTTCGGGACCGAGGTGGCTCCGATTCTGATCAGAGTGCCCCGCTGTCCAGTGGTGGCACGGTTGCGCGCAGAGGCCATCCAGTGACAGCATTGGGTGCCAGTGCTCCGCCGTGCTCGCTTGAAGTCCTGTCTGAGAGTTTTTGCACGTTGGGAGACAGCGGTTTCTTGAAGTTGCAAATTTCGAGGCCGTTTGCACCCCGCGACCATAGGGCCCAGCACACGCCACTCTGAGCTTAGTTCATTATTCGGCATGCAGGGGACGCAATGGGGTAGAATAGAATACAATCCTCCTCCTCCTCCTCCGTCTCCCCCCTCCTTCTCTCCTGCCTCCTCCTCCTCCTCCTCCTCCTCCTCCGCCTCCTCCTCCTCCTCCTCCCTCCTCCTCCGCCTCCTCCCTCCCTCCATCCTCCACCTCCTCCTCCCCCCTCCTTCCCCCTCCTTCCCCCTACTTCCCCTCCTTCTCCTCCTCCTCCTCCTCCTCCTCCTCCTCCTCTCCTCCTCCACCTCCTCCTCCTCCTCCGCCTCCTCCTTCTCCTCCTCCTCCTCCTCCTCCGCGTCCTCCCCCTCCTCCTCCTCCTCCCTCCTCCTCCTCCTCCTCCTTCCTCCTCCTCCTCCTCCTCCTCCTCCTCCTCCTCCTCCTCCTCCTCCCCCTCCTCCTCCTCCTCCTCCTCCTCCTCCTCCTCCTCCTCCTCCTCCTCTCCTCCTCCTCCTCCTCCTCATCCTCCTCCTCCTCCTCCTCCTCCTTTTTCCTCCTCCTCCTCCTCCTCCGCCTCCGCCTCCTCCTCCTCCTCCGCCTCTGCCTCCGCTTCCTCCTCCTCCTCCTCCTCCTCCTCCTCCTCCTACAACAACAACAACAAACATGGATTAGCGACGGGTCCCGTTTCCATGGGAAATCGCGGATTTCCCCCGCCGAACGAGGCGGCACCAGCCGCATTTTGGGGAGGGGACGTCCCCCGATCCATGGGTTTGACGACCGCGCGCCGAGTCCATGGATCGCTAATCCATGTTTGCGCGCCTTCGACTCTCCCGTCAGGGCAGGGAGCGCGCAGTTGCACGCCGCGGGGTGCCTCTCGACCCGATGGATCCGATTCGGCACCGATTCCGGCCGGCTCGATCCGATGCGATCCCGACTTGTCCGGCGACCCGGTGCGCC
>CAUYUJ010004163.1:32450-49950 GCA_963575745.1 Prorocentrum cordatum | reverse complement strand
GGTGTGGGGGCGCATGCGAACCCAGTCACTGGGGCCTTCAGTGGAAATCCCCATGGGGCCACGAAACGTGTGAGGGATGTGCCGAAATGGGTGTGGGGAGGCATACGAACCAGGCCACTGGGGCCTTCGGTGGAGCTCCCTATGGGGCCACGAAACGTGTGAGGGGTGTGCCGAAATGGGTGGTGGGGAGGCATGCGGACCCTGCCACTGGGGCCTTCGGTGGAGCTCCCTATGGGGCCACGAAACGTGTGAGGGGTGTGCCGAAATGGGTGGTGGGGAGGCATGCGGACCCTGCCACTGGGGCCTTCGGTGGAGCTCCCTATGGGGCCACGAAACGTGTGAGGGGTGTGCCGAAATGGGTGGTGGGGAGGCATGCGAACCCTGCCACTGGGGCCTTCGGTGGAGCTCCCTATGGGGCCACGAAACGTGTGAGGGGTGTGCCGAAATGGGTGGTGGGGATGCATGCGGACCCTGCCACTGGGGCCTTCGTGGAGCTCCTATGGGCCACTGGGGCCTTCGGTGGAGCTCCCTATGGGGCCACGAAACGTGTGAGGGGTGTGCCGAAATGGGTGGTGGGGAGGCATGCGAACGCAGCCACTGGGGCCTTCGGTGGAGCTCCCTATGGGGCCACGAAACGTGTGAGGGGTGTGCCGAAATGGGTGGTGGGGAGGCATGCGGACCCTGCCACTGGGGCCTTCGGTGGAGCTCCCTATGGGGCCACGAAACGTGTGAGGGGTGTGCCGAAATGGGTGGTGGGGAGGCATGCGGACCCTGCCACTGGGGCCTTCGGTGGAGCTCCCTATGGGGCCACGAAACGTGTGAGGGGTGTGCCGAAATGGGTGGTGGGGAGGCATGCGACCCTGCCACTGGGGCCTTCGGTGGAGCTCCCTATGGGGCCACGAAACGTGTGAGGGGTGTGCCGAAATGGGTGGTGGGGAGGCATGCGGACCCTGCCACTGGGGCCTTCGGTGGAGCTCCCTATGGGGCCACGAAACGTGTGAGGGGTGTGCCGAAATCGTGATGATGATGATTATGATGATGATGATGATGATGATGATGATGATGATGATGATGATGATGATGATGATGATGATGATGATGCTGATGAATGATGATGATGATGATGATGATGATGATGATGATGATGATGATGATGATGATGATGATGATGATGATGATGATGATGATGATGATGATGATGGGAGGAGGGAGGGGGGGGAGGAGGAGGAGGTGAGGAACGCGGGGCGCCGTCTCTTCAAAACGAGGACCCAACACCACAGGATGGTTGGGAAATATACCAAAAATGCTCCAAACAAACACTCCAAACATATTCTAACATATTCTAAAGAGACTGAAAAATACTCCAAACGTGCTTCAAAAATACTCCAACAATGCTTGACTGTTGTGGAACGTCCTTTTACTGTGTCGTACCTTTCTCCCAAAATCCCCCTTTGTAGGGGGGGCATGCCCGATCCAAGCGCAGGGACCGACGGCTGGCCGCATCCGCCGATCGAGGTTCGCTGGTCCTGTGGCGCCGCGCGACCGCGGGAGCATCGAGCCCCAGGGCGGGTGCGTTCTGACCAGATCGAGGCGAATCCACCGATGGCAACGAGGGCTATGCTGTTCCCATCCTACTTAAGGACCGCATCCCAGAAATAATTTCGAGCACCCAGAAGAGTGTCGAAAGAGTGTCTGCCAGGGCCCGACACGTGAAAACCCTCGGGGCGTTGTCAGGATGCTCGAAAGTAATTCTGATGATCAAGGCTAAAGTAGGTTGGAACATCATAAAACGAGGGCCTCCCAGGAGGCCCAGAAATGGGGGGAAAACGAGGCAAGGGCATCGGTATCGGTACTGTTGTCCTCCTCTGAGAAGAGGGTTGTCCCCACCCAGGCCTTGGTGTCGCAGCTCGAGACTCTGCTCATGGATTGTCTTGGTGTTGGGTGTGGCAGAGATTCTGGCGGCTCCGTCTCGAGCCGAGCGGTTCCGCTCAAGCTCGGGCCCAGGGACGCTCACGGATCGACCCAGTTCGAACAACGAGGCAGGATTTTCTGATTTAACAGAGTCTCGTAGAGTTGGGGGGTCAGGTCATTTTGCCTCCACGCTCACCACCTACCAAACCACCCCAACCCAACCCGAAGGCTTCAATTTGCCCTCCATTTCCAGTGGGGGGGGGGTCGGGGAACGTTGGAAAAACACATGGAGCCCGTACCCCCCCCAGCCCGAAATTCGGGTCAAATTCGGGTCTTCGGGTTGGGTTGGGGTGGTCTGGTAGGTAGTCAACTGCGAATCTGCCAGAGCCCCCCCGAGTCTGGGGGTCAGGTCATGATTTTCTGCGATGCCGCAAGGTTCTCTGCAGCGTCCGCTCCCAGGGCCCGCCCAGACCTCTTGGGCCAGCGCCCGGGGGCCTCTGGCGGCGCCTCCAGCGCCGCCCCCGGCGCGCCTTTATGCGCCAGGGAGGGGAGCAGAGACGCCGCTCCAAGAAATCTGCGCGGAGCTCCGAAGGATTGTGCTCCCTCCTCCTCCTCTTGCTTCTCCTCCTCCTTCTCATCCTCCTCCTCCTCCTCCTCCTCCTCCTCCTCCTCCTCCTCCTCCTCCTCCTCCTTCTCCTCCGCCCCCGGCGCGCTGCGCGCGCCAGGGAGAGGAGCAGAGACGCCGATCCAAGAATAGGGGAACAAAAAGTCGCATAAGCATAAAAACTCGGAGGTCCGCGCGGATTGCTCGGATCGACGCTGGGGCCCCTGGCGGCGCCTCCGGCGCCGCCGCGCGCTCCGCGCGCCAGGGAGGGGGGCCAGCGCCGGTCCGAGAAATCCGCGCGGACCTCCGAGTTGTTATGTTTATGTGATGTCTTGTTCCCCTAAAGAAATCTGCGCGGAGCTCCGAAGGATTGTGCTCACGCGGCTCCCAAAACATCCGATGCCACGAGTTTGTCAATACGTGCGGAGTCCTCGGAGCTCTGCACCTTCTCCCGGGGGCCCGGGGCTGGCTCTTCAGCCCGAGTCGTGGTCTGACGGTCCCGGGACCTGGCGGGGGCTTCGAGAGGCCGAAGCTCGAAAAACAAATGCGCGCTGAGTTTTCGAGATGACGTGGTTCCGAAAGTTTCTGCGCACGCTGCTTATGTTGATTATTTCTCTTATTATTAGCATTAGTTTATTTTTATTTTGGCTCGTATCATTAGTAGTCGTATTATTATTGGTATGCGTCTTCTCCTGGTTCTTCGTAGTAGCAGTATTGCTATTTGTTTCAATTTGGCTGTTGCTTAGTATTCCTATTCGCATTAGTGCAGTTATTATTCTGATGAATACTATTATTATCACTCGCTGCATTATTCCTATTATTAGTTGTTGTGTTCGCGTTCTAAGTATCATCAATTTTTACCGCATTATCAATATGGTTCGTCTTATGCGCATTTTGTCACCACTCATCATCATTATTACTATTGTTATATATTCCCCGCCGGTACTTGCATTTTGGGGTTTTATTTGTCTTCTTTGGAATTGGGCTGGTGTGCCGGTCTGGCGGCTATGTAGCCGCCGTCCCCGCCCCGTCGCCGCCTCGTCGCCGCCCGTCGTCTGGGCTTGTGTGCCGGTCTGGCGGCCGTGTAATTGCCGTCGCCGCCCCGTCGCCGCCTCGTCGCCGCCCGTCGTCTGGGCACGTGTGCCGCTCTGGCGGCTACGTGGCCAACGTCGCCGCCCCGTCGCCGCCCGTACCTGGGCCGGCGTGGCGGTCTCGCGGCTATATTGTCGCCGTCGCCGCCCCGATATAAATTGCACAACATGGAGTTCACCACACAGATTGCACCAGTTAAATATAGGCAAGTACGAATTCATTATATCAAATACACACTGCACCACATAGGTTGCCCCACATATTGCACAGCCTATGTTGCACGTAATGGATTTTTTATATAAAAAGCAGTTATATATCACTCTCCCCTCCCGGGGGTTACAGACCCCCCGGGAACCGATGTAAAACACAGAATTCGGACCCAATGTCCACCCTACTTGTGAATTCAAACTATCCCAGCTAGGCCGGTATCGTTCCCCCCGCCATCCCCTGCAACAAAAACTACGCGCGCGCACTTGTCTATCAAAAACCATCAGTTGTCAATAATTCCTTTGGAAAAAAAGAAAAAAGAAAAGGACAAACAACAAAAAAAACGAAGTGGACACGCGCGCGTCGTCGCGCGCGCATGCCAAAATCCTTCAAAAGTTCTCGGTTTCGGAAAGATTTCAAAATCGAGTGTCCAAAAAACATACAAAACCACAGGGTTTCGCAACACTGATGTTTTTTATATATAAAAAAATGCGCGCGCGGTTTTGCGAATTCTTTCGAAAATCATAGATTCTTCTATATTTTCAGAAAATACTACCAAACGGGCTTCGCGCGCGCATGTCAAAATCGTTCGAACGCCCTTGCGCACGTGCCGTCGCGAGAATCTATTGCACAAAAATATAACAAAGTGCGCGCGCGCGTCGTCGCGAGCGCATGCCGAAATCCTTCCACGGTTTCGGAACGATTTCGATGTCGAGTGTCCAAAAAACATACAAAACATGTTTCTCGACACGGATGTTCATACAAGCGTGCGCGCGTTCTTGCGAATTCCTCCGCAAAACACTAGGTTTTCCAACATTTGCATAACATGCTACCAAACGGGCTTCGCGCGCGCCCGTGTCGCAATCGTTCGAGCGCCCTTGCGCGCGTGCTGGAAGGGCACGATCCGTGTAATACCATGCGAGCCGCTCTCGCGCGTCAGCCGCGCGCGCATTCCGAATTCCGCTCAAAACCTCCATCATCGACGCGAAGACGCCGTCATTGTCGTCGGCGTGATCGGCATCGGCGCCGTCACTCGCCGTGCCGTCGTCGCTGTCAGCATCGTCACCAACATCGCTACTACCATCACCGTGTGTACAATTGTCGACGTTGCCATGGTACCGCACCCGCCCAAGTCGCCGACTCGCACTCAAGTGCCCGCTTGGAAGTGCCGAGCGGTCAGCACCACCGCGGCCGCGTCGGTCGCGCCAAACTACCTGGCCGCTGCGCGCGCGCATGCGCGGGCTGGCGCGGCCGCAGAGATGCACCAGCCAGCGCCAAACACTCATCGCAATCGCCGCCGCATGAGGTTTGCAAACAAAGTTGCGGATGGGTGGGTGGGATGTTTGCGCGAGCAGTGGAGTGGACAAGTCATTGCGAACAAAAGTTAGATGTGCACCATATATTGCGCCACACATATTACACCACACATATCGCACCACCTATGTTGATTCACAGATGTTGCACCACATAGATCGCACCACACATTTTGCACCATGCATATTACACAGTATAGGCTGCGCAACAAAATTATATGCCCTAGATTGCACAGCGTCTGCTGCACCACATAGCTTGCACCACATATATTGCACCACATGGAATGCACAGCATCGGTTCTCCTTTTCTAAAAAGAGAATAGACTCTACCCCCCCCCCCCGGAGTTATCGCCCCCCTTTTCGGGTATGTAGATCACATACGATTCTGACCACATGTCCATCCTCAATATGAAATCACAATGTCCCAGGCCAACCGGGCTCCCCCCCTGAAGTTCCCTTGGAAGAAAAAACACTATGCGGTGACATTTTTTTGTTCTAACATAACACTTGTTCACGAATCCCGTGCAAAAAATGAGACGATGTGCACACGCGCGCGTCGTCGCGCGCGAATGCCGAAATCCTTCACAAATATTCGGTGCCGGAAAGATGTCGCAATCGAGCTTCCAAACAACATACAAAAACACAGGGTTTCGTAAAACTGATTTGCTGGGAAAGCCGCGCGGGCTCTTGCGAAATCTTATGGAACAACCATTTGGTTGTTCAAGATTTTCACAACATGCTACCAAACGGGCGTCGCGCGCGCGCATGTCGAAATCTGTCGAACGCCCTTGCGTCGCGAGAATCCTCTGCAAAAAATGAGACGAAGTGCAGACGCGCGCGTCGTCGCGCGCGTACGCCGAAATCCTTCAAAACCCATCGGTTTCGGAAGGATTTCAAACTCGCGCGTCCAAAAAACATACAAAAACAAAAGGTTTCGCAACACGGTTTTTCAACAAAAGCGTGCGCGCGCGCTCTTGCGTCGTCGTCGTCGTCGTCGTCGCCGTCCTCCCTCCTCCCGCGTCGTCGTCGTCGTCGCCTACGTCGTCCTCTGTCTTTCTTCGTGTTTGTCGTCAGTCTTCCTCTTTGGCGTCGTGGTCGTTTCCGTCGTCGTTGTCGCCGTGGTCGTCCTTCCTCCTCCTTCCTCGTCGTCGTCGTCGTCCGTCGTCGGCGTCTCGTCGTCGTCCCTCTTATTTCGTCGCCGTCGTCGTCGTCATCGTTGTCGTCGTCGTCGTCGTCTTCCCTCCTCCCTCGTCGTTGTCGTCGTCGGCGTCACCATCCTTCCTCCTTCTTCGTCGTTCGCGTCGTCGCCGTCCTCCCTCCTCCCTCGTCGTTGTCGTCGTTGTCGTCGTTGTCGCCGTCGTCGTCCGTCGTCGTCTTCGTTGGCGACGTCGTCGTCGTCTTCGTCGTCGTCGTCGGCGTCGGCGTCGTCGTCTTCGTCGTCGTCGACGTCGGCGTCGTCGTCGCCGCCGTCGTCGACGACATCCAGCTCCCAGCACTCATCGCAATCGCTCCAGCATGGGTTTTGCAAATCAAGTTGCGGGTGGGTGGGTGGGATGATTGCGCGAGCAGTAGAGTTGACAATTTCAAGTTCGGCAAGTGGATTGCACCGCATATGTCGCACCATATATAGTGCACAGCATGCATTGCACAATTTGCACAACATATACTGCTCCACAGAGATTGCACATCATACATATATATATGTATATATAGAGTACACAGCATATATTACGTTGGACCACATATGGTGCACAGCAGAGATTGCACAACACAGGTTGCACAACATGGGTTGCACCACAAACGCTGCACAACATATGTTGCCCCTCATCTGTTGCACACCATCTACTGCTAGAAAAGACGGTTTGGGGTCCACGCTAGCTAACATCGTTTGTCTGATCCAGATGATTCAAGTCTGTAGTGTTAGAACTGTATTACTCAGTAGGGCCATCGTTGTTCTTGCTTGTCATCGTCACCACCGTCGCCATCATTGTCATCACCGTCATGACTTCCCATTGCCATCACGCCAGGGCATCGTCATCATCCGCAGCATCATCGTCGTAGTCGTAGTCGTCGTTGTCGTTGTCATCACCATCATCATCATCGTCGTCGTCTTCATCATCGTCATCACCCCTCCTCTTCCCGTTCTTGTTTCCGCGGTCCTCCCGTTTCCGCTCCTTCCTCCCTGTGTTCTTCGTGTTCCCGCTCCCTCATCCCTCCCTCTCTCGCTCATCCTCCTCCTTATCCTGCATCCCCCCTCTCCTCTCAAGCCATTGGGCCCCCGACGGGGCGGGAGGATAAGAATACGTGGTATGCATAGTTAGGTGTCGCGAGGACTTGTGGAGGAGGGGGAGAAGGAGAGGGAAGGAGAGATGGGGAGAAGAAGAAGGAGGAGAATTCTAAGGTTTTCGATGGGCTCTCGATGTTTCCCGCGATGTTCGACACACCTTGGTACCAGAGGGGCGGTGGGAGGCGGAGGAGGAGGAGGAGGAGGAATAAGAAGAGGAAGCCTTGGGCGGAGGAAGCAGAGGACGAGGAGGAGCATGGAGTGTCCCTGGATCTTTTGACGCGAAGGAGGAGGAGAAGGAGGAGGATGTTAGGAGGTGGCAGAGGGATGGAGGAGGTGTGAGGGGGTGGGCACTGTTGACGAGATTGTATTCGGCAGCACCACAACCTGCAGATCTCTTTCTGTTTGACGAGACAGCGAAATTACATACCACCCTGCCACCAGGTTGGTGGCTGGGGGGCGCGCTCCCCTTTGCCGCTAGAACGAGTAAGAAACCAGGGCAGCGCCTACCTGGGGAGAAGCAAAAGGCCCACTTGACCTTGGTCCTGCGCTTCGCTTCTTCGGCAGCGCCCCAGTAATAAGTTGACGACTGGTTGGGCTTCCGCCAAGGAGAGAGCGCCAGCGGTCTACTCCGCAAGCAGGGCGCTCGTTATGAAGGAAGTGGCGCTCGGTCTGAGCTCTGATTGCTTGGTCTCCCTCGCCATTGCTTGCTTAGGCACTGCTTGACGGTGCTTGGAATGGCTTGACCTCGATCTGACTGGCATTGCTAGACATGGCTTGAAACTGCACGGACCGGGGGGGGGAGGGAGGAGGCGGAGGAGGAGGAGGCGGAGGAGGAGGAGAGGAGGAGGAGGGGGCGAGGAGGAGGGGGGAGGGGCGAGGAGGAGGGGAGGAGGAGGAGGAAAGCGAGGAGGAGGAGGAGGAGCATGAAGAGGAGGAAGGGTAGGGCGAGGAGGAGGAAGGCGAGGAGGAGGAGGAGGAGGAGGGGGAATGGGGAGGGCGATGAGGGGGAAGAGCCTGGCACTGGCACAAACAAGACCGGGGGAGCTTGGTAACCACCGCCGCCTGAACGGCGCCGGGGGGCGGCGCCTGCCCGCGACGGGGTCGCGCGCGCGCGGATGGATGCCTGCGGGGCCGCGCCGCCCCGCGGCCCCGCTCAGCACGCGAGCGGGTGTCCTCCTACGGGGTCGCGCGCGCGCGGATGGATGCCTGCGGGGCCGCGCCGCCCCGCGGCCCCGCTCAGCACGCGAGCGGGTGTCCTCCTCCCCCACTCTGCCTCCTCCTCCTCCTCCTCCTCCTCCTCCCCTCCTCCTCCTCTCCTCCTCTCCTGCTCCTGCTCCTTCTACCTCCTCCTCCTGCTCCTTCTCATGCCCCCTCCTCCTCCTCCTCCTCCTGCTCCTCCTCCTCGTCCTCCCCCTCTCTCCTCCTCCTCCTGACTCCTCCTCCTCCTCCTCCTCCTCATCCTGCTCCTCCTTCTCCTCCTCCTCCTCCTCTTGGCCTGCTTCTTATTAGTCTTATGTATTCGTATCAGTAGTATTAGTCATAAGTTTATTATTATCGATCTTGCCATCTTTAGTCATAACTTGGCTTATTATCAGTCTTGCCATGTTTTAATCTTATTAGTAGTATGCATGGCATGTGTAAGATTACTCGTCTTATTCATAGTATCCGTACTACTGTTGCGATTTAATAGTTATCTTCGTCTTATCATCATTCGTATACTTATGAGTCGTACTCGTGTTAGTATTTGTCTTAATAATATTATTGCTAATACTATCAGTATTCGATTTATTCCCCACATCCTGAGTGGGGTTCTTGTTTTCCCAGAACACCCTCTCCTTCCCACCCACCTCCCGCTCCATCTTCCATACAGCACAATATTATTCCTACCACACACACCATACCATACCATAGTTCCTACCACACATACCATACCATACCATACCATACCATACCACACCATACGTACCATACCGTACCATACCATACCATGGCGTACCATAGCATACCATACCATATCACACCAATGCCACACCGTACCATACCATACCATACCTCCAGTACCATACCATACCATATCATACCATACCGTACCATACCATACCTACCATACCATTCCATACCACTCCATACTTACATGGTTTCGTGCCCCTCCCACCCCTCCAGGGAGGCCCCGCCTGAGCGAGGAGGGTATCGGAATACCATACTATTTACATGGTTTCGTGCCCCTCCCACCCCTCCAGGGAGGCCCCGCCTGAGCGAGGAGGGTATCGGAATACCATACTATTTACATGGTTTCGTGCCCCTCCCACCCCTCCAGGGAGGCCCCGCCTGAGCGAGGAGGGTATCGGAATACCATACTATTTACATGGTTTCGTGCCCCTCCCACCCCTCCAGGGAGGCCCCGCCTGAGCGAGGAGGGTATCGGAATACCATACTATTTACATGGTTTCGTGCCCCTCCCACCCCTCCAGGGAGGCCCCGCCTGAGCGAGGAGGGTATCGGAATACCATACTATTTACATGGTTTCGTGCCCCTCCCACCCCTCCAGGGAGGCCCCGCCTGAGCGAGGAGGGTATCGGAATACCATACTATTTACATGGTTTCGTGCCCCTCCCACCCCTCCAGGGAGGCCCCGCCTGAGCGAGGAGGGTATCGGAATACCATACTATTTACATGGTTTCGTGCCCCTCCCACCCCTCCAGGGAGGCCCCGCCTGAGCGAGGAGGGTATCGGAATACCATACTATTTACATGGTTTCGTGCCCCTCCCACCCCTCCAGGGAGGCCCCGCCTGAGCGAGGAGGGTATCGGAATACCATACTATTTACATGGTTTCGTGCCCCTCCCACCCCTCCAGGGAGGCCCCGCCTGAGCGAGGAGGGTATCGGAATACCATACTATTTACATGGTTTCGTGCCCCTCCCACCCCTCCAGGGAGGCCCCGCCTGAGCGAGGAGGGTATCGGAATACCATACTATTTACATGGTTTCGTGCCCCTCCCACCCCTCCAGGGAGGCCCCGCCTGAGCGAGGAGGGTATCGGAATACCATACTATTTACATGGTTTCGTGCCCCTCCCACCCCTCCAGGGAGGTCCCACGAAACCGTTAATCTCTTTATGTGGGGAACTCCGTTAGCATAATTTTCTTTCAGTACTCATATGTTCAGCATTGTCCTTAGGATCGTCACGTTTATTATTCGTCTTATTCGTATAAGTCGGTCTTCTGGTTAGTGACAGTCGTAGTAGTATTAGTATTATCATGAGTATGCGTGTTATTATGTTTAGTGTTATGATTATTGGCATTATCATTATTAATAGTATTACTCCTCCTCCTCCTTCTCCTCCTCCTCCTCCTCCTCCTCCTCCTCCTCCTCCTCCTCCTCTTACCTCTTACCTGCCTGCGGAGGAAGGGTCCACTGAGGGCCTCCGAAAGGGGAGGGAAAAACAAAAACCGTGCCGCCTCCATCAGTGGAGGTTTGTCGACCAACGACGGGGGGCGACAGCCCCGCCGAGGCCCGCGACAGGAGACGGCACAGCCTTCCCCGATCAATCAGGCCAAGCCTTGAGATCTGGGGGCAATTTCCCTGCTGTCAAACAGTTCAATACCCTCTTCCCGTGGTCGGTGAGCCCAGGGATGCATCGACGGCCAAGTTTCTGGAGTTTCCCGCGAGAAGGGACGCCCGTCCCACCGCAGACCTGGCACCAAAACACACCCCTGAACGCATCGACATGATGGGAATCATGGATTTGAGTAGGAAAACCCGCACAAGGTGACTGCAGGAAGGCTTCTTTGTCCCCTCCGTCACGTGCAAAACAAATTGTGCACCTCCAGGGTCCATGAGCCCGCTGCTCCACGGAGTGCTGGGTCTGGCTCAACAGGAAGGCCAAGGATTCAAGATGAGCCTGCTTGGCCTGGGCGGAACGGGTCTTGGCCTCCTCCTGGCGATTCCCCTTGGCCGCTGCCCCATACAGAGCCGGCGCTTGCTTGACCAGGGAAACTGAAACAGCCAAGATGGAATCCAGGACCTGGGAGCACAGGTTGTCAGCGAGGAGCACGTTCCGACGGTCCTCAAAAGGAACCTGGGCCGAACGCGCACCTTCCTCCGCCGCCTTGTCAGCCAATCGATTTGCTTGCCAGTCTACGGGGTCAAAATTTAAAGCCTGGGCATCCTCCATAGATAAATGCGACCTGATCTTGCGAATCGCAATCGGCCGTTGTCCAACCGCCGCCCAGAAATCGGCCCAGAGCCGCACCATCTTTTTGTGCCTGATGCGGGGCCCCGCTCGGATGCCCGAGACAACACCGGCATTATCTATAACACAAGTGATCGGCCCAGTGGAAAGCTGGGCGGCACGCGTGATAGCATAAAGTTCTGCTGCTGGGACCGTCTGCCGATCACCCGGCATGGGGCCTAGTCCCCAGGCCAAGTGCTGGGCTCCTCGGAGAATGACAAAACCCCAGCCACAGCGCCTCAGCCTAGGGTCCTCGCTCTCCTCCCCGCCCGCCCCGTCCGACCCAATCACACACCCCGAATCAAGCTGCAAAGAATCCACTCGGAGCTGCGGACTGAGGCGCTCCGCGCCCTGGATAGGAACGCAACAATGCTGGTAGGTCCAGGGGAGCGGTGGGAGGCCTCTCAGCCAGAAACTTGGCGCATCAGTCGCGCCATCTTCTGCCTGGGCAACTAAATCGGCTTTAAATCCAGAGATTTGGAGGTTGGCTGGGCAGGTCCAGAGCTGGTGCAACAAGGTTTCTTGAGGGGCCCCGCACCGAGGGCAACTCGGGGAGGTCCACGCGGGGTTAGAGGCCTGAAGCGGCTCCTCATCATAGAGCTCACAAAACATGGCCTCCTCCTCCTCCTGCGCGAAATCCTCCCTCTCAGCCTCCTGCACCATGGCTTCAAAATCAAATTCATCGTCTACCACGCCGCGGCCCCCCGAGGAAAAATGGGTTGGGGCCGAGGGGGCCGAAGGAAGGGCCTCGGCTACCCTCGGGAAAGGCCTCCGAGCCTCAACTCCGAAACGCCGAGACGCCGGCCAAAGAGCCCCAGAAAGAATCATCTCTAAGACTGCAGCCTGGTCGTGCGCTCCCGCTGAACGGAGCTTGTTAAGCTTGCGCAGCGGGATAAACATGTCAGCACGGTCTACGAGGCTGCTGCCGTGGTAATGCTCGCTCGCTTTTTTCCAGGCCTGCTTGTCAAAGGCTTCGAGCAGAGCCAAATCCAGCAAACGCTCATGGTCGCAAGTTAAAACGTGGAAAACCTCGCCGTCGGGATCTACCCAACGGTCTGGCTCTTCAGGTTTCCACCCCGCCTCCAGAAGACAAGCAACAGCGGCAGCAACAAAACCATTCACTCGTCTCCACCGGGTCTCCACGCACTGCAGGCGACCGAGCGCCTGGCCCCACGCAACGCGGAGCCCATGCTCGTTCGTTTGCATGAGGGAGGGAAGAAGACCGGTCCATTCACGTAAAACCCTAATCCTAGTGGAAATCATGGGGTCATAGTGGGGGTCCTGGAAAGCGCATCGCAGCACCGTGGTCGCACAACCACCTTCCTTTCGCCCCACCATGCCCGCCATGGCCGCTCTGGCCCTTTGGGCCATGGTCGGACTCACGCCTTGGGATTCGCAGCCCCAGAGAGCCTGCGGGAGCCAACCGGTGCGGACAAGGCCTTGGGCCCTGCGGTCCGTCTTGACTACGCGCTTAATTTGGCTGGACCTGTGACTAGCTGCAGCGAAACGTTGCTTGAGGATCGCGACAGAGCGCCGCGGACCTACCGTGCCAATGCCCAGGTCCTTACCGCTTCTGCCCCCCCGGAGGCGGAAACCTTTCCGGGCCAAATCCGCGAGGATCCCCGGGGCAAGGTGGGGAGGGTTTGCAAGGACCTGGCTCTTGCTGGAAATCACAAAACCACTATCCCGAAGAAGCTGGCCTAGGCCCTCGCTGGCTCGGGCAGCCTGTGGGGAGATGACCTCAGCTTTACCGACATGCCGCTGGCTCAGGTCATCCACCCAAGACTCCAAGACCAGGGGGCGGAAATTGGCGTGAGCCGTCTCCAGGATATCCCACAGGGCCAATTTGGCAATGTCGACGCTCTGCGAGCACCCTGCCAGCAGGCTCCTGCCCGGAGTGATGATGTCAGAAACCGCTCCTGAGGCTCGGAGCCGCCGAGGCGCCCGGTGCATATCCAGGGCAAGGAAAAGTGGCATGAGCGGGTAGTCAACTCGACTGGCTATGTCCACCACTGCGTCGAGCCGAACATGATCATAAAATTTTTCCAGATCCCAGAGAATCTGGATCCAGCTAAAACCCATGGCGGAAGCCACCTCGCAGCTGGTCTGGCGCAGAAGGGCCGCCCTTAAGGCCGACGAGTCCCTCACAGCCCGATCCCAAAACTGAGCCCGCTCCGACGTCCAGCCCGCTATATCACAACGTCGAGCTCGGCCCCAGACTCGGTAGAGACCCTGTGTGAGGGCAATCGGTCTGTCGGCCTCGACGCTCTTAAAAATCAGCTGGATTATGATCATGCGGACCTGCGGGGGCCAAGTGAGCGCACGCTCGACCTCTCGTAACAGGTCCAGAAGTTGCTGATGGGCTTCCACTGGTAGCTTAGACCAGTCCCTAGGATTCTGAAAATCAGCCCCCTGACCTACCACAGGCCGGAACCATTTCAAAGCATCTGCAAGCTGGTCCCCCGTGAGCTGATCCCGATCACGGGAGTCCAACATGGCTCTGGCACGGAAATCCTCCCACCAGGCTGCCCCAGGGTCCTGTGTCCCCGCGAGCCAAAGGTGCCCCCAGAATTCATGCTTCGAGGCCAAGGCACCCTGCGGGTCAACAAGGATTTCGCCCTCCGGGGAGCGTTCACAGCTAAGCTCGGGAGCCTCCAACCCCCAAGTCTTGGTGTGAAAGTGCAGGGCCCCGCTGCCCTTGCCAAGAGACTGCCTCACCCAATCCTTGAAGCCCCTGGAGGACAGCCTGGAGAGGGAGGCCTCGAGGGAGCGGAGAACCTGACTTAGCATCTTGAGGGCGGCCGCCAGGCGATCCACAACAGCCTGCACTCCCAACTTTCTGCATTCTTCAAGCACGCGTTCTTCGCGCCCCTCCCCCAAAACACGGGGGAGCCGGCTGACGCGGGCAAGTGCCTCTGCGAATCGACCGGGGGCCAAGCCAAGCGGCCGAGACTTCCTACAGAGACCGTGCCACTCGACGAGCCGGGAATGGAGTGCGGACCAGACCGAGAGATTGGAGGTTTCCGCCAGCCACCCTTGCGGCTTTGTCTCCAACAAAGGCGCGTCCTGGACAGCGACCATCCAACCCCTATGCATGCTGGCGCCTAGAAAATCAACAGAGGAGTCGCGATTGGTGTGGCAGGACTCCGATGCGAGACAAAAAGCCATGTACGTTTCGCCGAGGGTCCGCGCAGGGGCCGAAAAATGGGCCCACCCGGGAGCCTGCATCCCTCGGGCAACTAAGGCACGGACCCTGGCTTGATGGACTTCCCAAGGGAGGTCTGGCCCTGCTGCGTGCACATAGACAGGAGGCTGGACTAATACGGTGTGGAGTTGGACAAATTTATCACAATGAAGCACTCCCGAAACACCCGTATGCGGCGAGGCCCAGGGGGACCAAGGATCCCAGCTCAGCTGCGCCCCCTCCCAGGCGCCCATCGCGAACGAAAAGCAGGGCGCGCGCCACGCGGCTCGCGCGGCTGCGGGCGTCCGCCCCGCCGCGCCGCCCCGACGCCCCTGCCCGGCGAGCAGACGGCCTGCCCGCGACGGGGTCGGGCTCGGGGCCCGCCGGCGGGGGCGACGTCCTCGGCACCCAGGTGGCCCTGCCAGGGGGCGGGCGCCGCGCCTTGGGCGGCGACTGCGCAGACCCACGGGCGCGGCCCGCCCCCTGGGGGCGCCGCGCCCAGCGATGGGGTGCTGGCGGCCTCGCAGGGGCGGTCGCTACAAGAGCGCGCGCTGCGTCTGTGGTTGGGGCGGCGGCTTTCGGCCGCCCCCACCCCCAGCGCTGTCGCCGTGCACGGGCCGAGCAGCTCGCCCGCCCGGTGCGCGGCCCCTGCCCCCTGCTGTCGCCTCGGCCGGCGTGGCCTGGCCCGGGCGGGCGCGCGCCCTCCGGAGGCTGTCCCGCGAGGACTCCGCGGCCCCCGGCCCCCGACCCCCGACGTCGTGATTTGTTCACGACGCGACCACAGACATGCTCCCGTCGTAGGTTTTTCGCTATCTTCGGCCCCTGGGGACCTTCGCTGGGGCCAGGGCTGTCAAAGAACGGTTCAGGATGCGAAACCGGCCCCCGGGGACGGGGTCGGGATTTCTCGGGACGCCGTCCTGGAAAAATCAGGACGTCGCATGTCTGGGGACGCCGCCCCCAGAGGACTGAAACCTTTCCCCGGGGCCAGCTTTTCACCCTGAGTCGCTTGCCTGAGGGCCCCGAGGCCCCGTAGAGCCCCCAGGGGCCGAAAATAGAAAGAGCGAAAAATCTCCCGCCGCGATGGCTTCACAACGCGAGGAGGTCTGAGACCCGCCGCGGCTCACGCGCCGCGGGCTTGCAGCTGGCGCCCGCGCGCGCGCGCGGACGGCGAGCGGCCCCGGCCCACCGGCCTGGGGGCGGCCCGCGGCGCCGCCGAGGCCGCCGGGCTGCCCCGGCGGCGCGCCCCCCGAGGGGCGGGACGCCCTCGAGGAGTGCCGCGCAGAGCTGCGCCGATAGGCGCGGCGGCGGCGCCCCGAGGCCGCGGCGGCGGCCGCGGCCTCGGCCTCGGAGCCCGGCGCGGCCGTGGCGCCAGCCGTCGACGGAGGCCGCGGCGGCGCGACCGCCGGCGGACGACGGGGGGGCGGCGCCGAGGCGGTCCCAGGCCCCCTCGCGTCGTGAGGAGTCACGGCGGGAGGTGCTTCTCGATGTTCGGCCTCTGGCTTGGCATCGCTCGGACGTGTGCATTTTTTCTTCGGCGAGGACCATCCAGGACCATCGTGGACCAAGTGGCGAAAAAAACACGCACGAAACCGAAAAAACACAGGGAACGGACGTCCGAGCGATGGCCAGCTGGAGGCCCCTGGGTTACCGGGCCTCGGGAGCGTCAGACATGATTCGGGATGGAAAACGGGTGCCGGGGAGGGGGTCCAGACCTTTGGGGGTCGACGCTGCGAAAAAGTCACGGCGTCGGGGGTGTGGGGCGGACGACCGGGGGGCGGCGCCGAGGCGTTTCGCGCTAGCGGTGTCATAGTCGTCGCGGACGGGCGGGGGCAGCTTTTTGTATGAGCCACTCCTCGTGCACGCCGCAAGCGCAGGCATCGTCCGTCCAAAAAGTGCGTGCCCTGGGCCGCCGCGTCCTGCTGCGGCGGCGCAACTGGGGTATGTCGGAAGCCCGTGTTGCCACGGCTTCACACGCGCTATTGCCAGCGTTGCCTTCTTCTGCAGAAAAAAAAAACACAAGCAACCATTCGGCTGTCGCCGTGGCCGTTTTGCTGCCGGTTTCACCGCCGGTTGGCTGCGGCGGGCTGTCCTTGAGGGCCTTTGTCAATTGTGCAGTGCCCAGCCGAGTCTCCACTTTCGCTTCGGGCGGTGAAATGCGCACAGCGGGAAACCTGACGGAGAACGGAGGAGTGAGGGAGGAGGGAGAGGAACGAGAGAGGAGGAGGAAAGGGGAGGAGGAGGAGGAGGAGGAGGAGGAGGAGGAGGAGGAGGAGGAGGAGGAGGAGGAGGCGGAGGAGGAGGAGGAGGAGGAGGAGGAGGAGGAGGAAGGAGGGGGGAAACGGAGGAGGAGCAAAGACGGATAAGAAGAAACATAAGAAAAAGAAGAAGAAGAAGAAGAAGAAAAAACATAAGAAGAAATCAAGGAAGAAGTGTGAAGAGGGATGAGGGATGAGGGATGAGGGACGAGGTAGATTTGGAGGAGAAGAAGAAGAAGAATGAGGATAATAATAATACTAAGGCAGTTGGGAGGGGAAACGGTGGAAGGACATGAAGCCGCGGAGGGAAGGGAGGGAGGAGGATTCGACGCGACGTATAGACGGCCGTTGTGCCTGCTGCTGCGGAGCAGCGGCTGGCCTGCCGCCGATGTAGAACACAGGAGACGGGGGGGGG
>CAUYUJ010004163.1:0-32350 GCA_963575745.1 Prorocentrum cordatum | reverse complement strand
GACACGCTCAGCCAAATTACACATCGACTGGGCTCTCTTCAAGATTAACAGACATGCCAAGTACCTCGGGGTCTTCATGGGCCCTGGTGCCGACGAGCGCACACAGTGGGCGGCCCCCTCGGCGAAGTGGCCTCAGCGTTCGCAAAGTATTTGCGAAGCCCACGCCCCGATGCAGCATAATACCTGTACGACCACCCTTCGGGTGATAAGGAGGTGAGGGGGGGAGGAGGAACCAACGTGTCACTCAATACATCTCGCGATCGATCCCACTATCGATCTCACTATCGATATCACTCGATCGATCTCACTATCGATCTCACTATCGATGTCACAATCGGTCTCACAACCGATCTCAGAATCGATCTGATTCAGTCGATATCACTATCGATATCACTATCGGTCTCACATTCCGTTTCACGATCGATCTCACAATCGATCGCACATTGGGTCTCACATTCGGTCTCATTATCGATCTCACTATCGATCTCACCATCGATCCCACATTCGGTCTCATAATCGATCTCACTATCGACCGCACTATCGATCTCACTATCGATCTCACTATCGATCTCACTATCGTTCTTACCATCGATCTCACTATCGATCTCACTATCGATCTCACATTCGGTCTCACTATGGAACTGACGATCGATATCACAATCAATATCACAATCGATATCACAATCGGTCTCTCTAACGATCCTTCAATCGATCGCATAATCGATCTCACTATCGATCTCACAGTCGATCTAACTATCGATCTCACAATCGATCTCACAATCGATTTCACTATCGATCACACTATCGATCTCACATTCGATCTCACAATCGATCTCACTTTCGGTGTCACTATCAATTTCACGATCAATCTCACTATCGATCTCACTATCGATCCAACATTCGGTCTCACATTCGGTCTCACAATCGATCTCACTATCGATCTCACCATCGATCTCACTATCGATCCCACTATCAGACTATGGATCTCACAATATATCTCACTATCGATCTCACTATCGATCTCACATTCGGTCTCACTATCGATCTCAATCGATATCACAATCGATCTCACAATCGATCTCACATTCGGTCTCACTATCGATCTCACTATCGATCTCACTATCGGTCTCACGATCGATCTCACGATCGGTCTCACAGTCGATCGCACTATCGATCTCACGACAGGACACCGACGGGACAACGGCGGGCCACCGACGGGACAATGTGGGCTACCGCTTGACAAGGCCGGGGGGGGAAACATTTGTGTTGGCGGACCCCTAGCGACAGCAGAGTTAATTCCTCTCGCCCGCCCACGCAGCTTCGCCTCGCCCGCACGCACGACACGAACACGAAACCGAATCCGATTTCCCGGTGGGGGGCTCTCCGTTCCACTTCGATCTCACCCCCTCACTTCCGATCGTGCTGTACAGCTCTTCGTCACTGACCACCCTCTCATATGTTGGACAACTCTTCCCTGCTCCTGGACTCGTTCCCAGCCGCGAGATACACTACTTCACGAAATCATTCGGTCTGCCCCTTCGGCGTTCACCAAGATGGACATCATCAGCATGAAGCTCGAGGCAGGAGCAGACATTCCCACCGGCGCTGAGGCCTTCTTGGGTGTTATTATCTGGCGCGCGGCCTCTTCCAAGATCTCTGTTTGACGTGCTGCTTACTAGACACTGAAGGAGGCCGCCGTCATCGCCCTCCCCATGGTCGACTACGTGCAAGGCTTGTAGTCGCCTTCTTGCTGGTGCTCTTCGAAGTCGATTGCCCAACATCTCCATGATGCAGCTGCTGGCTCGACCTTCCCCATGGGCAAGGGCTCCATCTTCATGCACGTGAAGCGGCAGTTGCACAATCCTGAACGGGCACGCCTCTTGCTCCTTCGCGCTTACCGTAGTGGGAGTGCAGCTGTTTGTGAAGCTTTTCGCCCCCGCCGTCAACGCCTTGGCGAGCCCCCGAAGAAATCCCTGCAAGCCACGTTCCTCAGTGAAATCTAGAAGAACACCTACACAGACGACTTTGACCTCACGATTGTCAAGCGCTTGAAGGCCTGGTTCCCATACCTCCCCATGGCGCGGGATGGAGTTGACCCTACTGCAGGTGACGGTCAGCGACTCCTTCGCCCTGAAACGCTCTCATCGATCCGCTCGTACCCGATTCTACTTGCCGCCTCTCCCACCCCCGACGACACCGAGACCGATCGTGCTGATGCTGATCGCGAGCTCCTGCTCCTCGCGGAGATGCTGGCGCACTGGGCCTCGGACTAGCTCCCCGACCTCTACGTCGACAACTGGGACATAACGAACAGCCGCGACAAAGACTGGCTCGAATGGTGCGAACAACATGTATTTCGTCATCTACGGCTCCGTTTCAAAATGGAGGTCTCGCGTAAGATGTCGACGAGATTTGTGTGATTAGCAATGCGCTGGAAGTGTGAAACATTTGCACGGGCGGAGGGCAGATCTGTTCACAAGGGGGTTATTGTTTGACAGATCCTTGAAGTAAATCCTCCTACGTTGTTGTTGTTTTCTTTCGGCTAGGAGGATGGAAGGTGTCCCCCCACTGCTGTCTTGTGCCCGAGGAAGGCCCTTGTGTCACCTACGCGTGCGGCGCGAAAAGACCCATGATCCAGACATTCTACGTCTTGATGTTCGTCCATTGTGTCGAGCGTCATCCAACAAACAAAAATTCTACGCCCTGATTGTTTCACGACGGCGTCCCCGGAAGTCCCGACGCTTTCCCCAGGACCGGCCTCTCGTCCCGACTCGTTGCTTGACCATCCCGGGGCCCAGCGAGGGTCCCCCTTGGGGCCGAACATAGCGAACACACACTTGCCGTCCTGCTTTTGCCTTTACGGCGCGCTCGTGTCTGGGGACCGTTCTCTTCGTCAGGGAGGGGGAGGATGGGGGAGGAGGGGGAGGAGGAGGAGGAGGAGGCGGCACGGACTCTGGATGAGAGGAAGCGAGGAATCGGGTGAGGAGGCTCTGTGCTAGGTGGGAGGAGGAGGAGGAGGAGGAGGAGCCGAACCTGTACTGGAGCCAGGAACCTATAGGATTCTGAGTGCCGCAGTCTGCAGAAAGACGCCCGCTGCCGTTGCTTTGGGTTTGGGGGGGGGGGCCTTCCCGGCGTGGCACTCGCCGCCGCGCCCAGATGTCCTGCCTCGAGTCTTTGGCGGACCGCGCCTTGTGCGAGGTTCAGAGGGTTCGGTAGCAAACCATGGGTGCTTTGTAGGAGGAGGAGGAGGAGGAGGAGGAGGAGGAGGAGGAGGAGGAGGGAGGAGGAGGAGTTTCCTCGGAGGCCCTCCAAGGCAGGACAAAACCTGCACCATTGGGACCGAGAGAGCGAGAGGCGGTGCGGCAGTGGGCAGCTTTTGAAGCATTTTTTCAAGCCCGCTCCGCGCGGGGCGCCTCTCGTCACCGAGCGCGTTCCACTACTCGTGAAGTGCCTGCTCGCAAGCGTCCGAGAAACAAAAAACAGCTGCTTGCCTCGACACAACACGTCGTAAATCCCCCGCGGGGGCTCCAGGCCTTTGTGGGCCCCGGAAACGGCAGGGCCGTTTTTTTCACCGTTTCCAAAAAAATGCCCCTTGAAAATGGAAATGGGGAAAAAACAGCGACCGGAAACGGCAAAAAAACGGCTCCAGGATTGGAACCGGAGCCGGAACCGGTCAAACAACGGCGACGGAACCAGTAAAGAAACGGCGTCGGAACCAGCAAAAAAACGGCAAAACGGAACCGGTAAAAAAACGGCCTTGTCGTTTCCAGGGCCCACTAAGTTCCAGGCCATGTGCGAGCAGTCGCTTTGCGAGCAGTGGCACGCGCTTGTCTATCTCGAGAGGCCGCGCGCTCCCGCGGAGCGCGCCGTATGGGCGCCCCCGGGGCAGGCCGCGGGGCCGCCCGCGGCGCAGGAGCGCCGCGGGCCCAGGGAAGTGTACAAAGCTCGCCGCCAGGGGCGCGCGGAGCTCGGGGGCAACGGCCAGGGGGGGGTCACCGCTCCTCCTCCTCCTCCTCCTCCTCCTCCTCCTCCTCCTCCTCTCCTCCTCCTCCTCCTCCTCTCCTCTCCCCTCCTCCTCTCTCCTCCTCCTCCTCCTCCTCCTCCTCCTCTCCTGCCCCTCCTCCTCCTCCTCCTCCTCCTCCTCCTCCTCCTCCTCCTCCTCAGACGTGTGCACTTTTCTCGGACTTGGCATCGCTCGGACGTGTGCATTCTTCCTTGGGCGAGGGCCATCGAGGAGCATCCTTGATCAGTCGGCGAATGTGTACAAAAGCTCGCCCATATGGGCGCGCGGAGCTCGGGGGCAACGGCCAGGGGGGGTCCAGACCTCTGGGGGTCGACGTTGCGAAAAAGTCACGACGTGTCGGGGGTGCGGGTCAGGGTCCAAAAAATATCAGGGATTTGCAACATTTCTGAAGTTCGGCGGCACCCCTCACGCAGATCGGCGGGGTCAGGGTCCAAAAACACATGGGATTTGCCACATGTCTGACATTCGCTGGCACCCCTCAGGGGTCATCGCTCGGAGGTGTGCACTTTTCTTGGCGAGCGCCCGCGATCGAAGGAGAGAAAACTCCATGAACACAAATTGTTGGCGCTCCGCGCGGATTTCTCGGATCCGCGCTGGGCCCCCCCCAGCGGCGCCTCCGGCGCCGCCCCTGGGGCGCTCCGCGCGCCAGGGAGGGGGGTGCAGCGCAGATGCAAAAAGATCCGCGCGGAGCGCCAACAGTTTATGTTTATGCCGCCTTGTTCCTCCAAATCGAGGGGTATCCTCGGCCACCAGGCCAAAAAAGCACACGCACATACACACATACACACACAGGAACCCGAAAACTGCACGGGGAAGGGACGGCCGAGCGATGGCAAGAGAGGAGGGGGGGTCCAGCAGGACATCTCTAGGCCTCCCAGATGGGGTCAGAGTAGAAAGGGGTCGGAGGATCGCGCCGCATCGCCGATGTATCGACGATGCGGCGCGATGCGGAGCCAAATTTCTCCACGCCGACGTCGACGATACATCGCCGATGCATCGCCGATGCATCGGCGATGCGGCGCGATCCTCCGACCCCATCTACTCCGACCCCATCAAGGAGGCCTCTAATCGCATGCCTGGCGCATCGACCCTTCAGCGCCCACTGGTCGCCGATCGGGGGCCCGATAGCCCGCCCTGGAGCATGCGGTTTCGCTATCAGGGGCCTGTCGCACATGCATCGGCGACGTATCGTTGATTCCAGGTCGATGTCTCCCTCCCCTTGAGCCAGCCCACCCCGCCCAGGAATGCGCGGTTTCGGTATCGAGGGCCTACCGCCGATCCATCGGCGAGGTATCGCCGATCCCATGTCAATGTCACCCCTTAGGCCGATCGGCACGGGCTGGTTTCGCCCGACGCTGGTTTCGCCGGCGCTGGTTTCGCCCGACGCTGGTTTCGCCCGCGTTTCGCCCCGCTGGTTTCGCCGGGGCTGGTCTGGCCGGGGCTGGTCTCGCCGAGTCCGCTGCCGCCGCCGTCGTTGTCGTCGTCGTCGCCGTCGCCGTCGGGTCGGGCGGACCCTAACGGGCGGGTCGGGTCGGGACGGGCGGGCGGACCCTAACGGGCGGGTCGGGGTCGGGGCGGCGGACATTAAAGTGTGGGTGCATAATCGAGTGGGCACGCGAGAGCCCTAACGGTTCGGGTCGGGTCGGGTGGACCCTAACGGGCGGGTCGGGTCGGGACGGGTCAGGCGGACCCCAACCGGCGGGTCGGGTCGGGTCGGGCGGGACATTAAAGTATGGTGCATAATCGAGTGGGCACGCGAGAACCCTAACTAACGGTCGGGTCGGGTCGGGTCGGGCGGACCCTAACGGGCGGGTCGTGTCGGGACGGGCGGGCCGACCCTAACGGGCGGGTCGGGTCGGGCGGGCCCAAACGGCCGGGTCGGATCGGGTCGGGACGGGCGGACCCTAACGGGCGGGCCAGGTCGGGCGGGCGGGACATAAAAGTGTGGTGCATAATCGAGAGAGCACGCGAGAACCCTAACGGTCGGGTCGGGTCGGGTCGGCCGGACCCTAACGGGCGGGTCAGGTCGGGACGGGCGGACCCTAACGGGCGGGTCGGGTCAGGTCCGGCGGCCCTAACCCTCTTCCCTCCTCCCTCCGTCCTGCCCTCCCTCAGCCACCTCCTCCACCACCTCCACCTCCACCTCCACCTCCTCCTCCCCCACCTCCACCACCTCCTCCTCCTTCTCCTCCTTCTCCTCCTCCTCCTCGTCCTGTCCGTCCTCCTCCTCCTTCTCCTCCTCCCCCGCCACCCCCTCCTCCTCCTCCTCCTCCTCCTCCTCCTCCTCTCCTCCTCCTCTTCCACCTCCTCCTCCTCCTCCTCCTCCTCCTCCTCCTCCTCCTCCTCCTCCTCCTCCTCCTCCCTCTTCCTCCTCCTCCTCCTCCTCCTCCTCCTCCTCCTCCTCCTCTCCTCCTCCTCCTCCTCCTCCTCCTCCTCCTCCTCCTCCTACCCCCCATCATCCTCGTCATGCTCCTCTTCCTCCTCCTCCTCCCTCCTTCTCCTCCTCCTCCTCCTCCTTCTCCTTCTCTCCTCCTCCTCCTCCTCCTCCTCCTCCTCCTCCTCCTACTCCTCCTGCTTCTCCACCTCCTCCTCCTCCCTCCTCCTCCTCCCTCCTTCCTCCTCCCTCCTCCCTCCTCCCTCCTCCCTCCTCCTCCTCCTCCTTCCCTCCTCCTCCTCCTCCTCTCTCCTCCTCCTCCTCCTCCTCCTCCTCCTCCTCCTCCTCCTCCTCCTCCTCCTGCACCTCCCCTCCCACCTCCTCCTCCTCCTCCTCTCCTCCTCCTCCTCCTCCTCCGCCCTCCTCCTCCTCCTCCTCCTCCCTCCTACTCCTACTCCTACTCCTACTCCTCCTCCTCCTCCTCCTCCTCCTCCTTCCTCCTCCTCCTCCTCCTCCTCCTCCTCCTCCTCCTCCTCCTCTCCTCCTCCTCCTCCTCCTCCTCCTCCTCCTCCTCCTCCTCCTCCTCCTCCTCCTCCTCCTCTCCTCCGCCTCCTCCTCCTCCTCCTCCTCCGCCTCCTCCTCCTCCTCCTCATCCTCCTCCTCCTCCTCCTCATCCCTCCTCCTCCTCCTGCACCTCCTCCAGCAGCCGGGCGAAAGCAGCCAGGCGAAAGCAGCAGGGCGAAACCAGCCCGGGCGAAACCAGCTTGGGCGAAACCATCGTCGGGCGAAACCAGCCCGGGCGAAACCAGCGCCGTGCGAAGCCAGCCGGGCGAAACCAGCCGGGCGAAACTAGCCCCGGGCGAAACCAGCGGCTGCCGGCCGATCCATCGGCGGTGCATTGCCGATCCCAAGTCGATGTTACCCCGCTTGGGTAAATCCATCAGCGGCGCATCGCCGTTTCCAAGTCAATGTTGCCCCTCGGAGCCGGTCCCCCTCCAGGTCGTTCCCCTCAGAAGCAGCGGCAGCGTTCCCGGGCGCGAACTCTGCTGCTGCACGCGCGGTCACTATTCGCGGACGGAGTTCGCAGCCGCCACATACCCAGGAGGGAGGACGGGGGGAAGGAGAAGGGGAAGAGGGAAGGAAAGCAGAGATCTCGAAATGCGTATCCAGATGTTGTTGGCACCTGCCCCCTCAAGTGGGCCTGGTCCCTGGTCCCTTGGGGGACCACCACCCTGAAAGGTACATGGAAAACAGTGTTCGCAAGCGACACATATGAGAGGGAGAAGGGAGGGGACAGGAGGAGGAAAGGGGATGAGTGAGGGAGGATGACAGGAAGGGGCGGAGAGGGTTGGGGCAGGCGTCAAAAGCCAAGGTCGCCGGGCCTGTATCGTTTCGCGTCTGGCGTTCAGCGGCAAGGAAAAAGTCGGTCCACATAGCCTTTTTTCCTCATCCACCTTCGTGCCTCCCCCATTCACTCCTCCTCGTGATGGGTTTGTCGTTAGTTTCATCGGTTCGTCGATGTTGTTTGGGCTGCTGTCGGTTGTTGCCACATTGTCTTACATGGTGCCAGTGATACGTCCTACTCCACACGATCGAATGTAGAGATTATGATCAGTAATTTCTATCCCGGCTCAAGACTCCCCGAATGGTGGGGCCATCTCGTTGCCGTCCAATTGCGCACCCGGATTGGATTCATATTCTGAAGTCTGTGCCGAAATGCGTCCGCGAAGCATATCTCCGAATTCTCGCACAGCACCCTTAACTGGAAACACTGCCATGGTCTGCGAACAGAATATGCTGCAGCTTGGACGCTCTTGCTTCTGTTGCCCAGGATGCTTTGGCATGAGGCCCCACGAACGAACGTCGGAAAACGACGCATTGGATCGGGACGGGCGGCGTGCCACACGATCTGATCTGCATGAGCACAAGAGATACCGAAACGAATCGCACTGGTGCAGAATATACAGCCGCACATCCCAGTTCCATATTCAACACCAGCAGCGACGGCGTCAGCGACCGACCGCTTCAACAACCGAACAGCGGCTTCAACAAGCGAACAGTGGTTTCGGCAACAGACGACAGCGGCTACCTCAACATACGACAGCGGTTTTCGCAACAGGCAACACCGGTTTCAGCAACATGGTTTCCCTCGTCTCTGTTTATCGCAACTGTCGGACCAAGGTATAAGATCCATGTCGGCTCGGGGAGGGGACCTGAATGTTCTCCATGTATACTGGATGTTCTTCTGCATTTTGGGGAGGGTACCCTTGGATGTCCTGTGTGTTTGGGCCGGTGGATATTCTCATGTGTTTGAAGGAATTTGTTTGTTGATCTTTGGTCCAGCTGTAACCCCATGCCAACGATAATAATGTACCCCCCCCTTAAGTAGTTAGAGTTTTTTTATCGTCGACCAATAAGAGTTTGGTCGGGGGCGCGGGGGCGCGGAGGCCGAACTTCATTATCACGGCGGGAAAAGTTCGCCATCGAGGTTACTTCTTTCTTATGTTGAGATAACAACATCAAGCGAAGCGAACACGTTGTTTCAGGATGTCTCAAGCGAAACCAATGTCCTTCTGTCTCTTTGTAGTGTTTTCTGTCTCTCTTTCTTTCTTTCTCTGTCTCTCTCTCTCTCTGTCTCTCTATCTCGTTCTCCTCCTCCTCCCTCTGGCGCCCTGAACTTGTTTATCGCTGGGGTTGATTATCCTGGGAAAACGAGGCACGTGAGCTACCCTACACGAGCAGATGAACATTTGAATGTGCATCAAGCGCTTACACACGAAATATAATAAGTTTAAAACTTTGGATGTATGCTATCTCCTTCTCCTCTCCTCCTCTTGCTTTTTCTCCTCCTCCTCCCTCAAGGATGTCTCAAGCGAAATAAGCAATAATTTGATGATGTCTCAAGCGAAACAGACAAATATTTCGAGGATGTCTCACGCGAAACAAGCAATTCGCTGAGGATGTCTCAACCGTGCCAATCCTCAAAATATCTTTGGTTTTGTCCTCTTGCTATCTCTTTATGCTGGCTCTGGCGGGCAACTTTTACTCCCAACCCTGCCGCGTTGGGTACTCGTTTTGAATAGAGCACTGCAGTCGCGTTTCCCCTCCTTCCCGTCCCCCTCCTCTCCTCCCTTCTCCCGATCTGTGAAACTGTCGCCACTTTCGAGGGCTGCTGGGGGGCCCAGCACAGTGACGTTTCACGGTGACTCAAGTTAGACCTCGCCATCGTTGGGGGGTTGCGATCCGTGAAACTGTCGCCACTTTCGAGGGCTGTTGGGGGGGGCAGCGGAGTGACGTCTTACGGGGATTCAGATTAGACCTCGCCATCCCTGGGGGGCTGCGATCTGTGAAACTGTCGCCACTTTCGAGGCCTGCTGGGGAGCCCAGCACAGTGACGTTTTACGGGGACTCAGATTCGACCTCGCCATCGCTGTGGGGTTGCGATCCGTGAAACTGTCGCCAGTTTCGAGGGCCGCTGAGGGGCCCAGCACAGTGACGTCTTACTAAGGGACCCAGATTAGACCTCGCCATCCGTGGGGGGTTGCGATCTGTGAAACTGCCGCCACTTTCGAGGGCTGCTGGGGGGCCCAGCACAGTGACGTCTTACGGGGACTCAGATTAGACCTCGCCATCCCTGGGGGGGCTGCGATCTGTGAAACTGTCGCCACTTTCGAGGCCTGCTGGGGGGCCCAGCACAGTGACGTCTTACGGGGACTCAGATTAGACCTCGCCATCCCTGGGGGGCTGCGATCCGTGAAATTGTCGCCACTTTCGAGGGCTGTTGGGGGGGGCAGCGGAGTGACGCCTTACGGGGACTCAAATTAGACCTCGCCATCGTTGGGGGGCTGCGATCTGTGAAACTGTCGCCACGTTCGAGAGCTTCTGGGGGGCCCAGCACAGTCTGCACCCGCGGCGGACTCAAATGGGACCTCGCCATCCCTGGGGGGCTGCGATCTGCGAAACTGTCGCCACTTTCGAGGCCTGCTGGCGGGGCCCAGCACAGTCTGCACCCGCGGCGGATTCAAATTAGACCTCGCCATCCCTGGGGGGGTGCGATCTGTGAAACTGTCGCCACTTTCGAGGGCTGCTGGGGGGCCCAGCACAGTCTGCACCCGCGGCGGACTCAAATGGGACCTCGCCATCCCTGGGGGGCTGCGATCTGCGAAACTGTCGCCACTTTCGAGGCTGCTGGGGGGCCCAGCACAGTCTGCACCCGCGGCGGACTCAAATGGGACCTCGCCATCCCTGGGGGGCTGCGATCTGCGAAACTGTCGCCACTTTCGAGGCCTGCTGGGGGGCCCAGCACAGTCTGCACCCACGGCGGACTCAAATGGGACCTCGCCATCCCTGGGGGGCTGCGATCTGTGAAACTGTCGCCACTTTCGAGGCCTGCTGGGGGGCCCAGCACAGTCTGCACCACGCGGCGGACTCAAATGAGACCTCGCCATCCCTGGGGGGCTGCGATCTGTGAAACTGTCGCCACTTTCGAGGCCTGCTGGGGGGCCCAGCACAGTGGGGCGGACTCAAATGGGACCTCGCCATCCCTGGGGGGCTGCGATCTGTGAAACTGTCGCCACTTTCGAGGCCTGCTGGGGGGCCCAGCACAGTGGGTACCCACGGCGGAAATAGACCTCGCCATCCCTGGGGGGCTGCGATCTGTGAAACTGTCGCCACTTTCGCGGCCTGCTGGGGGGCCCAGCACAGTGATGCCACACGCAGATTCAAATTAGACCTCGCCATCCCTGGGGGGTGCGATCTGTGAAACTGTCGCCATTTTCGAGGCCTGCTGGCGGGGCCCAGCACAGTGACGCCTCCCAAGTAGCTTACACATCAAGTCGATTGTCCATACAAGTTTCGGCCAACTCCTCGTTTCCATTGATACAAATGGGTTGGGTACGTCACAGGTAATTATCTCCCCGAAAACCCCGAACTTTACTATCCCTGGGGGTTTATTCTCCGAGGTTTAGGGTTATTTTCGTCTTGCTACTTTCACCCAATGTTCCCATTCGAGTTGCCTCCCATTCCGGTTCCTTCTCAGTTTGGCCTTTCCCAGTCTTACCAGGACGTGGTCGTGCGGTGTTGCTTGCATGCGCGCAAGTCTGTTCCCGGGAACCGTCGGAAGATCTTTGGAAGGGCATCCGCCCAGCTAGCCCAGCAGCCGAACTAGTTCGGCATGCACTCCGCAAACCCATCCCTTCCATTCGTAGTGGGAGAATCATTTATTTGACCACATTGTCGTAGAGGGTGCCGTGTAATGCCGTCTCCCACGCAAGACATGTTGTGTTGCAATAGCAAAGGTTGTCGAAAATATTGGTTGTGTAGTTTCGCCGTAGGTTTCCGCCAAGCGTCGTGCCATGTGAGGGGGCCTGGTGGCATAGTTCGCGGTATCTACCCCATTTGGAGAGAGGAGGGCTTCGGGAGGTAGTTCAACAGCTTCGTCCTCTCAGCAGTCAGGGTGGCCCCAAATGCAGCAATATATTCTGCGCTTCCGAAAGGTGCGCCCAAAATTTTGATCCCATGCTCAGGCATGTCGGTTCGCCACGTTGTCAGCGCAGATGTTGCCAATGCTTTTGGGCATGAGGATGGCGTAACTCTCGAAAATCATGAGCCAGACCGTAGCTTGCAATGGAGTGCGGAATTGTCGCGCCAACTTTTTTTGCAGTTAACCGGCGAAATCGATCACCCGCTAAAGTACTTCCAACCCGATTCTCCGGCTTGGTTAGGCCAATGAGCGACAACACACGCAAAGCATCCCGAATAGTGACGGAGATTTGTGCTCGAGCCAAGCGTTCTGCAATGTTGGCCACAAATTCGAAAGCAGTATCACTTTCCAGACATATTTTGACATGCTTGTAGCGTGCACCCCAGAGGCACGCAGACAAGCCGCGTCGAGTTTGTCTAAAGGCTTCTCCAAATAATTGTCCGGCCAACGTGAACACAAGAACACATTGAAATCGAGAAGATCATTTGGAAAAGGTTCGGCCGGTTATTTTGGTCGGAATTGCGGGCCTCGTAGCTCTTCTCAGGTTGCACCGGTCCCAGCAGCGAGGCCCGATGATGAGAACACGCGCGCCGCGTGGCTTAGCTCGCTTATTTTAGCCAACCGAAATGCTTCATCGAGCTTCTGTGTTTCTGGATCCCACCTTCGCTTCTTGGTTCGAGCCCGGGTGACCGTGTTCCAGGCTGAAGTCAGTAATCCCACCAGCCCTCTGGGCTTGGGTGGTTTAGCGATTTGTTGTCTTCCCTTTTTCCACATAGTATATATCTATAGAGAGAGATACGTTCAGAATAAGTGTACGTATGTATAGGTGTATATGTGTACAGTCATAGTTATATATATATAGGTATACGTATATACGCATATACAGATACAATATACATTTATATATATATATATATATATATATATATATATATGTGTGTATATATGTGTGTATGTATATAAACAAACAACTCTTTCCCTGCTAGGGGGGAAGGGTTTATCCATCCCCCTACCCCCTGGAGCAGGGGAGCCGCGAGGCAAGAGAGCGCCCAAGAGGGCCCAAGATGGCTGCAAGGGCCTCGGAGGGCCGAAGATGGCCGCCAAGATGGCTCAAGAGAGCTGAAAACGTTTCACGATAGCCTCCTCCTCCTCCTCCTCCTCCTCCTCCTCCTCGTCCTCGTCCTCCTCCTCCTCCTCTTTTGACGCTGTTGACGTGCTCTGGTTTTCCGCCTCGTAAGTTTCACTTCGGCCAGGTGTTCGGGTGCGAGCCTTGATCGTCGCGTTGCTGCGCAGAAGAAAGAAAATAGCCTGACGAAGGACCCAACCATATGCAGTACCGCAATTTTGATACACTTCTTCAATGGGGAACCGCATGCGGACTGCGCCACGGGGACTTTCGGTCGGTGGAGCTCCATATGCGGCCACGAAGCGCTGTACTGGGTGACAGAGACGCATGCGGACCGCACCACGGGGACCTTCGGTGGGGCTCCATATGTGGCCATGAAACGTTGCACTGGGTAAGGGAGGCGCATGCGGAGTGCGCCACGGGGACCTTCGGTGGGGCCACGAAACGTGTGAGGGGTGTGACGATATGAATGGTGGGGACGCATGCGGACTATGCCATTAGGACCTTCGGCGCGGAGCTCCCATGGGGCGACGGGACGTGTGAATGGTGTGCCGAAATGAGCGGCGGGGACGCGTACGGACTGTGCCATGGGGACTCTATGGGGCCACGAAACGTGTGAGGGGTGTACCGAAATGAGTGGCGGGGACGCATGCGGATTGTGTCACTGGGACCTTCGGCGGAGCTCCTATGGGGCCACGAAGGATGTGAGGGGTGTACCGAAATGAGTGGCGGGGACGCATGCGGACTGTGCCACTGGTGCCTTCGGCGGAGCCCCTTATGAGGCCACGAAACGTGTGAGAGGTGTGCCGAAATGAGTAAGTAGCGGGGACGCATGCAGATGGTGCCATTGGACCTTTGGCTGAGCTCCTGTGGGGCCACGAAACGTGCGAGGGGTGGGCCGACATGATTGGCGGGGACGCATGCGCACCGACATGATTGGCGGGGACGCATGCGGATTGTACCACTGCCTACAGGCCACGAAACGTGTGAGGGGCGTGCCGAAATGAGCGGCGGGGACGCGTACGGACTGTATGGTGGAGCTCCTATGGGGGTACGAAACGTGTGAGGGGTGGGCCGACGTGAATGGCGGGGACGCATGCGGATTGTGCCATTGGGATTTTCGACGGAGTTCCGATGTGGCCACGGAACGTGTGAGGGGTGGGCCGAAATAAGTGGCCGGGACGCATGCGGATTGTGCCATTGGGACTTTTGGCGGAGCCCCTTATGGGGGCTCCGTATGGGGCCACGAAACGCTGTACTGGGTGAGAGAAACGCATGCGGACTGCGCCACGGAGACCTTCCGCGAAGCGCTTATGAGGCTACGAAACGTTGTATTGGGTGGGGGAGCCGCATGCGGACTGCTCCACGAGGACCTTCGGCGGAGCCTCTATGGGTCCAAGAAACGTTGTCTGGGTGGGGGAGACGCATGCGGGTTGCGCCACGGTGATTTTCAGTGGGGCTCCAGATAGAGCCACGAGGGAGACGCATGCGGACTGCGCCACGGAGATTTTCGGTGGCGCTCTTTATGGGGCCACGAAACGCTGTATTAGGCGAGGGAGAGATGCGGATTGTGCCGCGGGGCTTTCGGCGGAGCTCCTATGGGGCCACGAAGCGCTTTATTGTGTAAGGGAAAGGCATGCGGAGAGCACCATCGGCGGTGGGGCCCCATGTGGGGCTACGAAACGCTGTATTGGGTGAGGAAGAGCATGCGGACTGCTCGGTGGAGCTCCTTATGTGACCACGAAACGCTGTACTGGGTGCGGGGGACGCATGCGAACTAGGACCTTCGGTGGAGCTCCTATGGGGTTGTATGAGGTGGGGGAAACGCATGCGGACTGCGCCACGAGGACTTGGGCGGAGCTTCTATGGGCCACGAGAACTAAGAAATGTTGTATTGGTCGAGGGAGAGAGACGCATGCGGAATGCGCCATAGAAGCCTTCGGTAGAGCCCCATACGGGGCGACGAAACGTCCCTCTGGGGCCGCGAAATGTTGTACTGGATGGATGGGGGAGACGCATGCGTACTGCACCACAAGGACCTTCGGTAGTGTTTCCTATGGAACGCTTTACTAGGTGGGGGAAACGCATGCGGAGTGCGGCTTCGGCGGGGCCGCATAAAGAGCAACGAAACGCTGCATTGGGTGGTGGAGACGCATACGGATTGCACCACGGACCTTTCGGCGGAGCTCTTGTGGGGCCACCGCGCATTGCGCCACGGTGATTTTCGGTGGAATTCCTTATGGAGCGCGGACTTCGCCACGGACGCCGGCGGAGCTCTTACGGGGCCACGAAACGTGTGCCGAAAAGATAATGATGATGGTGATGATGATGATGATGATGATGATGATGATGATGATGATGATGATGATGATGATGGTGATGATGACGACGATTACGATGATGAGGGGGAGGAATCGCGGACACATTTCCTTAAAACGAAGACCCAATAATACGGGCCAATGGAGGAGACAAAATTTAAAAAAATCTGGCGTACATTGAAAACGGCTTTCGGATGATTTCGAATATTTTCCGGGAATTCCTTGAAGGACGCAAATTGTGCCAGCACCGTTGGGGAAAGTTTTTTCTCCATGAGTTCACTTAAGAACACCCGAAGAATGCTTCGAGAGGGCCCCATACGGCAACGTTTGAGAGTCCGAGGAGGTGCGAATTGAGGATTAATTTTTCCCATGAACTATACATCGATGGGTGCGCAGCAGCTCGGCGGCCAGGAAAATCGGCGCACGCGGCAGAAAATGGCACCAACCGCAAACGGCGCTAAGATGCGAAGAGGAGGAGGAGGAGGAGGAGGAGGAGGAGGAGGAGGAGGAGGAGGAGGATCACACCACTTCCAGCTCCCCCAACCAGGGCGCTGTCTCAATTTGCGTCCGAGGGAGATCACCGAAAGGATTCAGCACGCTCCCGGCAACAGCCCGTTGGACAGCAATGCCTAATAATCCCCACCGCCTGTGCATGAGTCCCAACGCAGTGCCTCGACGTATACGGGGATGCAATGAGCGGAAACGTTTTGCCGCAAGTATTGGGACTAAGTCGATTGTTTGATCACCCCACCTGCCGTACACTTCCACCCCGAGACATTCCAATTTCCCAAACTCGTTATAGCATACCTTGGCGATATTTACGTGGCGTGCGACCCAGATGAGACAGCGTCTATCTTACAAACGATAGAAGATGTCAACTTCTGACCATGGCCCGATCGACTTGCCAGCAAAAGGTGGGACCTCGCACGGATGACGAATCGAAGAAAATCGAAAATGCAATGAAATTGATCAAAAAAGGTGAGCTCAGCCACGCGGCTCGGAATCTCACATCAACAGGCCTCGCCCCAGGCAGTCCAGCTACGCTTGCGGAATTGACGGACGTGGACCTCCGACCGCCTGCGCCCTCAGAACCTGCACCAGACGGTTTTCAGGATTTCAATCCAGATATTGCACTTGTATTGGATCGGGATGTCTTCGCAACTGTCTTACGACAGTCACGCAACGGTCAGAGCGCTGGTCTTTGGGGATGGCGGTACGAGTATTTCAAGTTATGCTTGGAAGATACCACCGCTTTCGAACTTCTGTGCGATGTGGCGGAGCGCGTGGCAAGAGCAGACCTCCCGGTACACACACGCGAAATGATGGGAATCTCCACGCTGACAGCATAGAAAAAGCCAAACAACAGAATACGAGGTATAGCTGCGGGGGATACCTTCCGACGCCTGGTATCCGACAATTCCAAGCCGAATTTCGGAATGCAGTTTGGCCGCATAACTTTGGATTGTCTGATCGTAGCGGAACAGATGCAGCAATCCATTTTTTACGCTACATGACGGATGCCTTCCCAAGGAAAGTGATTGTCAGCATTGACGGGGTGGGGGCATTCGACCATGTTTGCCGGGCAAGAATGTTCGACGAACTTTTTTCGAATCCGTCGCTGCACCAACTTATCCCTTTCATACGACAATGGTATGGGAATGTGTCGAAGTTCCAATGGAGGGACGACGAAGGCGCCGTTCATCATATTCTGCAAGGAGACGGGGGCGAGCAAGGCGATGCGTTAATGCCAGCGCTCTTCTGCTTGGCCTTACACCCCGCGATCCGCCTAATACGGGACCGCCTCCCCCCGGGAGCTGAAATTGTGGCATATCTTGATGACGTGTACGTGGTCTGTGACCCAGACGAAGTGGAATTTGTGCTGGGCCTTACACAACACATGCTTCAGACCGTATGTCACATTGACACGAACATGGGGAAATTGGCAATCTGGGGCAACGATGCTCTACCATGCCCAGAAGGAGTCGCCGACGCAATTACCACGGCGTGGAAATCTGACCGACCACCCGAGGAGAGGGGTATGAAAGTTCCGGGGACACCATTTGGTACAGCCGAATACATTGATGCATTTTGGGACAAGTTGTCTACTGAGAGGGCGCAGCTACTGAACATTTTACCTAAGCTCCCCTCGAGGCAGGCCGCATGGCTCATTCTGTATGTTTGTGCGGTCCCTCGTATGAACCATATTCTGCGTACGCTTCCCCCGGCATCTGCCCAACCGCTGGCAACTATACACGACCGAGACGTTCTAGATGCTTTCATACAGATGTTTGCCCTACCATCGGAGGAAAAATGGGACCCTGAATTTCAAGGAATTCAATACTCTTCATGGGTATCCCAAGCACGCCTTCCGCTACGATTGGCAGGAATGGGTTTACGCGATTCCCGGAGAACGTCGATCGCTGCTTATTGGGCTAGCTGGGCAGACGCACTACCAGGAATAGTCGCTCGGTTCCCTGCCCTAGGCCACTGTATGCTTCACCACCTTACTGTTGCGCAAACTACTACAGGGCCAGGGCATCCTACTGTGCCAATGTGTGTGACGGCCGCGGAACACGCAGGACGACAATGTGACGCCGCAGGCTGGTCAGCACGCCCTACATGGGTCGCTGTGGCGGCAGGACAAAGACCACCCATTCCGGACGCTACCGAGGACACGCTTGGTGAATGGCGACACGGCTGGCAATTCCACGCGTCGGACCCGATGGAGCGCAATGCCCATTCACAATTGCTTCGAGATCTTGCACTGCCCAACCGTCGGGCGAACGCACGGGCAACGGGGAAGGCTCGAATACATTCAATTATGGGACCGTACGCAGCTGGATGGTTGCTGGTTTGCCCGATGACCGATCGATTGACTACTATCGACTTCTACTTTCAATGTGCCGTGCGACGACGTTTGGGGATAACTTGCACAGCTGATGGTCCTGATCCTCACGGACACGCACGGCTGACAGAAGCAACCGGCGCAGGGTTCCACGGACGCCATTCGGAGTTAGTAGCGGCTTGGCGACAAGTATTCTTGGAGGCTGGAGGGCACGTGCCCGATCGCAATATTGAGCGGGTGCTGCACACCACACACATCCCTGTATCCCCAAACGACATGAGACGACTTGATTTGGTGGTCACAGGAACAAATGTGGCGAGAGGGTTACCATTATTTTGCGATGTGACGGTTATGACCCCGACATCCAGAAATGGTACAACGCGAAGTGGCACCAGCAACCGGGGAGGATCATTACTAGACAGGGCACAACGGGACAACAACACTACGTATGCCGAAATGGTGGACAGTGGGCTCGGTAGTCTTGAATGCTTGGGCGCTGAAGTCTACGGCAGGTGGGGCGCGCAGGCAATCGCTCTAGTGCCCGCGCTGGCCCGGGAACGAGCTCGGGATGCTCATCCTCGCATCCGACGGGGATTTGCGCTGAGCCTCCTGATGCGATGGTGGGGTATCTTAGGCATCGCACTTCAGACAGCGGTTGCCAAGAGCGTCGTCGGAGCGGGGGGAGACCTCCCGCGAACGCAGCGCGAGCCTCTCTGCCCCATGGCAGACTTGCAGGTTCTGTGAGCTGCGTTTCCTCTTTCCTCCTCCTCCTCCTCCTCCTCCTCCTCCTCCTCCTCCTCCTCCTCCTCCTCCTCCTCCTCCTCCTCCTCCTCCTCCTCCTGTAGCGCTACTCAGTGCGGCGCCCGGCCCTGCGCTCAAAGCGTGCAGGGCAGTTTCACTCCGGCAGCTTTGCACTGTCCTTTGGTGTCGGCGAGCTGTTGCGCGAAAAAAAAAAGGAGTACGATGCCAGTCGGGGTTCTTGTGTCAGATATAGCTGAACAAATCGAGCACTCGAGCACACAAGTGTACTTAGGGAACTTATCGCTGCAACTATTTATGAAAAAATGTTCCAATAAGTTATCTTTTCTGAAAAATGAATTCAAAATAAGTTCCGTAAGTTCCCGGGCCAATACCCGCCGCGGCCCTTCGGGCTCGTCCTTTCATGGGTTGTGCAATGGAGGAGGGAGGAGGAATAGGAGGTGAAGATGATGCTGATGATGATGATGTTGATGATGATGAAACGGATGAGGATGATCATGTTGATGATGATAATGATAATGATGATGATCATGATGATGATGATGAAAATGATGACGGTGATGATGACGGTGATGGTGATGGTGATGGTGACGGTGATGATTGACGATGCTTTTTCCCGCCCTCAATTAGGTTCCGAGCGTGGGTCGACCCACTCGGTGGTGACCTCGAGGGTGACCTTGAAACTGGCCTTCTTTGGGTGCCTGTAGTCGTACTGGTCGACGTCGGGACTTGGTGGCCCTCCTGAACCATACATCTGCAGGAAGGCCTTCTTCAACCATGGGTTGGTCGCGTCCTCGATGCACTTCCACTCCTGCTCGACCTTCTTGACCCGCTTCTGGGGCGGCTGGAAAATCTGGCTCAAGCAGTCGCCGCCGCGCTCGGGCTTCTTGTCCGGTTCGGCGCGCGCGGCCTCTCTCGGCGGGCTCGGAGGCGGCCCCTCGGGAGTCCACGGGGCGGGCGTCTCGGCATCGGCCTCTGCCATGACGCGAAGGGCCTCGGCCTCTTGCATGGCTCTCGTCGGCGGGGGAGTGCGCGGGGCGCGAGTCGTCGTGGCCTCGGCCTCTGTCATGGCGAGCGGGGGAGTGCGCGGGGCGCGGGATGACATCAGACCGCAGCTTTGGGCCACTGGCAAAGGTATGCACACATATCACTTATGCGGGGTCAGCACCGTTTCAGCGGGTGAGCCGCTGTGACGAAACCAAAATGACGATGCCAAAAAGGCGGATGTCTGTGATTGTGATGATGTCGATGCGGGTGTAGGAAGGAGGAATGACAGTTTCTGGTGAGCGAAAAGCCGAGGCACGAATGCTGTTCGCGGGCACAGCAGCGAGGCTGCGCTGCGCGTGCGTCCGCGCGCCACGCAGCGAACGAATGAGCTTGCGAGGGGCGCATCGCCGCGAGGCGAACAGCACGCGAAACGCGAGAGAGATGGAGCCGCGGCTTTGTCGGCTGCGCCGCGGCTAGGCCGCCGCGGAGGGAGCGAACGCGAGCGTTCACCGCGGCGCCGGCCAGCCTTGCCGCGCACAGGTGAAATCATAATTCGACCGCGGCAGGCGGGGCGCCATCTCTGGCCTGGGCGCGTTGCGCCTGCCGCGTCTCGGCCCTGCCCGCGGCTTCGGCCCCGGGCGCGTCGGCCTGGCCCCCTCCCTGTCGCTTCGCTTCGCCTTCGCCGCGGGTTGTCTTGCTTTCGCCGCGTGGCCTCTTCTCGGCCCGTGCGCGCCCGGCCAGCCTCGCCCGCGAGTCGCCCGCGCGGGAGGCGCGCGCTGTCGACGATTGCAGCGCGGCCCATCTAAACGGAGGAACGCAGCCTCAGGAACGCATGAAGCACGATACATTCGACGCTTTATTTGACGCATCCCGGAAGCTGGCCCGGCGCGATCAACGGCGCCTGCGCCGCATGCGCGCGCCGCGCCCTCCCCCTCAGGCACACCTGGGCCTTCTGGAGTTCTTCAAGGCCGATATTGACTCTGCGTTCCGCAGGGTCCCCCTGCGCCCGAACCACAGGTGCCTCGCGTGGGTGATTTATTGCTTCTCCGGGATTGTCTGGGGTGCACAGCACGTCGCCCTCCCCTTCGGCGCAGGCGCGCTCCTCCCGGCCCCGCGACCGGGCCCCTGGCCGCCTCCCCCGCGTACCGCGGCGCAGTCAGCAGCGTCCACAATTGGGAAAGAATCGGGGAGGCCCTCGTGGCCATTTGCCGACGGCTCTTTCGGATTCCAGTCCTAAGATATGTCGACGACCTGTTCAGCGTCGACCGCCGAGGGGAGGCCCACTCTCTCCCTCGACTCCCTTGCTTGCGCGCTTGTGCCCGCCCCCCCCCTCGCACGCGCGCAGGCCCACCACGCCTTGACATGCGTAGCGCGGGTGATCAGATGCATATTGGGCTCGGCATCGGTGGCTGACTGGAAGACTGAGTCGGGATGCCCGCTCGTGATTCTGGGATTGTCGATCTCGGTTCGCCGCGACCCGTGCGCTTCGTTCGCGAAGGGGGGCGGTCGGTTCGGCGCGCGCGTTCCTGCAGGCAACGAACACGGGTTTGACGGCCTGCCCGTCAGACGAGAAGGTCCAGAAATGGGTGAAACGCATTACTGCGGCGCTGCACGACGGATCTATGATAGCAGGCCCGCGCGCCCCGTGCGCCGCGCGGGCAGGGGCGACGCCTTGCGCAGGATGTGCCGCGAAACTCGCGGGTGCTCTGTCCTGGGCGGCATCCTGGTAATTCCGCAGGCTCGGCCGCGCCATGCTGCGGCCCCTGTTCGCTCATGCCCATGGGGGACGCCCGACCCTGCCGCTCCCCGCACTGCGGAGCTTGGCGTGGTGGTTGGATGTCCTGGAGCGAGGCGTGACCGAAACGAGGGAATGGGCGCCGGCGGATACCCGTCCGCCGGTTCTCGCATTCGCTGATGCCCAGGGCGAACCCCCAACAGCGGCAGCCGTCATCTGGTTCGACGGGCGTTGGGAATATACGGACCAGATGCCGCCGGCCTGGCTCACGAGGCCCCGTCGCGCGCCGGCGCCCGCCCGGCGCAGTCTCGCCATAGGGAGTTCCACCGAAGGCCCCAGTGGCAGGGTTGACATGGCGGCTCGGGCCATTTCGGCACACCCCTCACGGGGATCGTGGCCTGTGGGGAGCTCCACCGAAAGCGCCAGTGGCAGGGTTCGCATGGCGCCCTCGGGCCATTTCGGCACACCACTAGGATCGCGGCCCCATAGGGGGCTCCACCGAAGGCCCCAGTGGCAGGGATGCAGCATGGCGGCCTCGGGCCATTGCGGCACACCCCTCACGAGGACCGTGGCCCCATAGGGAGCTCCACCGAAGGCTCCAGTGGCAGGGTTCGCATGGCGGCCTCGGGCCATTTCGGCACACCGCTCACGAGGATCGTGGCCCCCATAGGGAGCTCCACCGAAGGCCCCAGTGGCAGGGTTCGCATGGCGGCCTCGGGCCATTTCGGCACACCCGCCACAAGGATCGTGGCCCTGTGGGGAGCTCCACCGATGGCCCCAGTGGCAGGGTTCGCATGGCGGCCTCGGGCCACTTCGGCACACCCCTCACGAGGACCGTGGCCCCATAGGGAGCTCCACCGAAGGCCCCAGTGGCAGGGTTCGCGTGGCTGCCTCGGGCCATTTCGGCACACCACTCACGAGGATCGTGGCTCTGTGGGGAGCTCCACCGAAAGCCCCAGTGGCAGGGTTAGCATGGCGGCCTCGGGCCATTTCGGAGCACCCCTCACGAGGACCGTGGCCCCATAGGGGGCTCCACCGAAGGCCCCAGTGGCAGGGTTGGCATGGCGGCCTCGGGCCATTTCGGCACACCCCTCACGAGGATCGTGGCCCCATAGGTACCTCCACCGAAGGCCCCAGTGGCAGGGTTAACATGGCGGCCTCGGGCCATGTCGGCACACCCCTCACACGGTTCATAGCATCATAGGGGGCTCCACCGAAAGCGGTACCCACCACGCGGTGCCCACCACGCGGCCTTTCGCCCATGGACGACGGCGAGGGCCGAACCCAATCCTCAACAATATGAAGGGTCACGGTGAAAGTGACCTTCTTCCAGATCCTGCCCTCGGTGTCACGAGCGGAAAATGCCAGCGCGTACATCGTGAGAAGGGCATCCTTCAACCACGCGCTGTTGAAGGATGCCTTTCTCGCGATGCACCAGGCCACCTTGAGGGCCGTCTTGAATCATCAGGGGCCATCTTGGGAACCGCTCGGGGCCAATCCTGCTGGTTTCGTGGCCCTTCCCCCCTTCGCTCCCCCATGGGCCCCAATCGGGGCCTGTCGCCCCTTGACACCCCAGAGTGTTTGGCGTCGGGCGCGGCCCCGTCGAGCGCTCATTGGGGGGAGTGACGCCGAGGCCCTAAGGGGGGGCCTGCTCGGAGCCCGAGCCTTCGCCGCGCCCCCCCCCCCCCTCCGATGCCGCTTTGGCACTGGATCGAACGGCGCCCTTTACTGCGTGAGGGCGCGAGCGGCATCCTGCGACGCGCGATCCGCGCGATGATGGACGCCACGTACGCTGCCGACACATACAACTACAACGGCACGTGGGCCGATGCAACATTGGCGACCTTCCTGTTCGAAGCTGAGTGCTACCCAGCCGCCCTCGATGCATGCATGAGGCTGCGTCTCGACCCGCGCACCGTCTGGGGCGACTTCGGCCACTTCGCTGTCATGGCGCCAGAGTTCGGATTCGAGCCGTCGGAGCAGGCCCGCACGCACTACTGCTGGATCTTCGCCGACATCGATGCGAGCATGAAGCAGCTGCCAGCGGCCGCCAACAAGCCCGACGGCGTCTCCGCCGACAAGCCCGACTACAACAAGTACGACGGCATCCTCGGCGGCAATTCCGACAGCAAGCCCGACGGCATCTCCGACGGCCAGCCCCGCGCACTAGCAGGACCTTCGGCCGCGCCCTCGTCCTCAGCACGGTTGCCCAGCGTACCAGCAAGACCTTCGGCCGCGCCCTCGGCCTCCGCATCGCACACAGGGCAGTACCGACAGGGCAGCGGCTGGTTTCGCGAGAGGGCGGGCAACCCAAAGGGGCCTCGCTGGGGCGGTAGGGGCGGGACGACGTCTGCCAACGCGCAGTGGCATTCGGGTCTGCACAAGGCTCGGCGAGAAGGCTGGTGAGCCGAGTGCAGGAGGCTTTACAAGAAGCCGCCCAGTGCGGCTCAGAAGTAGGCGTTACTTTAATTCAATTAGACTTCGGTGCTGCTTCTGCACAGGCTGCATCAAATGCAAAAAAATAGCCTGACGAATGACCCGACCATATGCAGTTGTGAATACCGCAAGTACGATGCCATCTTCGCCCGTGCCCCCTATGGGGCCACGAAGCGCGTGGGGGGTTTCCAAAATGGGGCGCGTACCGCATGCGGGCTGCGCCGCTGGGATCTTGGGTGGAGCCCCCTATGGGGCCACGAAACGTGTGAGGGGTGTGCCAAAATTGGGCGCGCACCGCATGCGGGCTGCGCCATTGGGGCCTAAGGTGGACTCCTATGGGGCCACGAAACGTGTAAGGGGTGTGCCAAAATTGGGCGCGTACCGCATGCGGGCTGCGCCGCTGGAGCCTACGCTGGAGCTCCGTATGGGGCCACAAAACGTGTGAGGGGTGTGCCAAAATCGGGCGCGCACCGCATGCGGGCGGCGCCACCGGGACCATAGGTTGAGCTCCCTATGGGGCCACGAAGCGTGTGAGGGGTGTGCCAAAATTGGGCGCGCACCGCATGCGGGCTGCGCCACTGGGACCATAGGTGGAGCTCCCTACGGGGCCACGAAACGTGTGAGGGGTGTACCAAAATTGGGCGCGTACCGCATGCGGGCTGCGCCACTGGGACCTTGGGTGGAGTTCCGTATGGGGCCACGAAGCGCGTGAGAGGTGTGCCAAAATTTGGCGCGCACCGCGCGCGGGCTGCGTCGCTGCGGCCTAAGGTGGAGCTCCCTATGGGGCCACGAAGCGTGTGAGGGGTGTGCCAGAATGGGGCGCGTACCGTATGCGGGCTGCGCCACTGGGGCCATAGGTGGAGCTCCCGAGCTCCGTATGGGGCCACGAAACGCGTGAGAGGTGAAGATGATGGTGGGAGGAAGGAGGAGGGGAGAGAGGAGGAGGAAGGAGAGGAGAGGAGAGGAGGAGGAACGCGGGGCGCCGTCTTTTCGAAACGAGGTCCCAACACCACAGGATGGTTGGGAAATACTCGCATCCCCGTCCTCGTCGTCCTTGTCGTCGTCGTCGTCGTCGTCGTCGTTGTTGTCCTCGGCGTCCTCGTCTTTGTCGTTGTCCCCGTCGTCGTCGTCGCCGTCGTCGCCCTCGTCGGCCCCCATCCCCCCCCACCGCAAACTTCGCGGCTTCCCCGCTCCCGCGTGTTGTTTCAGCGGCTTCCCCGCTATGTTGCGTTTCAGCTGAGTTTATATTCCGCGAGGGTGTCATATTCGAAACTACGGATATTGCGATTGCGAGTTCAATTCGAAACGCGCGAGTATTCCGATTGTGAGGATGTCTCAAGCCATTCGTCCGAAAACGCCCTGCTCTGCTGCCACCAATTCCCCTGCTACCAGGCCAGGGAGGGAGGAGGGGGACGCGCAGGAGGCGAGGGGGATGTATAGGAGAAGAGGCAGGCAGACGACGACGACGACGACGACTCGACGACGACGACGACGGCAACGGTTGCACCGACCCCCAAACAGCGCTTGCACTGCAGGCCGATCACTGTGGTTGGGTTTAGCAGGGCCGAGCTGCGGGCCGATATCTCACAGATCAGAGTGGCCCGATCACTCCCAGTCCTCGACGATCTCGTATGTGACCATCGATGGTCGCATACGAGATCGTCTGATCAGGCTGACCTTCTTCAGGCGCAAACCGACGGGTGGGTGGTCTGGCATGATCGGGCGCACCAGTTTCTCGAAGGTCGTGCGAAGCCCGATTCGTGTACGAAAAAGCTGTAGCAGATGTTCGACTGCATCGATGCAGTCGAACATCTGCTACAACTTTTTCGTCCGCTTCTCGGGCGCAGGCTTTTCGATCGGCTCATCGGTCGGGTCGAGCAGCGCACTCGATCGGCTCCTCGATCGGCTTCTCGACCGGCTTCTGCCACTGCTAGCGGCCGATCGCGCGGGCTCCTCCATGGTCGCCCGCTCAGGCTCCATGGCCATGCAACCGAGTGGGATTCGGCGCAGCAAATTAAAAAGCGAGCGCTCGTGAGTCAAAGAAATGCGGAGGAGGACGAGGGAGAAGATTATACTCATTATGATTGGGGTGGTGGCGATGTGGACGATGAGAAGGATGGTGAGGATGTTGATGAGGATGATGACGATGACGACGATGATGGTGCGCTGCTATGGCGAAACAGAACATATTGCGCGCATGGGGCGACATCGCCGCATCGCCAGGTGTGACAAGGGATGCTTACATTGACTTATGAGGAGGGGCCATGTGACGGAAGGGTGTATAGCAGCATCGCTGATGCATCCTGGGTTCTCTCTGGTCGTTGGCCCCCCTCCCCGCCCCCAATCCGTCTCGTCCTCCTTCCCCATCCGCACCTTCCCCCCCCCGCCCCTCTCCCGACCCCATCCTCATCGCCCCCCTCCCCTAGCGGTGCCACCGCTGCAGAGGCTTGTCCGCTGGCCCAAGAGCAGCGACCATGTCGCAGACACTGATGGCGCGCATTGGCGCCGTGCGACTTCCCCTGCAGGACATGACTGGCTCGCCTCGCCACGAGCCCATATCGCAGGTGCAGGCGAACGCCTTGGAGACCCTGGTTGCGAGGGAGCAAGCAGGTCTTTCTGACGACCAGAAGGCGAGTGCAGCGGCCCTCGTCTCCCAGGTGAACTGGCACGGCCACCGCGACCTGAACGTCTTGCAGGCCCTGGCGCCCAGTGCACATGGGCCGATGGGCCCCGCGCGGCAGCGCGCGAAAAGCCAGAATTTCTTGGCCCTGATGAACCACGTCACAGCGGCAGGATGGGACCGCCTGCTCGAGGAAGGGGTTCCACCGAGCGCAGTTCAGAGCATGCTGGTGCAGCGCATCATTCGCCTGGGGGGCGTGCATGCGGACGAGTATTCGCTGAAGCTTGCTAACTCGGCCTTCATGCTCATCACAATGCCCGATCGGGTCGAGACCATGTCCTACCACGACAAGAAGAAGTACTACGACAACTTCGAGACGGCGCACCACCGCGTGGCGGAGAAGTCGCCGCGGCCGAGCGCCTATATGCTGGAGCTCCCGCAGACGCCTCAGGACCTCCTGGCGTCGTTCCCGACGGTCTACCATGCCGCGTTCTCGGCAAAGCCTGGGGGCGGCCCAGCCGCGTGCCCCCTGGACATGCGACTCCTTCGAGACTTGGAGGCATCCTATCGGCGCCGCGGTGCCGCGCCCGCCTGCTCGGGCCGCGCCAGCGGCGCGGCGTCGCAGGAGCTGGCCACCAGGGCGCCTCCGAACCAGATGGAGCAGCACATGCAGCAGCAGGTGCAGCACATGCAGCAGATGATGCAGATGGCTTTCGGCGCGGCGGCGGGAAGCATGCGAGGGGGCCAGAGCGCGGCGCCGACAGGGGGCGGCGATCTCTTGGACAACCTGACGGTGTTCGGCGCGAATCGGCGGCATGGTAGACACCCTGCTCTCGCCATGACGGGTGCGGCTCGCGCGGGCTCGAGCGATGCGTTGGCGAGCTTTCCACGGGCCGCGGCGCCGACCGCGGGATCGCAGCGCGCTGGTCCGCCCAACGTGACATCGTCAGCAGATGGGGCCGCAGCAGATCGCGGCGTCGGCAGCGGCGCCCCCGACCCAGTCGCAGCCGATCGTGGCGTCGGCAGCGGTGCCCCCGACCCAGTCGCAGCCGATCGTGGCGTCGGCAACGGCGAGCGCGCCGCCGGCCGCTGAGCCAGCCGTCGAGCTCGCGCGGCCCTTGAGGATGGACATCAAGACACAGGCCGAGGAGGCCATGAACATGATGCTGCATAAGAAAATACGAAGCAGGCGAAGAAGCGCCCAGCGGCATGCCAGGCGGCCGACGAGCGCGAGCAGGAGAACGAGGACGGTGAGCAGGAGGAGGTGGAGGACCAGCGTTCGTCGCCGAAGGCCACGGGACGGCCAAAGGCGAAGACGGCGGCGAAGCCGAAAGCCAAGCCCAAGGACGCGGCGACGACGACGCCCATGTCCAAGCCCAAGGTCCAGGCGCTCATTTCCGACATCGTTGCGCGGACGGGTTCGGACGGGAGCGTCAACAAGAACACGTTCGCATCGAGGATGTACTCCAGGGCCAAGAAGCGGGCAGCTGACGACGGCTACTCGCATGATGCATACGGCGCGGCAGCCGCGATGTGGGATGCCAAGTGCAGCTGATCGCGGGCGCGTTGAGCTGCGCGCCCAGCCTGCCTTTGCACTGGATAGGATCTGGGGGGCGAGGAGGATGAGGGGAACAAGGAGGAGGGTGAGGAGGAGGAGCAAGCACCGAGTCTAAGATGCACGCGAGCCCCGCACCGTCGGGGCTGTGTGCATCGCGCCTGGGCCTATGCATGCAGAGCCAGCCGCGTTCGGGGCACAACATAATGCGCGCCCAATCAAAGAGCCCCCAGGAAAGCCCAGAGGAAGAGGCGGTGGGTGGGGGGGGGGCTGTCGCCCGCGGGCGAACACTTGGGTGCCCTTTCCTGCCACATCGTCAGCATGATCATGTTATCATCCCGTTATCAGCCTTGTTATCAGTGTTATCACGCTCGTTATCATTGTTATCAATGTTATCATATAACACCGTGATAACGGTTATCAGATGTTGATAAGGCGCGTGGTAACGATGATAACATGTTATCACGCCGCTTGATAACGCTGATAACACGAAGTGCGACACATTCGCGTTATCAGACATCCTTGGCAACGATTATCAGATGTTATCAGGTTGTTATCACAGCCCTTGATAACGCGCCTGATAACGGTGATAACGGCCACGGTAACAGTGCGATAACGCGTTGGCAACGGCCCGACACGTCCTTCTGGCATCCTCTTCCCCCCCATCTCCCCCTCCTCCGAATCATGTTCCTCCTCCCCAGCGGTCTTCCGCTGGCTCGAGCGGCGCCTCCGCTTCGCCTGTTGCCACCTACATGGGAGCGGCTCGCGCCCGCGCGCGGCGCGACAGGAGACCGAGATGGCCACTGCTAGCGATGCCGACGACACCACGTGCGCGATCTGCCTGCAAGTGTTGCTAGGCGGCACGGAGGTTCGGACGCTCGGCTGCCTTCACAAATACCGCGCTTACTGCGTGGACATGCACCTCGACGTCCACAACATGCAGTTCGACGATTTCCCCTGCCCGCAATGTCGAGCGACGGAGCGGGCCCTGGGGAGGGCGGGGGCGGCGCTGACAGGCAGCCCGCCCGACGCCGCCGACGACGCCGACGAGGTCGACGCCATCGTCGCCGACATGACGCCGACCAGCAGCCCGCAGTTGCGGCGTGTGCCGCGGCCGCCCCAGGAGACGCAAGTTGTGCCCGCTGAGGCGGTGGACGGGGCGGGCTCGGTGCCGCCGCCAAGCCCGCCGTCGCCGCCGAGGGCGGAGGCGATGCCCACGGCGGCGGCGAAGGCTGGGGCGCGGCCAAAGGCGAAGCCAATACCGAAGCCAAAGGCGACGGCGAAGCCGAAGCCGAAGGCCAAGCCCAAGGCGAGGGAGGCAGTCGTCTCCGTCTTGAGCATGATGGCGCCGCGGGGCGCCGACGACCCGCCCGACGCAGCGGGCGCCCCTCCCGAGGCGCCCAAGGACGCGCCGCCGCTCGATGGCGACGCCGCCGCCGAGGAGCCCCCGCCGGGGGCGCCTTTCCCAGAGTTGCCGCCGCAGCCGCCCGCCCAGATGCGCCCAGAGCCGACGATGATCACGCGCCCCACGTTCATGCATGACGTTCGGTTGCGACGCGGGTGGTGCAACGAAGAGGTAATTGCAGACAGGGCCCGGTTGAGGGGCAAGTCGCAGCAGAAGTACAGGTGCGACCGCTGCAATGTCCACATCGCGCAGCTTAGCCGCGAGTTCGGCGAGTTCCCGAGCAGCGACTTCAAGCGCCTGTGCGAGGAGACGCAGCAGGCCTTTTTCAAGGACGTGCGCGACGTCTCAAGCGGGAAGATGGCGGTCGCCAAAGTCAAGGAGCTCATGCGGAGCTACGAGAACCACGAGGGCTACTACGCCGAGGGAGGGGAGTTCCCCCCCCCCCTCCCTATAGGCGCGTGGAGCACGCGCGGCTTCGATGCCGCGCTCATCGAGGCCAACAGCCTGGAGAAGGACAAGAGGCAGCGCAGGGTCTTGGGCGCAACGTACCGCGTCCCGATCCTGTCTGGAGGCCATCGTGGAGCCAGGGGCACCGAGCGGCCCCACGTCGCCGAGGCCTCGCACCCCTCCAAGAAGATCGAGAAGACGACGGTTGCTGACGCCGACGAGGAGTTTGATGAGGGGCCTTCGGACGACGACGACTCGGACTCCAGCTCGGACTCGAGCAGCAGCTCGGACGACAAGAAGAACAAGAAAAATAAGAAGGCGAATAATGCGAAGAAGCAGAAAAAGAAGGCAGCGAAGAAGGAACGGGCGAGGAAGGAGAAGGATCGCAAGAAGGCGCTGGAGGAGAAGGAGAGGGCCAAGCAGGAGAGGAAGGCCGCCGTCGAGAGCCGCAAGGTGGCGGCGGCGAATGGCAAATTGGCCGACAGCATCGAGAAAAAGGTGACGGAGACGTTGACGGCCATCAACAGGGTGGCGGGCCATCGCTTGTTCCCTGAGTTCCGCCAGAGCATCAAGGATGACATGGACGCGTTCCAGGCCAAGCTGCAGTGCATGTCGCAGGACATCGAGAAGGTCCAGAACGGCGTCGGCAGCTCCATCCGTTACGTGAGCACGACCGCCGAGGCCAAGGCCTCCACGGCTACTGAAAGTCCCTTTGAGCCTATAACGCACTTGGCAATCCTCCCTCATCCCTCCTCCTCCTCCGCCCTCCTCTTCCTCCTTATGGGTTCTCGTCGTCGCCGTCGTCGTGGTCGTGGTCGCGTTCGGCATCTTCGGGCTATTCGGGATCTGAGGGCCCTTAGGGCTCGTAGGGCGCATAGGGCTCATCGGGCCCCGACGGATCGCACGGCCCTTGAGGCCCCTTCGGGCTCTTAGAGTTCCGTTTGCCATTAGGGCTCTCAGGGATCTTAGGGCTCCTAGGGCGCTTAGGAGCCTTGGGGTCTCAGGGCTCCCAGGGCTATCAGAGCTTTCAGGGCTCTTATGGCTCCTAGGGCACCGAGGGCGCGCGGGGCTCTGAGGGCTCTTAGGGCTCTTATGGCTCGCGTTGCTTTTCTTGGAGCTCTTAGGGCCCCGATGACTCAATTGTATCATAGGGCTCTGTTGGTTGCTCTTGGTGCATTTCGGGCTCTGAGGGCCTTGCGACTCTTCGGGCTATTGGGGCCCCTATGATCATTCGGTGCCCTCAGGGCTCTTGGGGCTCGCAGAGCTCATGGGGCTCTAAGGACTCTTTGGGCGCCCAGGGCTCTCTGTGCAGTTACGGCTCTCAGGGTTCCTATAGGTCTCTTATGGCATTTGGGGCCCTTGAGAGTCTCGGGGTTCCCAGGGCGCGTCGGGCTTTTAGGACTCTTAGGGCTATTAGACTCCAGGGCCATCGGCCCTTGCATGAGATCCCATGGCCCTGGGGACCATTGGCACAGGTGCTACTTGTGCGTTGGGAGGACGGGCGGGAGCGAGCGGGGCGGCTTAAGCCAGGGTAGATACCCTGGAGTGCCCAAGACATCTCATCATGGCCCCTAGAGGGCCTGAGAGAGCGCAACGTGGTCTCCACGACGCCCCACCTCTCGGGGCCACATGTGCGCCCTCTCGGGGCCTTCTGAGGGCCTGGGCCTCGTGCCCCCCGAGGCCTTCCTGACAGACGCGGGCCGCGAGCTTCGCACGGCCCAAACCTTGTTGGATCTGAACGGCCGCTTCGGCGCGGCGTGAGGGTCAGCCTGATGGTCACGTGCGAGATGATCGTCGACGACTGAAGGGCCATCGGAGGTTGGGGTGTACGACTTCCTCAGGGCCTCGAGTTTCATGTGCATCAACATACCTTGCGCGGCCCCGTCGAGGAGTAATTCTTCGACCGAGGGCCGAGGTTGCCGTCGGCACAAGGGCAGGCGGCGCGCCGACCTCGCCTTCTTCTTCATCGGAAACGGAGCGAGCGGCCCACATCCTCCTCGTCGCCCTCTCCATCCCCCCGTCGACCTCCTCGTAGTCCTCCTCGTAGTCTTCCTCGTCGGCCACCGCGCCCCTCCACCGACATTCCCGACGCTTCGCGCGCGCCCGCCAGCCCATCCAGAAACGACGCCCAGGCGAGCTGATGAGGGAGGAGGGACAAGGTTGGCGAATAGGATCAGGAGGAGGAGGAGGAGGAGGAGGAGGGGGAGGAGGAGGAGGAGGAGGAGGGGAGGAGGAGG
>CAUYUJ010004162.1:67500-72521 GCA_963575745.1 Prorocentrum cordatum | reverse complement strand
GGTGGCCCCAACTTCTCCAAGGGGAGGCCCAGATGGCCTCCAGATCACCGAGGGGTCCCTCGCCGCTGCAGGCGAGTCCTCGGACGAGGAGCCGATCCCACTCGGCTGAGCGTCTGAGGAGGAGGTTCCTCGGGGCCAGCGAGACAGTCTGTCAGGCGGCCGCCACACGAGCAGCCGGGCAGAAATTCCATGTCCAGGTAACTTCTCATCGCCGCTGCAACGGCAGCCAAAAAAAAATGCCAAGGGGCCCATGGGGGTCCCAGGGTGCTCCCAAGGTGTCGCGACAGGCTGGGGCAATTGGACCAAGACCACTTCTGGCAGCCTCCGGCTCCGGCGTCGAGGCTCGAGGATCTTTTTGGGGCGCTCTTGGCCCTCTCCGGGCCCTCTCATGGCCCTCGGGAGGCCCTGTGGGAGCCTCCGGTGGCCTCGTCTGGGGTCCTTTTCCGATCCCGCCGGCTCGATTCGATTCGAGCTCCCTGGCGGCCGACCTGAGAGCCGACTCGATGCGGAGACGCTGACCCGCGAGTCCGATTTCGACTTCGCCCGATCCGACTCCTGCAGGTTCGCTGTGCCAGCCGCTGTCCGCCGGTTCTGGCCGATTCTGGCCCGAGGGGGGCCCCCAGAGGCCCCTAGGGGCCCCCGAGGCCCCTCGCCCAGGGGGCCTCCGAGGGCCCCCAGGGGCCCCCAGGAGCCTCCACCTACGAGGGGCCCGCCGCCGCCGCCGCCGACGACCGTCGTCGACGACCCGCGCGACGACGCGAAGGACGACGTGCACGACGACGCGTGACGAAAAGTGCGCACGACGACGTGCGACGACCAGAGTCGGGTCAATCCCCTCGTCCCCCGTGCCTGCCGAATTCGGTTCCGAGCCTACCTCGCGCCGTCCTGTCCGTATTTGTCGGCTCTTGCCGATTGGATGGTGCAGCTGACTTTTGCCGATTCCTGCCGATCCGACTCTCGCGCCGATCCGACGTCCTCGTCAGGGGCGTCGGAGTGCCGCCGCGCAGGCTGGCCTAAACCGCTACGCCGCTGACGACCTCCTCTTTTTTTGCGTTGAGCGCGATGCTTGTTGCGTCCAGGCTGGAAAAACGGTGGGGCTGACTAGGGCAACAAAGCGCGATACGAATTCGGCAGAGCGCGCGCAGCAGTACCAGGAGGGGAGCCATAGAGGAGCAAGAGAGGTAGGCCCGAAAGGGCACAGAGTATGCGCTCGCTCTGCATTGCAAGAGGAGAAAGCAAAAACGCCACAAAACATAAACTTTTGGCGCTCCGAGCTGATTTCTTGGATCGGCGCTGGGCCCCCCCCTGGCGGCGCCTCCGATGCCGCCCCTGGCGCGCTCCGCGCGCCAGGGGAGGGGGGCACCAGCGCAGATCCAAGAAGTCCGCACAGAGCGCCAAAAGTTTTATGCCTGTGGCGTGTTTTCTTCTCCTATTCGACCGGAAGAGGTGCGCTCTCGACCCGCGGATCAAATCAAGTTTTCTTCTCCTAACCCCCGCCGCCTTCTCTGGCAGGCGCCGCCCCTGCGGCCGGCGCTGCCCCCTCTCGTCGGCAAGGGCTCCTCCTCACTTCCCCAGGTCGGAGGTGGATAGACCTCCTACCCTGGCGCGTCGATTAGTGAATTGGCCGTTTTCGGTTCGCGAGAGGGCGTCGCGGCCGCTAGTTTGACGGGTCTAGGTCCGTCGGTTTCGGTCCTGGGTCGTTTTTCTCTAGAGGGAGGTTTGCTAAAGAGAGGTTTGTCCACCGCTGACCAGAGGGGTTCCCTCTGCTCTGTCCCCTCCTCCTGCACGGTGACACAATTCGCTTACCACGGTACCCCCGTTTGGGTAGCCCTCCGCCAGCGCAGTTCCTCTGTTCAGCCGCCGTCGCAAAACAAAATCTTCCTTAAAGGGATGTTTTAAATCACCTTTTTGTGCCCCGCAAATTTCTGATAGGCTTCATCCGTCGATGATTGCGGGGATCGTTGTGTAACTTTGCGCGGGATGAGGCGCGTGCCGCCGGTTGCGTTGTGAGAGCGCGCGTCGCCGCGAGTGGCGCCCCCCGGGCGGCACCGCCCCCTTTCGAGTAGGGGGTCGATTGCAGAGTCGGTCTGCCCCAAACTCGATCTTCTCGCCGAGTTCACGAACCATGCGTCGAATGTTCGTAGGTGTGCGAACGTTCTGCCCACTGTTCGTGGACTCGGCGTGAAAGCCAGTAAGGGGATAAACAGATCCTGTAGTCGATCCCCGACCCGACCCCTGCGGGCGCCGCCAGTCCTCCTTTGTCCCCCCCCCCCGCCGCTGGCCTTTCTTGGCGCCCGTGCAGAGTTTTTGTTCCAGTCTCGGTCGGTATTCTGCTGGTTGCGGTGCCAGCCTGAGCATGTGCTGGCGCCGTTTCGGCGACCCCTCGCACTCCTCCCCGCGCCCGTCCCCCCCGGTCGACGCCAAGGTGCGTCTCCTCGAATTTGCTCGGCATGCTTGCATGTGCGGTCGGCTTTCGACAGTGACGGCTGGGTTCGCAAATTATTTGGCTCTGTGCCCCAGTCAGCCCGATTGACCCGCCCTCTGGAGTTGTCCTTGGGGCCGCAGATCAAAAAAGCCAGCCTGTGCAGACGGACTCTCAGCTCTATATATGTCAGCGTCGCAATCTTCAATGTCGGCCAGCGCGTGTGCCCCAGGCACTTCTGTTTTGCAGTCTGTGCGGTGCGAGCCAGCTGGGGCAATCGATGTGGTGCAGCCGAGGCGATGAAACTCATGCGGTGCAGTCTATGTCGCGAAATGCAATGCAGTGCAATGCTATGCAAAGGAATGCAAACCAACGCGAATCAACGCAATGCAACTCAATGCGAAACAATGTGAAACAGTGCGTTGCAGTGCAAATCAATGCAACGCAATGCAAAGCAATGGAAAGCAAAGCAATGCTATGCAAAGCAATGAAACGCAATGCCAAGCAATGCGATGCAATGCAAGGCAATGCAAAGCAAAGCAATGTCCGTAGCAATTTTGGCTCAAACCAGCAGGCTCGGTGCGAGACATACCGACGGTCACTGGTAGCGGCCATTTGCGGGACGGCCATGACCTTGGAGGACACCGCGGAGCTTCTCAGGAAGACGAGTCGGCCCCGGACTGCTCGGCAGGCGAGGTAAGGGCGAGGTGGCAGCAGCAACGAATCGCAGCTGTCGCCGGCGCGAGTACGCTCGTCGTCCTCGTCGTCATTGTCTCTTGTGCACGCTCGCAGCACGAAGGACTGCGGTAGAGGTTGTCGTGTGATTTCGATGGAGAGAGGGGATGCGAGCTGTTCTGGGACCTTCGAAGCTGAACATGCCACATATGCTGGTGGATCGGTACAGAGCGATCTTGCTGGCTATTCTGGCACTGGGTATGTCGATATGCTACCTGGGCTCGATAACATAAGCTTCATCGAATGGGCAATTGAATCTTGCGTAGCTGGGGTTCATGAGCTCAAGGTTACGTATAGTTCGCCGTCAGCGGGTCGCTTCTTGCAGCTCATGGTGAATTCAACGGTGGAAGTCGATTCCTGGAGTTTCCCTGCTACGGGGTCGTGGAGTACGTGGGAGACTGCCGCACACGATGTCATGTTATCGGTGGGGTCAAATACGATCAGGATCTCAGCAATAATTTCTAGTAATCTCAGTGTCGATAATTTGGAAATCACGCATAAACAAACATAATTGTTCGACAATTCAGCGGTGCATATCGATAGCATCACCTTGCCCCCCGAGACGGTGTCCTCGCTGGAGTCGGTACTACGGTTCGCACGCGGTACTGGTTTCGGGCTCCTCAATTTCACCAGATGCGCCTTGGTGGGCAGCTCGAGCCTCATGGTGGGCTCTGGCGCCAGGGCGCAGATCGACGCCTACGACACGGTCATCCGCCTCAACCGCATGCCTTCAGCTTCGGTGGCGAGCGACTTCGGCACCAAGACCGACGTGTTCTTCATGAACCACCCTGCCTCCAGATTTGAGGCCGTGGAGATGCTCCAGAGGGAAGGAATGAAGCCGAGGAGAACCAGCTGCCGGGATATGGACAACTGCAAGGCTGCGGCCATATTGCAGAGGGGCGACAACCACTGCAGCCCGCAGAAGATGGCAAGTCAGTACTGGGGCTGGGACCACTCCATGATCGGCTGCGTCCGCCCCAACGTCAGCCTCACCGCCTATGGCTTCAAGCACCTCGAAGGCTTCCAGTCGTCCACTGGCTTCCAGGCGTTCCTGGCCTTCCTGCCGCTCTGCCAGGAGCTGGACCTCTTCGGCTTCGGAGGCAACGCCGCCGCCGACGGCCACTTCGAGTGGTCGGGCCACAACCTCCACGAGGAGCACCGCATCCAGGACGCGGTCGCGGCCAGGGAGTGGTCGAGGCTCGAGTGGTCGGAGCACGCCGACCGCCTCCGGGACGCGGTCGCGGCCAAGGCGTGGGGCGCCGCGGGGGCGCGCGGCGACGATCCCTGGCCCTGGATGCAGGCGCGCGCGGCGAGGGTTCGGAAGTTCCGGTAGCGGGCGGAGTCCGCCGGCAGCGGGCGCGAGAGCCCGGGGCTGCGTGCGGCGGCCGTTCGATGGCGGCGGCCGCCTCGGCGCTCGCGCCGCGCTTGACCATCCCTCGTTTTGACGTCGTTTTTTCTATGGTTTAATATTGTAAGTTTGCCTGGCGTCCAGGGGCCCTGGGGGCGACGCTGACGCTTGAGGAGTATTTCGAGCCACGTGAGCTCTAAGGGTGCTATTCGGGTATGCTGGGTTTTTGCTCTAATTTTTGTAGTGCGCGTCGATGGCGGCTCCCGTGCGGGCCTGATCTCCGCGGCCACTCTGTGAACCGACGCAGCGCAATTGGTAAACCAACACGATACATTCTTACTATCAATCCACTTCCCAGCCCCTTGTTCGTGTCGGCAGCGCTTGTAGGTGAGCCTATCTCTTCATCTCTCGCTCAAGCCATCGCTTCTGAAAAACATTTCCAGGCATTGGCACGGCCATTGCAATTTTTTATGGCCGTCAACCTGACGACCTGAGAAACGAGGGGAGAGCAGCTGG
>CAUYUJ010004162.1:60000-62500 GCA_963575745.1 Prorocentrum cordatum | reverse complement strand
TGACGATGTTGATGATGCTGCTGCTGATGATGATAATGATGATGATTGGTGGTTAGTGGTTGGTTATTTGGATGATGGGTGGTATGGGCGATGATGAGGGTGATTGTGCAGATGATGTTGATGATGCTTCTACTGATGATGAGGATGCTGCTGCTGCTGCTGCTGATGATGATGATGATGATTATGCCGATGATAATTGAGATGGTTGTCGTGCTGGTGGCTCTTATAATCATTACGATGATGGCGGTGATGCTGATGCTGTCAATGGCGATGCCGATGCTGATCACGGCGGGAACTAAGATGAGGATGATGATGCTGGTTGTGTCGTTTCTTGCTGAATCCTTGAGATCCCGTTGATGATAAACACAGCGACCCATGTGATGACAATGGTGATGAGGAATGTTGAGCTGGTGATGAGTGACGGGCGATGGATGATGATGATGATGATGATGATGATGATGATGATGATGATGATGATAATGATGATGATGATGATGATGGTGATGATGATGCTGATGATGATGCTGATGATGATGATGATGATGAGTTTGATGCTGATAATGATCACGACGATTACGGTTACGACGGTAACGATGACGATGATGTTCATGATGACGATGAATGGTGATGCTGCAGCTGATGATGATGACCATGATGACGACGATGATGATGATGATGCTGATGACGGTGATCATGATGACGATGAAGATGATGATGATGATGATGATGCTGATGATGATGATGATGATGATGATGATGAGTTTGATGCTGATAATGATCACGACGATTACGGTTACGACGGTAACGATGACGATGATGTTCATGATGACGATGAATGGTGATGCTGCAGCTGATGATGATGACCATGATGACGACGATGATGGTGATGATGCTGATGACGGTGATCATGATGACGATGAAGATGATGATGATGATGATGATGATGATGATGATGCTGCTGCTGATGATGATGATGCTGCTGATGCTTATGATGGTGGTGGTGGTGGTGATTATGATCACTATGATGATGCTGATGATGCTGATGGTGGTGGTGGTGGTGATGAAGATGGACGGCCACGATGACGATTCTGATGATGATGACGATGACGATGACGATGATGATGATGATGATGATGATGATGATGATGATGATGATGATGATGATGATGATGATGATGATGATGATGATGATGAGGAGCAGGAGGAGGAGGAGGAGGAGGAGCAGGAGGAAGAGGAGGAGGAGGAGAAAGGTGAGGGAATATTCCAGGAATATTGTCTAAAGCTGTTCCCTTCAGCTCCAGCGACCTTCTGGAAGAGGACCACTTAGAACCCTTCCGAACGCCCTGGGGCCCGAAAATGTTCTGGACGCCCTCCCCCCTTCTCCGTCCACCCCTCTTCTCCGCCCTTGTATCTCTCCCTTTTTGCCCCTTTCCCCCTTGCCCCTTTCCCCCTTGCCCTTTTCCCCCTCCTCCCAACCCTCCTTCTCCTCCCTCCTTCCTTCTCCTTCCGCCACCCTCTTTCTCCTCCTTTTTCTCCCCCCTTTCCCTGCTCCTTCTCCTCCGCTCACTCCTGCGACGACGACCGATGACCGACGTCCGATGACTGACGACGACGACGACAACGACGGCTCGTGCCCTCAGCGACCTGGAGCTGATCGACTGCGCCAGCATCGGGGACGTCCGGGCCGTGCTCGAGACGGGCATACACAATCGGCGCCTCCGGGAAGTTGCAGCGGTAAGTGGCTCGTCGTCGTCGGAGGAAGATCCAAGTTTCTCACAGAGGGTCCGAGCGGATGGTGTCGGAGGATCGCGCCGCATCTCTGATGCATCGGCGATGCGGCTCGATGTGGAGCCCCATTTTTTCCATGCCACGGCGCCGATGCGTCGCCGATGTCGCATCGGGAGGCCTCTAGAAGAGGAAGGGGGGAGGGAGGGGGGGGAGAGCGCCCTCCTCCGCTTCCGCCCCTCTGCGTCGGACATCTCGTAGCAGCTCCCTTCCCGCGCCCGAGGCCCTCTCTGCGGAGGGGCAGCCCGCGCCGCGTGGCGGAACTGGCGCTCCGCCCCTCGCCGTCGCCGTCGGGGTTGCGCCTCTACCGGCGGGCGCGTGCTTCGCGAGGCGCGCGTCGTGTCTGCACGCCTGCCGCGCTGCTCTGCGCCGTCGCGGTGCTGAAGGGCGCCGCGCGTCGTGCGGCGGGGCCGCGCCGAGGCCGCGCGGGAGACGATCGTGTGGCGGCGCGGGCCACCTGGTGGCGCGAGGGGCGGAGGCCTTCTGGGGGGGCGGGGCTGCTTCGGAGCAGGCTGGGAGGCTTTCGTGTCGGCGACACGCGAGAGTGAGGAGGAGGAGGAGGAGGAGGAGGAGGAGAGGAGAGGAGGAGGAGGAGGAGGAGGAGGAGGACCTTTTGCCGGAGTGGCCTCTGGTGCGGGCCCACTGGGGTTCCCCGGTCGCCGACCGCGAGGCGGCAGTGCGTGGCGTCTTGCGCGCCTGTGCTTGGCTCCCCCGC
>CAUYUJ010004162.1:37500-55000 GCA_963575745.1 Prorocentrum cordatum | reverse complement strand
GAGGAGGAGAGGAGGAGGAGGAGGAGGAGGGACGAGGAGGAGGAGGGAGGAGGGAGGGAGGGAGGGAGGAGGAGAGGAGGAGGAGGAGGAGGAGGAGGAGGACGAGGAGAGGAGAAGGAGGAAGAGGAGGTGGAGAAGGAGGAGGAGGAGGAGGGCGGACGGAAGGAGGAGGAGGCCGACGGTGAGGATGGAAGCGGAACCCCACCCAGCCGCTGCTCCCTCCTGCTTTCCTTCCATCCTCCTCCCCCTGTTTGCCGGTCCTCCCTGTCTGCTTCCCTCTCACTCCCGCTCCCTCCCTCCACTCTCCTTGCGTCCTTCCCTCCGTTTCCCCCTCGCACGACCTCGACAACGACGGGGCGTCAAGAGAGCTCCAAAATGGTCCCAAGAGCATCCCCACTATCCAGCTGTCTGCGGCAAATGCCGCCATCGCGCCAGCCTAGCTTTCAAGGTGGCGACTGTTCGAGGGGGCGCGGGAGGCCGTCACGTGTGTCATTTCGGGTCCCCAGGCTTGGGAAAGCCGTGATGAGGATGATGAGGATGATGAGGATGATGAGGATGACGGGGGGGTGACCATCTTGATGATGATAATGATGATGATGACGACGATGATGATGCTGATGATGATGCTGATGCTGATGCTGATGCTGATGATGATGATGCTTCTGATGGTGATGGTGATGGTGATGGTGGTGATGGTGATGGTGGTGGTGCTGATGATGATGATGAGGATGACGAGGACATCAACGATGCTGGTGGTGATTTATGACAATGATGTCAATCTTGTCAATGATGGCAATGATGACGATGACGATTGGTGAGGATGGTGATGACAATGATTATCACGTTAATCATGATGATGGTCATGATGATGATGCTGATGATGGTGGTGATGATGATGATGGTGATGGTAATAATGATTGCAATGAAGATAGCGATGATCATGATGATGGTGATGGTGGTGGTGCTGATGCTGCTGGTGATGACGATCGTGATGATGAGGATGCTCCTGCTGATGATGATGAGGATAATGATGATGATGACGATCATGATGATGATGACGAACATGATGATGATGCTGATGCTGATGACGAGGATGACGATGAATAATAATAATGACATGATGCTGATTCTGATAATGATGCTGCTGCAACTGATGATGCTGATGATGATAATGATAATCCGGATGCTGCTGACGATGATGATGATTCTAATGATGGTGATGGTGATGACAATGCTGGTGATGGTGATGAAGAAGATGCTGATGCTGATGCTGATGCTGATGCTGCTGCTGTTAATGATGCTGTTGCTGGTGATGATGCTGGTGATGATGATGATGATGACGATGATGATGACGATGATGATGATGATGATGATGATGATGATGATGATGATGATGTGGCTGATGATGATGATGATGATGATGATGATGATGATGATGATGATGATGACCATTTGATCATGCGATGATGATGATGATGATGATGATGATGATGATGATGATGATGATGATGATGATGATGATGATGATGATGATGATGATGATGGTGATGATGATGATGATGATGATGATGATGATGATGATGATGGTGATGATGATGATGATGATGATGATGATGATGAAACTCGTTTGGGCTGGTTTTTCGGGCTGTCTTGGCCTCCGGTGAGGCAGTCTTGGGGGTTCCTTGGGGCCCTCTTGGGCCGTCTTGGGGCCCCCTTGGGGCCGTCTTGGGGCCCTCTTGCCCGTATGGTGGGTGTCTAGGGACCGTCGTGAGGCCGTCTTGGCGTCGTTTTGGGCCGCTACGGGCCTTCTCAGGCCGTCTTGGGTCCCACGGGAGGTCCTCTTTGGCCGTCTTCGGGCTCTCTCGGATGCCCCTTGGCCAATCGCGGAGTCCTCCTGGGCCGTCTTGAGCTGACGGCAGCCCGAAAAGGCGAGAATACGAAAATCATGTTAACACCAAAAGGGATATCAATGATTGTGGCTTCTTCTGGCATCCTCTTGTGGCCATTCTGGGCCCTGCTGAAAGGCATCTCGGGCCGTATGTGGGTATGTCTATGCCCATGTGTATGTTTATGTGTGTACATGTATCCTGTATGGGCATATGCCTACACATGTTTAGCAGTATACATCTCGGTTTATGTGTAGGTGTATATATGTGTGTATATATGTATATTTGTCCGCGAATGGACACGTTTATGCATGTAGCTATGTACGTTGTCATGCGGCTGTATATCTACATGGTCCTGTATATGCTCATGCGTATACATGAGTATCTATTCCTGGTGGCCCCGCAGAGGTGTGTTTCTAGCAATGCATGTTTGGCAGTCTATGTGTTGCAAGCCATGTTGTGTAACCTATGTTGGGCGAAGTAACAGTGTTGCGGCATTTGAGGTACATTCTAGGTTGTACAATTTATGTGGAGCAATACATGTGGTGTTCTTTTTGTGGCGCAGTATATTGTGTGCCATATTTGAATATGTATATATGTATACATGGTGTACTTTCTAGGTGGTACATTCTGCTTAGTGCGATGTCGGTGGTGCAAGCTTTGTGAAGCCATCGTTGTGGCGCAGTACATGTTGTGCAATCTATGTTGTGCAAACTATGGTGTGCGAACCAGGTAGTGCAAGCTATGTTGTGTGATTCACGTGGTGCATTGGATTTGTAACATATATGTACATAAGTGGAACAATCGTTAGTGTGTTATATACATTTTGCATTCTAGGTGGTGCAATTCATGCAGTGTGATGTATGCAGGGCTGTTTATGTGGGCCAATCTGTATTTTGCAGTACGTGTTGTCCCATTTATATGGTGCAATGTATGTTGTGCAATTTACGTGCGCGCCGCAGGCATGAAATAGCTTCTTGCCACCTATGTGATGCATTCTAGGTTGGGTAATATATGTGGTGCGCTGTATGTGGTGCAGTCAATGTCGTGCAATCCACTCTGCTGAACGTGAAGTCGTCATCTCCACTGCTCGCGCAAGTATTTCACCCACCCACCCGCAACTTGGTTTGCAAAACATCTTAAGACCGACTACGACGACACCGACGACAACGACGACGACGACACCGACGACGTCTCCGACGACTTCGACGACGACACCGGCGCCGACGCCGACGACGAAGACGACGACGACGACGCCAACGAAGACGACGACGAGAGAGGAGGAAGGACGACGACGGCGACAACGACGACAACGACGACAACGACGAGGGAGGAGGGAGGACGGCGACGACGCGAACGACGAAGAAGGAGGAAGGACGGTGACGCCGACGACGACAACGACGAGGGAGGAGGGAATACGACGACGACAACGACGACGACGACGGTGACGAAATAGGAGGGACGACGACGAGACGCCGACGACGGACGACGACGACGACGAGGGAGGAGGAGGAAGGACGACCACGGCGACAACGACGACGGAAACGACCACGACGCCAAAGAGGACGACGACGACGAACACGAGGAAAGACAGAGGACGACGTAGGCGACGACGACGACGACGACGCGGGAGGAGGGAGGACGGCGACGACGACGACGACGACGACGCAAGAACGCGCGCGCACGCTTTTGTTGAAAATGCGTGTTGCGAAATCTTAGTTTTTGTAGTTTTTTTGGCTACACGATTTTGAAATCCTTCCGAGACCGATGGGTCTTGAAGGTTTTCGGCATACGCGGGCGACGACGCGCGCGTCTGCACTTCGTCCCGTTTTTTGCAGAGGATTCTCGCGACGGCACACGCGCAAGGGCGTTCGACAGATTTCGACATGCGCGCGCGCGAAGCCCGTTTAATAGCATTTTGTGAGAATCTTGAAAACAACTCATGGTTTTCTTAAGATTTCGCAAGAGCTCGCGCGGAAGCTTTTTTAGCAAATCAGTGTTGCGAAACCCTGTGTTTTTGTATGTTTTTTGGAAACTCGATTGCGAAATCCTTCCGGCACCGAGGGTTTTGGAAGGATTTTGGCATGCGCGCGCGACGACGCGCGCGTGTGCACTTCGTCCTTTTTTTTGCAGTGGATTCGTGAACAAGCGTTATGTTAGAACAACATGTCACCGCATAATGTTTTTAACATGGGAACCTCAGGGGGGGGGGCCCGGCTGGCCTGGGATAGTGTAAATTCGTATTTAGGATGGACATGTGGTCAGAATCATACATGATTTACATACCCGAAAGGGGTGTCGATAACGCCAGGGGGGGGGTAGATCCTATTTTGTTTTCAGAAAGGAGAATTCACCAATGCTCAACTTGAAGTTGTCCACTCCACTGCTCGCGCAAGCCTCTCAGCTACCCACCCGCAGCTTGGCTTGCAAACCCCATGCGGAAGCGATCGCGGTGAGTGCTGGGTGTTGGCAGGTGCATCTCTGCGGCCGCGCTGGCCCGCGCATGCTCGCGCGCGCAGCGGGCAGCTAGTTTGGCGCGACCGACGCGAAAGCGGTGGCGCTGATCGCTCGGCACATCCCAGCGGGCACTTCAGTGCGAGTCGGCGGCTTGGGCGGGCGCGGTACCATGGCAACGTCGACAACGGCAGACACTATGATGATAGTAGCGATGCTGCTGACGATGCTGATAGCGACGACGGGGCAGCCGGTGACGGCGCCGATGCTGATCCCGCCGACAACGGTGACGGCGTCTTCGCGTCGGTGATGAAGGTTTTGGAAGGAATTCGAAATGCGCGCGCGGCAGACGCGCGAGAGTGGTTCGCATAGTATTATTTGACACGGACCGTGCCACCCCAGCACGCGCATGTGCGTTCGAATGATTCCGACATGCGCGCGCGAAGCCCGTTTGGTAGCATTTTATGAAATTGTTGAACAACTTTCGGTTTTCTGAAGAAGTCGCAAGTGCGCGCGCACTTTTTTGTTAAAGAATAATAATAACAATAAAATAACATGAGTTTTGCATATAAGCGTTTTTATTAAAACAATCCTTCCGGAACCGAAGGTTTTTGAGGGATTCCGGCATGCGCGCGCGACGACGCGCGCGTGTTCACTTCGTTCCATTTTGCTGTAAAGGGTTCTGGCGAGGGCACGCGCGCAGGGGCGTTCGCACGATTTCGACATGCGCGCGCGCGAAGCCCGTTTGGCAGCATGGGCAGCATTTTCTCAACATGTTGAAAAACCGATGGTTTGCTCAAGGGTTCGCAAAAGCGTGCGCGCATGATTCTTTTAGAAGATCAGTGTTGCGAGCCCCCTTTCTGTAGAACAGAATGGTTGTAAACTCGATTTTGAAATCTTTCCGAAACCGAAGGTTATTGAATGATACCGGCATGCGCGCGCGACGACGCGCGCGTGTGCATTTTGCATTTTTTATTAACACACACACATATATATATATATATATATATATATATGCATATATATATATAAATTGCTTTTGTTGCAAAGGTTTATTGAGTTGAAAACTTATGATTCATGGTTTATGATACACGAGTGTGCGCGCATAGTTTTTTTTCCAAATGATGGCGGGGGGGGGGTCGATACCGGCTGGTCAGGGATGGTATTCATAGGGCAAATGCGCGACGGGTCACGATCATACATGAATTTCCAATCGAAGCGCGTAGGGGATAACCCTGGGGGGGTGATGGGGGTAGAATGTCATTTCCCTTAGCAGATGCTACTATCTGATGTGCAGTATAGGTTGTGCAATGTATGTGGTGTTATTTCCGTTGTGCAATCTACGAAATACAATCTAGGTTGTGCACGTTGTGCGTTTCAGTATATGTGATTGTGGGGTCTGTTTTGTACAATCCGTGCTATGCAGTAAAGTTTGTGCAATCAGTGTTTGTGCAATCTGTATAATGATGTCGTGCAGCCTATGTTGCTAACCAATGTTGGCCAACTTATGTGGTTGCGCAGTATATGTGGGGCAAAGTATGTTGTGCAATCTATGCTGTGGCGATCAAAGAGCGCGCCGCTTGCGCGATTTTTTCGTTCGTGCACTCTATGTGGCGCAATGCATCGGCGACGACGGGCGGCGACGAGGCGGCGAGGAGGCGGCGACGGGGCGGCGACAGCCTGCACGGAACCGGTAGACCGAAGATGCGGCCCAGCTCCTTAGAGCAGATGCAAGGATCCCTAAGTGCAAACATTGGGTTGGGAATGCCTGCGTCTGAATGCGAATACCTAAGCACATTCATAGGCAGAGGCATCTATGTATTACGTAGACATGTGTACATCGACACGTACATCCAGACAGTGTAGAGGGCGGGTGCCAGAGTCTTGTCGGTTGGGTCCAGCCAGAACGGCGTCCCTCCCGCCACCTCCTCGGGCCACCAGTGCGCGGGCCAATGTGCTGCGCTCGGCTGTACTTGTCATTATCCCCCCTGTCCCCACCATTTCCCTGACGCTCTCACCAGTCTCACGGAGTTCCACAGCACTCTGACGCTGGAAGTCTGCACGAGTTTGTGCGCAGCAGAGCGGCCAGAGACGACCGCTTGTAGCTCTGGACACGTTACTACCTCCTTTCCCCATCCCGACCTGCTGGGTGCCATCGGGCGCTTTCTCCCCGCGGCTGTGCCGCCAAGGGACGCTCGCCAACAACGCGCCGAAAACCTCTTCCCCCTCCTCTAGCTTCTCCACTCTTCATCCTCCTTCTCCTGTCTCCTCCTCCTCCTCCTCCTCCCTCGAGCTCTTCCGAGCGCTGGTCCTCTCCTGAAGCGCTGCCCCTCGCACGGCCGCCGAGGCCGCCGCGCCTCGAGGCGGGGCACGCCACATTCGCTGAACACGAACTCCTCGCGCTCGCACGCGCTCTTCACCCTCCTCCTCCTCCTCCTCCTCCTCCTCCTCTCCTCCCCTCCTCCTCCTCCTCCTCCCTCCTCCTCCTCTCCCCTCCTCCCCTTTTCTCCCCCCCTCCTCCTCCCTCCTCCTCCCTCTTTTCCCCCCCTCTCCTCCTCCTCCTCTTCCTCTCTCCTCCTCCTCCTCCTCCCTCTCTCCTCCTCTTCTCGCCTCCTCCTCCTCCTCCTCCTCCTCCTCCTCTCTCCTCCTCCCTCCTCCTCCTCCTCCTCCTCCTCCTCCTCCTCCTCCTCCTCCTCCCCCCCCTCCTCCTCCCCCTCCTCCTCCCTCGAGGGCCGGGAAGCTCTCCAGGATCCTCGAGCTCCCCCCTGGCGGCGGTCCTCTCCTTGCAGCGTTGCCCCTCGCGGCCGCCGGCCGCAGCAGAGGCGGGCTGCGCCGCACGCGCTGAACACGAACTCCTCGCGCTCGCACGCCCTCTTCACCCTCCACATAGACTCCGAGGGCGTGGGCGGCGGCGAGTCCCGGCGCGCCTCGGGGGGGGGGGAGTCGTCGGGTGTCGAGGGCGTTTTTCGAGAGTCGTCGGGGATCGACGGCTTTCCGAGACCGGAGGAGTCGTCGAGGAGCGGGGAGCGGTCGCCCTGGAGGGCCGAGGCGCGACTTTTTTCCACCATCCAATGTGGGGTTCTTGTTCCCCCCATTCTAAATTGCTTGTTTTTTTCCCAGAACGCTCCGCGCAACCCTCATACCTCGCAGGACCCCTCCTGTCCCCATCATCATCATCATCACCATCATCATCATCATCATCATCATCATCATCATCATCACCATCATGATAACCATCATCATCACCACCATCATCATCATCAGCATCACCATTTTCGTTGTCATTATTATTATATCACCGTCAACGTCAGCATCAGTATGGTCATCAACATTATCATCATCATCATCATCATCATCATCATCATCATCATCATAATCATCGTCATCATCAACATCAATCACATCTTCACCATCATGATCATCATCATCACCATGATCAGCAACATCAATTTACAGTCATCAACAGCATCAGCATCAACACCATCATCAGCATCACCATAATCATCAACATCATCGGCGTCATCATCATCATCATCATCATCATCCTCATCCTCATCACCATCCCACCATCACCATCATCGTCATCAACACTATAATCAGCATTCCAAGTATCATCATCACCACCATGGCCATCATCATCACAATTTTCATCCTCATTCTCATCCTCTCCATCATCATCATCATCATCATCACCATAACCATCACCATCACCATCATCATCATCATCATCATCATCATCATCATCATCAGCATGATCATCATCATGATGATGATGATGATGATCATCATCATCATCATCATCATAATCACCAGCATCATCATCATCATCATCATCATCATCATCATCATCATCTTCTAGACGCTTCGCGTGTCCCGGCCAGACGCCAGCCAGTTCAGCGTCACCCAGCCTGCAGCCGCCGTCTGAGTGGGCCGGCCGGCGCTCTGCTTAGCAATTAGCCTCGCCCGTGGCCCAGACGTTGCCTTCGCCGCCTGACCGTCGTCTCGTGGCCGCGACCAAAAAAGTATCCCGGCCAGTGTACCGCAGTTTTGATTGACGTGACTTTGATGCCGTCCTGTGATGACTTTCGCGCCATCTTGGCCGCGTTGAGCCCAGTTCCGCTCTGAGCCGGGCGCCGCTCGCTTCGCTGTTTTTTCCTTTGCTTCGTCGCGGCCCGCCTTAGCTTGCACGGCGTTCGACTCGTCTTCGCGCGCCCGCGTACCAAAAAGTATCCCCACCAGCCTGTCCAGAAACTATGTCCAGGCGACTTGAGGTGATCAGGGAAGTGCGGGAGCAGTGCGGGAGCAAAGAGGGGGACGGCCGAGCCGTGCGAAGGAGGGAGAAGAAGAAGGAGGAGGATGCTGGATGGATGGATGAGGGGGTGGGGAGAAATTGGATGAAGAGGAGGAGGAGGAGGAGGAGGAGGAGGAGGAGGAGGAGGAGGAGGAGGAGGAACAGGAGGAGCAGGAAGAGGAGGAGGAGGAGGAGGAGGAGAAGGAGGAGGTGGAGGAAGAACAGGAGTAGGAGGAGGAAGGCGGAGCAGGGGGAGGAGGGCAAGCAAAAGGGCCAGAGGTCTCTTGGGTGCCTCTCGGAGCCTCTTGGGGTATCTCTTGGGCGCTTCTTGGTGGCCTCTTGGGACGCCTTGGGGGTCTCTTGGCGGTCCTGGGGGGCGTCTTGGGCGTCTTGGGTGCCTCGGGGGGGCCTCTTGGGGCCGCCTGGGGTCCTCTTTGGGGCCTCCTGGGGGCCTCTTGGGGGCCTCCTGGGGCCATCTTGGGGCCGTCTTGGGACCTCTTGGGGCCTCCTGGGCGCCTCTTGGGGCCATCTCGGAGGAGACCGATCAAAGAAGAGGGGAGCCTATTTCACCGTTGCCCCCCCCCCCTTCCCAAAAGGCCAAAATGGGGCCAAAACCTTAGTGAAACCTATGATTTTGGCTTCCTCGCCGAGGCCGGTTTGGACGCCTTGACCGCTCGCGAGCGGCCTGTCCAGGTCCAGGCGAGGGGGTAGGGGGGAGGGGTCAAGCTACTCACCCGCCCGCAAGTCGTCTAGCTCACTCCCACCCGCCCCCCCAACACATAAGTAACACCCGAGCCTGAGCATGTTCAGCGGTCGTCTTTGGATAGACAGCTACTGGGAACCAAAGCCGACCCCAGGTGCGCGACTCTTGGGCGAGGTGCGCCACGCGTGCCAGGGGCGCACGCGCGCCAGGCACGCTTGGGGCCCGAGCGTGCCAGGCACGCCTGGTGCGCCAGATACGCCACTTGCTCCGAGTGCGCCAGGGGTGCCGCACACTTCAGCCGCGCCAGGTGCGCCAGGTGCAGCGTGCGTCAGGTGCGCCTGCGCACGTGACAGCACACATCGGGAAACATGTCGGCCCCCGCCATCCTCGTCGAAAACCTTGGCCCATCGTTGTGTCTGGTGGGCCTGCGCACAGCAGGCCACGCGCCACCACCCCCGCGGTCCATGTCAAAAACACTTTGACAGTGATCGCGGGATGGCCGCGCATGATCCAGATTTAGCCGCGAGGTGCATGCAGTATTGTTTTTGTCAGGGATGGTAGCCTTGTGTGCGGCAGGGAAAATGCCGGCACACCCGCCGTCCCTGTCAAAAAATGCAAAGTGTTCGCGGGCCTCTCGAACATGACTCAAGACTGTGCCCCAAAGTGTACTTTGCATTGCTTTTGACAGAGATGGTTGGGGGGGCCGCACAGAGTTGGCCACGCATGCTCCAAATGTGGAGGCAAAGTGCGGCTTGCATTGTTTTTTTGACAAGGATGGTGGAGGGCGGGTCGGCATGGTGTCGGCATGGTTCCTGGTTGGGCTCCGGTCGCCTGTGGGAGGGGGTGTATATTAATAAGGATAAGTGGTAAACCCTTCCCCGAAGGGGAAGAAGGGGGGTGGATGAGGGAATTCTTCACGCTTCGCGTATCCCCACCAGCCCATCTCAAAACAGCAACTCTTGCGAAGCATGCCGACAGTCGTGTTTTTCAGGCGTGTTTCCGCCTGCCCCCGCATATCTCCCCTGTTCCTCCTTCCTCCCGCCTCCTTGTACATCCTCCTTGTGGTGGGAGCGGGAGAAGGACGAGGCGGAGGAGGAGGGAGAGAAAGCGCTCCTCGTGGTTTGAGTCGTTTGGGGTTTCTCGTCCTGGTGTGAGTCGTTCGGGCCCTTCTTCCTGGTGTGAGTCGTTCGGGCTCTTCGTGGTGTGAGTCGTTCGGGCTCTTCGTCCTGGTGTGAGTCGTTCGGGCTTCTCGTGGTGTGAGTTGTTCGGGCCCCTCGTCCTGGTGTGAGTCGTTCGGGCCCCTCCTCCTGGTGTGACTCGTTCGGGCTCCTCGTGGTGTGAGTCGTTCGGGGCCCTCGTCGTGGTGTGAGTCGTTCGGGCTCCTCGTGGTGTGAGTCGTTCGGGCGCCTCGTCCTGGTGTGAGTCGTTCGGGCCCCTCCTTCTGGTGTGAGTCGTTCGGGCTCTTCGTGGTGTGAGTCGTTCGGGCCCCTCGTCCTGGTGTGAGTCGTTCGGGCTCCTCGTGGCGTGAGGCGTTCGGGCACCTCGTACCCTTTTGGGGCGTCTTGGGGGCCTCTTGGCGGCCCCAGGGGCTTCTAGGAGCGTCTTGGGTGCCTTGGGGGAGCCTCTTCGGGCCTCTTGGGAGCCTCTTGGAGGCCGTTTGGGGCGTCTTGGGGGCCTCTTGGCGGCCCCAGGGGCTTCCAGGAGCGTCTTGGGTGCCTCGGGGGAGCCTCTTGGGGCCTCTTGGGGGCCTCTTGGGGGCATCTTGGGGGCGTCTTGGAGGCCTCTTGGGGGCCTCCTGGGGGCCTCTTGGGGCCATCTTGGGGCCTCTTGGTGCCTCCTGGGCGCTTCTCGATCAAAGAAGAGGGGAGCTTCAATTAGCGCTGCCCCCTCAGAAGGGCAAAATGGGCCCCAAACCTTCGTAAAATTTATGATTTTGTCTTGAAAGAAGAGTGGAGCTTTAATGAGCGCTGCCCCCTCAGAAGGCCAAAATGGAGCCAAAACCGTCGTAAAATCAATGGTTTTGGCTTCAAAAAAGGAAAGGGTTTTTTCTGCCTCCCCCCGTCGGGGCCAGAATCCTCGTGAGGGGTGTCGTTTTTTAGCCCTCCCAGGCGTCGAAATTGACCCCCCTGACGACCCGCGAGGCGCCCTCTCCAGGCCCAGGGGGAGGGGGTAGGGGGAGGGGTAAACCCCTCCCCGAAGGGGAAGAAGGGGGGTTGAGAACAGAGAGAGCTCGCTAAACCACTCACGCCCAAAGGGCTGGTGGGACTCCTTAAACCACCTACGCCCAGAAGGCTGATGGGACTCATCAGCATCGCCGCCAACTTCATCAGCATCATCATCAGCATCATCATCATTATCAGCATTATGATCATCATCAGCGTCACCGTGCTCATCATAGTCACCATCATCATCATCATCATCGTCATCATCATCATCATCATCATCATCATCATCATCATCATCATCATTGTCATCGCCATCATTATCATCATCACCACCATCATCACCATCATCCCCATCACAACCCACACACTCACCAGCATCATCACCACCAGCATCACCTCCCAGGTACTCACGCACTCGTTAACATTCTCACGCGCGTTTACACTCGACACCACTTAACACTCAACACCACTCACCACCATTTACTCATCATTCATCACCACTCATTCACACTCAAGACGTGCTCACCCACCCATCGCCATTACCACCAACATCATCAGCAGCACTTGATGATCGTCTTCATCATCATCATCATCATCATCATCATCATCACCACCACCAGGTTCGTTTGCGATGGAACTGTGAGAAAATCTTGGGCGGGAGCCCCGTCTCTATGAGGCCGCCAGAGCATGTTAGTATTCCGAGCGGACCACCCAGATCCTGTAACTGTCGTCATGTTTGGAATCCTGAGGCGTGGCTGTTGGGGAGGACACGCCCGCTTCCTACCGCAGGGAATCTGGATGCAGTTGCACGGCTTCAACGGGTCCCCATTCTGGTCCCCGTTCTACCAGGAGGTTGCGGAGCCGCTGCTACATGGCGCCAAAGGCATTGACGTCGGCCATGCCGAGGCGCGGGCGCGGAAGTTGCTCATGTTCAGGCCCAGCTTGCAGGAGCTCGCGTGGTGGAGTTCGGGGCCGCTCGCCGTGCGCCGCCCAGGGTTCTCCCTGACGCGCGCGTCCTAGCTCAACTTCGCGCTGTCGTAGGGTCAGACGCTGCGCAAGGGCGTCACCATCGACTGTGTCAGAGATGAGGACGCTGGCCGCGCGGGCATGTCGGACAAGCAGTGGTGGTTGCGCTTCTACGTCATGTTTTCCCGCGCCACGTGCGTGCAGAACATGCAGATCCCGCTGCCGCCCCCGCGCGAGTCTTTGGAGCGCGGGTCGCCAGCGTCCTTGCAGAAGGCGCCCGGGGAGTTCGCCAAGAGAGCGGCGGGCTCCAGGGCTAAGGTCGGGCAGCTCGCCTTGGCTCCGCGTGGCCTCCCGCCCGAGCGCTGCCGCGCCCCGTTTGGGGCCCGTGGGGTTGTCCCGGCGTCTCGGGGGTTTGCCTGAGCGGCGTGGCTCGCGAGGTTGCCCCGGCGGCTTCGCGCTCTGGCCATCGGAGAACGCGCTCCTGCCCGCCGAAGCGGCGACGGTGCCACGTCACATCGACGCGCGCGCCATTGCAACGGGAATGGGGGAGGTCGCGGAGGGGGGGATGCAGGAGGGCCAGGAAGAGGCAAAGCAGGGGGCGGGAGGAGGGCCTGCGCCAGGGGGACTTTCAAAATTTTCGAACAGATTCTCGTGCGGGGTCCTGTCGCCGGAGTAATTCTTTCTTCGCGCGCGCGCGTATCACCGCCAGCCCATTCAAAAACCGTGCCCGTGAGAATTGACGGGGGAAAGTACGAAGATGCACGTGTAGTGATACAGGGCGGGCGAGCAGGATGAACAGAGAAATGCCTGGAGACAAGGGAAGGCCTTGGAGGGCCTTTTCTGGCCATCCCGAGGAGGAAGCGGAGGAGGAAAAGGAGGAGGAGGAAGAGGAAGAGGAGCAGGAGTAGGAAGAAAACGACGATGACGATGACCACGACGATGAGGATGAGGAAAAAAAGGATACCGATGAGGGCAAAAACGAGGACGAGGACGATGACGAAGAGGAGGAGAAGGAGGAGGATAAATAGGAGGAGGGCCGTTGTAAACCCAATGGTCAACGATATTGCAACACACCCTCCCTCCAAGTTCCCTCTTCTGAGGCCCCTACAAGTTTTCATTCTTACTCAGGGAAGTGCCCCGCTTGCGGGCAAACCTTTAGACATCGGAATTTATCCAGAACGCCCTCCGTGGAGCTTTACAACGGCGCGAATTACCGTTACTGCTACGACTTTGCGATCCAGCTTCGTGGCAGAACATAATTTTGGGACTTCCACGCCGCGAATCAACCAAACTGTTGCGCCCTGACAATCCTGACTCGTTCCGAACCACCATCCCTGTCACGCTAGTCATGGGAAGCCGTCGCACTCTTGCAAATTTGAAGACGAGTGTGCTCGGCGCCAACGCGAGAGCCACATTTTGAGAAGGAACTGCCCCCAATGAATGAAACCCTTGTATTGTTTGAGACGGTTGTGCGCAAAGCTAAGGCGAGAGCCAAATTTTGAAAACGACCCGCTCTCCATCCGTGAAGCTATTGCAAAATTTTAAGACGAATTTGGGCGGCGCTGACGCGATATCCACAGTTTTAAAACTACCCGCCCTCCATCCGTGAAGTTCCTGCAAACTTTTAGGACGATCGTGCGCGGTGTTAATTAAGGCGAGAGCCACATTTTGAACACGACCCGCCCTCAAATCCGTGAGTCTCTTGCAAATTTGAAGACGAGTGTGCGCGGCGCCAGCGCGAGAGCTACATTTTGAACACCGCCCGCCCTCCATTTATGAAACTGTTGCCAGGTTTAGACTTCAGGGTCATAAGTGGCAAGGAAGTCTCAAGCGAAACGCCCAGCCCGCCCTTCCGACAGGCTTCGGGGTGCGACAGGGAGGGGTTACTTAGAAGGTAAAGGAATGGATGAGGAGGGCAACGAGGACGACGACAGAGCCTTCAAAATCGCCTCTTGGAGCCCTCTTGGGACTCTTTTGGGGGATCTTGGGGTCCTCATGGGGCTCTTTTGGGGGTCGTGGGGCCCTCTTGGGACCCTCTTGGAACCCTCTTGGGGCTCCTCTGGGAGCCTTGGAGGGACTCTTGAGACCATCTTGGGGGCCATCGATCAAAATTGGGGTGGGGGGGTCCCCGACCCCTCCCCCCCCCTCCCCCCTTCCCCCCCCTTTCCCCCCCGCCCCCCTTCCCCCCCGCCCCCCCCTCCCCAAGAGCTGTCGAAATCGCCCCTCGGGACCCTCTTGAGGCGCTTTTGGGCAGTTGTTGGGCGCTCTTGGGGCCGTCAGGCGGGCCTCTGGGGCCCCTGTTGGGCATCTTGGGGCCACCTTGAGGCTTCAAAAATCGCATCGGAAGCGAAAAGGCGAGAAGTCAAGCATCACTCGTGTTCTATACGGGTTTACAGGAGTTTGGTCTCTTCGAGGGGGTCCTGATGGGGGCTCCGAGAGCACTGGGAACCGTCTTGTGGCCTTCGTCGGGCCTCTTGGAGGTATGTCGGAAGCTAGATTGAACCATCGTCGGCTGTTTCGTGCCATATTGGGAGCCCTTTTGGAGCTATCTTGGGCCATCATGGGCGCCCTGACACCTCGCCCCCCAAGACAAGATCATCGGGTGGGGGGGTAAACCTCCCCGAAGGAAAGTGGTCCTTGCAAGAGAGGAGACAGAATTCGTTCGACCACCTTTGCCCAGAGGGCTGGTGGTATTTTCTTCGGACGCCCCGCGCAGGAACCTACTCCTCACCCCCTCCTTCTCTGTCCCTCATTATCTTCCTCTCATACTCGTCACAATCATCGCACCGTCGTCGTCGTCATCGTCATCATCATCATAATCAGCAGCAGCAGCATCAATATCAGCGTCAGCATCAGCATGCACATCATCATCACCACCATCGTCATCATCATCATCATCGTCATCGTGGTCGTCGTCGTCGTCGTCGTCGTCGTCGTCGTCATCATCATCATCATCATCATCATCATTGTTTAGCACCACATCGTGAGTATCGGTCATCACCTTAGCCACACAATGTTTTCACACTCCCCATCGCCATCCCACCATGGTTTCCTTCCTCACTCCAGCAGCATCGCCACTACCACCCCGTCATGATCATCGGTTGCTTCAAAGGATCGAACCTGGCCTCGAGCGGCAGCCCCGTCCCCGAGTGAACACCGGGGACGTCTCGAGCGGCAGTCCTCTCCCCACGGGGCCGCCAGATCACGTTACCGATCGGAGCGGGCCATCCAGATCCTGCAAAGGTCGTCGCTTTTGAGCCGTGGAGGCCGGATGCTGGAGGACGTTTCGAGGGGCAGCCCTCGTCTCTGGGTGCACACCGAGGAAGTCTCTGAGCGGGATGCCCTCTCTGCATGGGATCGCCGGGTGATGGTACTAAGTGATCCGAGCGGGCCACTCGGCTTTTGTAATTGTCGCCGCTTTTTGAGCGTCTGAGGCTTGAACCTGGAGGAAGGCTCAAGCGGAAGCCCCTGTCTGAGCGAATCTGGAGGCAGCCTCGAGCGGGAGCCTCCTCCATATGGGGCCACAGGATCATGTCTTCAATCAGAGCGGGTCATCCAGATCCTGTAGCTGTTGTCATTTTTGGGTTGGATATGGAAGACGTCTCGAGCAGAACCCCTCCGCATGTGGCCGCCAGGTCATATCACTCATCCGAGCGGTTCATCCAAGTCCTGTAACAGTCGTCACTTTTGAGCTTCTGAGGCCTGAATCAGGACGACGTGTCGAGCCGTTCTGGGGTGATAATGGGAACCTGAAGCGGGTGGTTTTTCATCTGGGCGCTCTCATGAGCCTTATCGGCCGCCTCCCGGGGATAAGGGGGTGGTGTGCCCGAGCCCCCCAAGTCGCTATTTTCCAGATGAGATCTTTTATTGGGGAGCCTTTTTCTTGCGGCTGGGCCCCCCTGCCAGCGTCGGGAGCGCCCAGATGAATTTTCACCGCGGAACCGTCCCAGGGTGAAAATCCATCCGGGACCCCCCCAGTGAAAGAAAAACGCTCTCGGGGATAAGGGGGGTGCACCCGAGCCCCGAAAATGGTAATTTTCCAAATCGAATCTCATATCGGGGAGCCTTTTTCTCGCGGCTGGGCCCCACCGTTCAGCGTCGGGAGCGCCCAGATGGATTTTCACCCCGGAACCGCTTCAGAGAAGAATCCATGTGTGACCCTTCCCATTGCAAAAAAACGCTCTCGGGGATAAGGGGGGGGGTGCACCCGAGCAGTCCCCATTTTCCACATGAAATCTCTTCTTGGGGAGCCTTTCTCTCGCGGCTAGGCCCCCCCGCCCAGTGTCGGGGGCGCCCGGATGGATTTTCACACCCGAACCGTTCCAGGGTGAAAATCCATCCGGGACCCCCCCAGTGCAAAGCGGCGCTCTCGGGGATAAGGGGGGTGCCGATGGCGATGGTGATGATGATGCTGCTGATGATGATGGTGATGATGATGCTGATGCTGATGCTGATGCTGATGATGACGATGATGACGATGACGATGACGATGATGATGATGATGATGATGATGATGATGATGATGATGATGATGATGATGATGATGATGATGATGATGGTGAAGGTGAAGGTGATGATGATGCTGGTGGTGGTGATGATGCTGATGCTGATGCTGATGCTGATGATAATGCTGATGAGGTTGATGATGATGCTGATGCTGATGACGACGCCGACGACGATGATGATGCTGATTGTTATGCAGATGGTTATGATGACGATGATGACGATGATGATGATGATGATGATGATGATGATGATGATGATGATGATGATGATGATGATGAATTTGGTGATGAAGACCAGGAGAAGGAGGAGGAGAAGTAGGAGGGGGAGGAAAAGGAGAGGAAGGAGGATGGTGTGGAGGGGGAAGATATCGAGGATTGGGAGGATGAGGATAATGATTGTGAGGGGGAGGAAGTCGAGGATTATGGCCGAGAGACATCGGACAACGCATAATTTTGATGATGTGGAGAATGGGGATGAGGAGTACGCGAAGGTGGAGGATGTGAAGCCGGGCAAGAACAACAGTCACCAG